>CM064492.1:11075011-11285216 GCA_032716605.1 Paralithodes platypus | reverse complement strand
ACATACAAGATCACAAAAGAGTCATATTCTATCGATTTATACGATAGAACGTGTGTGATAGTGGGGGCTTGGGGTTTGTGGAGGTTAGTTTGGGGGGTTATGTTGAGGAATGATTGGTCGGTTCGGTGCTGAAGGGTTTAGGCCCTTAGGGGTTTGTATGGGAATATTCATAGCCTGAGTGGAAGGGTTAGTAGGGGTGTTTAATTCAGGGTCGGAACTGTGGGGTGGGGTAATGTCTTGTGGTTTAAGACGCTTAAACGCTAGGACCGAATCTAGTTCGGAACGTGCGAGTCACGCCGTGATAATCGATGGTGACTTGGTAGGCATTTGGGACTTGTATGATGGTGTAGGGCCCGACATAGCGAGGGCCTAATTTGTTGGTGACAGGGAGGTTGGCTACCATTACGGTGTCGTGGATGGCGAAAGGGTTTTTATCATCGGGGTTATCAGTTTTGGTGTCTTGACAGGTTTGGGCGGTATGGAGGGTGTTTTGCAGATGTTGCAATGGGTCAATTGTGGAGGTGTTGGAGGGGAGGTGAGATTGATGGTGGAACGGCAGTAACAGGGGGGTACGCCGTAAACACGTTCATGAGGGGAAACCGTCCTTCTCGGGGACAGGTGTTCATGCCCCATTGTATCATCTTTATTTGTGATGGCCAGTCTGAGGTGTTAAGAGCAATCATTTTTGTACGTAACTGGTTGTTGATGGTGCGATGGCTGCGTTCGCATATAGCATTTCCTTGAGGCCAGTACGGGGATGAGTGTTTGATCTTAATACCGCATTGTTGGGTGAACTGGTGCCAAACGTGTCCACTAAATTCGGGGGCATTGTCGGATAGAAGAGCAAGGGGGAGGCCGAATATAGGGAACACTTCTGTGGCAAGCAGTGTGGCGACTGTGGTGGCTGTGTGGTCTTTTACTGGGCAGGCTATTTCAAATTTTGAATATACGTCAACAAATGTGACGATATAGCGGTTGCCAGCGTAAGAAGGAAACGGGCCCATGATGTCGAGGGATAGGACTTGGAACGGTTTGTTGGCAGAAATGGTACCAGCTGGGCCTGGGGTGCGTGATCTATCCTTCCCCAATAAACAAGGTTTACAGGATTCTGTCATTCCTTGTGCAATTTTGGAGGGGTTGGGGGTCCAGTATTGATCTGCGAAGATTTTTAACATCTTCTTTTGTCCAAGGTGTATGCCGTTTCCCTCGTGGATGGCAATCATGTAGTCGTGGGCAATGGTGGGGTCTAAGACTATGTGACCGGAGTCTGGTGGCAAGTTGATCTCCCCAGCGAGTCAGTTCCCTGAGGCCATTTACGGGTACCCAGGGTGGCGGGATTCTTGTTTCCCAAGATTGAATTAGTGAGGGGGCTGGGGGGGAATTATGTTGGTGGATGGGGGTAGATAAAAGCTCAGTGTTTTGTAAGGCGGCTAGGTTGTTGGGGGGGTCTTTTGGTACTGGCAAACGTGACAGGGCGTCTGCATTGGTGTGAAGTTTGCCTGGACGATACTGTATTGTAAAATCGTAGTCCTCTAGTGTCTCCCTCCAACGTACCAAAATGGCTGAGTTGGTTTCGCACTTACGCAACCATTGCAAAGATTAATGGTCGGTTATTATATCGAGTTTTGCGCCCAACACAAATGACCGGAAGTGGCTGAGTGCCCAAATGATCCCTAAGCACTCTCTCTTGGTGGCTGCATAATTCTGTTGTGCTTGGTTGAGGGTGGAGCTGGCATACGCTATCACATGTTCCTCTCCGTCTCTTACTTGAGCTAAAACTGCACCAATGGCGTAGAGAGATACGTCGGTATAAAGACGGAAAGGTTTATGGTAATCAGGGAAAGCGACAATAGGGGCTTGGATTAGCTTTTGTTTCAAAGTGTTAAAAGCGAGGTCTCTTTCAGGTGTCCAGGTGAATGTGAACTCTTTGTGAACTCTTTGTGGGTGAGTTGGTGGAGGGGTCTGGCTATTGTGGCAAAGTGTGGGACGAAACATCTGTAGTATGTGGCTAAACCTAGAAAAGAACGTACTGTACTCCTTTAACGGTGGTGGGTGGGGGTTGGTTTTGTATGGCTTGAAGTTTCTTTGGATCTGGTGCAATACCATGTTCAGATATTACGTGGCCGAGGAAATCTACCTTATTTCGTGCAATCTCGCACTTTGAGGGTTTTAATTTCAACCCGGCGGCTCGGATTCTTTGAAGAACTTGTCTCAACCTGAGGAGGTGTTCTTCCCAGGTTTGTGAGTACACAATAATATCGTCTAGATAGGCTAGGCAGGTCTCCCAGGTTAGGCCATGTAATACCGCTTCCATCAAACGGGAGAAAGTGGCGGGTCCGTTACAGAGGCCAAAAGGTAGGACATTAAATTCGTAGTGGTGGCTACCACTAGTGGAAAATGATGTTTTCTCTTGGTCCTCTGCCTTGATAGGCACTTGCCAATACCCTGCTTGCAAGTCGAGGGTAGTGAACCATCTGGATCCGTATAGGGAGTCGAGGGAATCGTCTATCCTGGGTAATGGCGTAGCGTCCTTAATGGTTACGTCATTCAATCTCCTGTAATCGCCGCAAAAATGGGTTGACCCATCTTTCTTTTTTACTAGGACAACAGGGGAAGACCAGGGACTAAGGGACGGGGTGGGAATACCGGCCTCTAACATCTCTTGGACTTGGCGTTCCTCTTCCTGGCGTTGTATGGGATTTTCTCTACGGGATGGTTGTCTTATGGGGGGGCCTGTGGTGTTAATGATGTGTTGCTCTACATCGGTCTGTCCGATTTCAGTGGGTTGTTTGGCAAAACACGTCACTGAACTCTAGCAATAGGTCGTACATGTTGTGTTTTTGGTGGTCGGATAATGTGTCCGGGAGAGGGGGCAATTTGAGGCTGGTAGGGGTGTCATTGGAATCTATGGGGAGGTCATCAAAAGTTTCGAGGTCTCCTATGATGAGACCTATTGGTAATGTCAGGGATTCCTCAGAGATATTTGCCACGAGAATGTGGTTGATGCGAGCGGAAATGATGGCGGGTTGTAAGAGGCAACGATTGAGGTTGGTGGATGTAGTAGTGGGGGAAAATATCATGTGAGTTTGGGGTATGGGTCGAAGGTTAACCCATTTTTGATGGCGGGGGGGAATTTGACATTTATCTTGAACTACAGCTGGGCTAATGATGGTGGGGGATCGACTGGCGAGCAGGTGCTCGGTACGCATAAGGGGGGAAAGATCACTTTGGTGGGGGTCACGCGTGAGGGGGGGATTAACGGCGCGTGTGGGAGGATCAGCGTGGCGAGGTGTGAGTGATTTAGAAAACGGGATTTGTTGGTGGGACTGTGGAGGGTTGGTGGGGGAAGAGTGAGGTATAGAAGATGGGTTATTGGTGGAGGACTGATGTACTGGTTTGTGGTTGTTAGAAGGACGAATTTGGGGAGTTTTGTCGGTGGCAGTGACGGTTTGTTTGGAGTTTATATGGGATTGGTGGGTTTGTCTGTCATGAGAGGGCGAGTCAAGTGTGGGGTTTTGAAATTTTCTAGGGGTTTGAATTGTGTGGGGGTGGAAGGGAGCTACTGACGGAAAACTGTCACAAGGGAAATTTTGTTGGTTGTGGAATAGCTGAACATTTCTGGGGGCATGGGGGAAACATTGTTGGGTACATAGGTCAGCATTTTCCCTGGAAACACGTGTACATAAATATTTGATAGAATTGTTGTTACATACATCAGAGTCTGTCCTGGAAACATGGGAGGATTTATTCTGGACAGAGTTAGGAGAATTGAGGGGATTACCGAGAGGGAGTTGCTTGGACTTGTCTTCTTTCGTTTGTTGAGGCATTTTTTCAACGAATTGAGTGATATATTGAGAGAACTCGGGGCAAGGGGAGGGGTTAGGAGTTACCTTAGTACTAGCTGCAACTTGCTAACCCTGACTCAGAGTTTGTTGAGGGGGAAGGTGTTTTTTCTTTTTGTGAATAGGTTTCTGCGTGATTGGTTTGTCAGAGGCTTAGGGTTGGATTTTTTTTTAGAATGAGATCAGCCTCTGGCCGCAGTCAACCTGGGCCTGGAGTTTTTGAAGGAGGTCAAGTCCAAGGAAACCATCGTAATGTTTACAGTGGGAGGAAAATACTGTGAACGTGTGATAACAACGAGCATGGGGGGCAGGAGTAGTTACTGACAGGGGCAAAGTGTCTCCTAGGAGATTTAAGTAGGTATCAGCAGCTGAGATTAGTTCTGCTTTGGTGGTTAACAAGGGGCCAAATAGTCGGTGGTGTTGATCATAATAAGACTTGAACAAACATGACTTGGCAGCTCCCGTGTCGATTAACAAGCGGACAGGAATGTCCTTGATTTTTGGCCATGTAATAAATGGGGGCAGTGCGGTCAGTTATGGCGTCCCCCGCCGAGGCCATCGTGGGCGGGGGGTACTTTAAAAATCCTGGGAGTTGGTATCTACCTCCTCCAGGGTTTCCTCGGTATCATCTGAGGTCATGATAGGGGCTATTTCTCCGGTGTGCATTTCCTCCATTTCTTCCTCTTGTCCCAACTCCTCTTCATTTACAGAAATGCGAGGAGTAAAGGGGCGAGGTTTGGCAGAGTCACGAATTTGATGGAGGGCACACTGAGCACTACAGGCAGGGAAATCATAGGGGTTGATAATTACTAATGTAGGGTTTTTACTTTGGGAGGTGTTGTAGGTTTTGTTTCGGTTGAAGATTCTGCGTGGCTGGGTAGGTTGGAACCGGGGCCTACTGGGTTGGGGCTTGCCGGAAGGGTAGGTGGGTCTGTTGTGGAAGGATGAGGATGGGTAGGCATTCTTGGAGTTGAAAGTTTGGGCCTTGGGGTTTTGGTGGTCGAGGTGCTGCGGGTGCGAGGGAAACCTCTTTATTACAGCGATTTGGGTGGGTGCTTCTGTGCGCACGGCCAAAATACGTCGGATCGTGATGAGATCTTTTTGATATCCGACAAAATCGTGCACACGGAAATTATCTTTTACTGCTGAGGGCAATATTGATACAAGGTTGACCAGAATCTGCTGCTCTTGTTGGATTCTGGTCAATGTGGGGAAAGACACTTTTATATGTTGGGCGATCTTATTCACTGTGGCATCTAGATCGCCTTCGAATTTAGTGTCTTGGATACGGGTGTGGGCCACGAAAACGCCCAACGAAGGCTTAATGGCTTCTATCACTATTGGGCGAAATTCGTCCCATGTGAGAGCAGGGTGCACTTGGTAGGCAACCAGGGAAACGGCTTTTCCCAGGTGCGTTAATGTCACGGCTATCTTTTCTGCGTCCGTGGTATAAACTAGGTCAAGTACGGGTTTCACTATGTCCATGAACGTTTCGATCTCGTAAGTTTCTCCATCATAATGTGGGATGGGAATGTGAGAACGGTGCGCCATGATGTTATCGTGTTCTGGCTGTTCCAAACTTGCAATGTAATGCAACCTTTTATCCGAATCAAGAACCACCGCTGCCGCCAACGTTATGCCCTGTTTTTCTACAGGATTAACTTGGGTAATGTGAGTTCTAACTGACTGGGTATATAAGGCTGCATGTACAAAACAAGGTATGAGGAATAGAGAACACAAAATAAACACACGGTAACAAGACACACGATCACGTTTATTGAGGATGATTAATAGGAAGCATAAGAAGGTATGAATACTCGTACAAGACAAATGATAGAATTGAACAACTAGCATTAGTGGATCTGGATGGAGCCTAGTCTCCCACTTCCAACGTTCAGGTATACTCTTCTGATCACTGGCTTTGTTCGCAAGTTTATATACTGGAAGCCATCATGTTACTTATAGATTCAATTTCACTATTTAGATTTATTACTGGCAGTTCTGGTGCACGAGTAGTAGTTCACAGACTAGATTAGACACGCGTACATTTAGAGCACGAGAATTCTAGTAACCTCAGGGGTGTACTGATCTAAGTTTTATATTCTTATAGCAGAAATACGTAGAACGCAAATCAGTGGGCGAACGTTAGATATCACTAGGGTTTTACTTCTATGTAATAATATCTGGATCGGGGTAATTACGAGAGTTAATGTCGCCTGTTAATTAATGAACACTGATACGCTTAGCACTTCCTGATGGAATGGTTATATATGAATTATACTGGGGCAAAGATATAGCCACTTCATAGAAATATTAATAAGTGAGTCTCTAAATAGCACTGTACCACTGTAGTACTAATAAAGTGAATCTTGGGTAGTATTTGGTTGGTCTGGTCCTGGTTATCTTGCGTCCGTGATGTTGGGGGCTAACGACTGGTTCCGCGGCCGTCCAGGGGGTCCATATGTAGGAAGTTCTCAAGACGGATCTCTTGGCGATCGTTGCTGGCTACACGCTTATATACCCACTGGTGTGTGAAGGTTATAAGGTGCACATAGATTTCTTGTACGTGGACAGATGCTTCTATCTCAAATCTGCCACGGAGTCTGCCGGCTCTGGAACTCATTCTCAGGAACAACACAAGGGCAGAGCTAGAGGTCAACTTAAGGGGGCCAGCCACTGGTTGGTGTCTATCTTTCAACTGATTTTACTGGGGGCTGGAGCTGGGTTTATAGGCTCGGTTTTGGACCCTGTAGGCCATAGGGATCTCGAGTCTTATGGAATTATTTGAGCTCTCAATAGATACGGGGACTAGTAAGGTGGTGATTACTGTTGTGGCACATGGCTATAGGGGGCCTTCATAATGTGATATAACTGAGCCTTAGTAAGAGGTACTATTTTGGCTATACTGGAAGTATTGAGGGGAGGGAGACTGGATCTACTTTGCGAGGAGGACTGGGACAGCTGTGATAGGAGCGTCTCTCTTACATTGCTCAGTCTTCATTCTATGGTATAGCTGAGGTGCTAAATTGGTTATCAGAGTATGCAAGAAAGGTGAATGGGTTATTGTGGGTTAATAGAGGTTAGTAAAGGGGTTAGTCATGCATGGTTAGTTCATTGATAGGAAGAATTCCTGTGCTACCTGGCAATGACCCGGAAGTCAAAACAGGGGTCCCTCCGCAGGGGTGGGGGTCTCCCTCCTCGGGTGGGTAAAAAAGGGGAGGTGCGCGCCCTCTCTCTGTGATGGTCGTCCGGCGGCTGTGGCTAGGGGCTTGCCATATCACAAGTGTTTGTAATAACCCTCTGCTTATGAGACAGATGTGGGTGTTCGTAATACCAAAACCGAAGGTGCCTTGACTAGCTGGTTTAATCGGTTGGGTTGTTAATTGCATGGTTTGCTGGATGTGGTGGAGACTGGGTTGCTAACTCTGCCACATTTATCTGGAAGTATGGCAATAGAAGTTAGTCACTGGCGAGGCGGCTAGCCTCGCACTGACGATCATTTGGTACAGGGTTGTGAATGGGTTGTGAGGGAATAGATGGCATGCAAAGGGTTAGTAAAGTTCTAATGTTGTTCCGTCCTACTAAGGGAAGGTAGGCTGGATAGAAGTATATATATAAAAGGTTGGAGAATGTTAGCAACGGAAAAATCAAGGATATTCAGGAGGTATGGTGGAGAGGCTAGGTCGGAAAGGAGTCGAGGAGCGTGGTGGGGTTAACGAGAGGGAGAGGGTTAAGAGGGGCTACGTGGAAGTTTGACCCTAAGGTCTCTGGGCGTAGGGGTGGCATTAGACTACATTTGGTATTGGAGCTTGGGGGGTTAATGACAGGGAAAGTATGTTAGTCAAACGCTACCGGGAGATGAGCAATATGGGGTGGTAATATGAGTCTGGAAAGCAGGCTGGGAAATTAGGTATAGCCCGGCAGCCCGGCTAGCCCGGATATGTTGCCGGGCAAGTGCTTTTTAATGTTGGTCTGCCCGGCAGTTGCCCGGGGGACAAGTTGAATTTTTTGCCTTTTAACCCTTGAAAAATGCTAAAATAAATATAAAAACAAACATACACACTTTCCATAACTATAAATAAAGTATAAGAGACAGGCAGATGTATCTACTATTTCCACTGTCAACGACCATTGGGTACTGGTAACGTAACGGCTGGTTTTCGATTCAGTTAATTTCACGTCACTATTCTCTCTATCCCCCCCCCCCGGTAGGCCTACATATAACCGTTGGATGGTTGGATAGAGAGGAGGTACTTCCGAATAGGCGGCTCGCTCGCCGCTCTTTATCAATAACATTAGTGTTTCAATTGTCGCCGGGGAAGCACGTGTTTAGTGAGAAAATCTACTATAATGAGTGTGTCTTAAGAAACAACAGGCTACCTTGACAAGATTCTTGACACTAAAACAACCACCATCAACAAGTACAACTAGGTAAAACTGTTGTTTTAAAATAGTTTGTTAACTTTTTTGTATCGGTATCTAGCCTAGTCAGTCTGTCAGACGATAGATTTCTCTTATTGACTCACCTCTTAAGTGAAAATTGTTGGTAAGCTACTCCACCTATGTTTTCTACCTAAGATATTTACTTAATGTTACAAAAATGTGTTTATAAACAATCTTAAGGATTTAGTTACACTATTTTTAATACAAAAATATATATATGATACTCTGCAGTCTCTGTTCTCCTACTGTACAATGTAAAGTATGCCTAGGCCTAAATAAAACTATATTTATTGCCAGACAACTTGATCCCTGAGGGGATGGGCACAAACTAAGCTCCAGCATCGAGGCAACGTTCAGTTCGTTCGATTTTGTATCTTGTTTCGTGGGAGGGTTGGTAATTGATAATGTCTAACCGTGAATTATTATTTGTGTATGGGGGTGCAAGTGAAATGTGTGTTATCATACTGTTGGAATGGCTGTGGTGGTGAATTTAGTTGTAACCAGTGTAATCAATTCGATCATGCTGATCAGGGTCTTGTATTCACGTTGTAAATACAACACTGGTCTACTTCACCCCTAATGTCTGCCATTGCAGACATTGGTTGGGAGGCCATGGGCTTAAGTAATAAGTACGAGTGTCGAATGTCGATTAAAGATGACTTTATCACTCACTTTGGACAGATTTATATTTTCCATATAAAAAAAAAAAAAAAAAAAAAAATCAGCAATATTTATTATCATAAACTAAAGCTAGTCCTTCGCATTCATTAGAGATATGAACCATGAATTTTGCAATATAATATCTACACTTACACACACACACACACACACACATACAGACAGATAGATAGATAGATATTAGATAGATAGATAGTTATTTATTTAGTTCAGATTTCAGAATGAGTTTTCTGCAGAGGTTTACCTTACTTAATATTCAACATGAGTATGATTTCATAAGTTTTCTATAATATAACTGTACACTGACAGCTTATTACTTACTGGTACCGTATTAGTTATTTTTGACATATTAATTAGATAACTAATCATATTGTTTGTAACTTTGTCACTGTCTTTATATGCTAACTTGTGAAAGCTATTTTTTTGCTATGTGCAACCTTTGTATTCCCTTAAGAAAAAAAATCTATTGAATAAAACAAAATAACTAAAAAACATTATATACTGTATATACAGTATATAGCATAATTTGTATTAATTCAACAAATTCCATATTCAGGGCAAGTACAAAAATATCAGGGCAAGTAAGGAATATATCAGGGCAAGTAAATTTCTGAATTCAGTAGCCCGGGGCAACTAGATCTGGAACACTAATTTTCCAGCCTGCTGGAAAGGATAGAATCATGTGGACTGTGGGGTTGTGGGGAAGAGGAGGTTAACTGTAGGTGTGTGCTTGACTGTGGATAAAAGTAGGGAAAAACATGGTGTATTATTACTCGTCAATACGATGGTTATGGACACTGTTAATCTGACACTATTTCTTGCTGATCTAGTTGTTCCTGTGAACTGCGTTTTCTATGACATATACCCCAAAGAAAACGGCAGTTCGTAGGGGTAACTTCGGTATTGTTTCGTGGTGAAAATGCGTCGAGACAATGGTAAAAGAGGGTTGTATATACAATCTCTGGTTAGGGTAAGAATTAAAGTTACTGCATGGTGGCTAACATCTTCAGTCATTTCTGTCTAGGTCTTACAGGAACAATGGTTCTATATACACTGGTGTACCCGTGGGTATCATAGTTTCTTATCAATTAGGACATGGGGTTTTAACATACTACTTCTCGGATGGAAGAACATATATAGATTTATGGGGGCGGTTGGTCTTCAGAAACTGAGTCTGGTAAGACAGGGGGTTAACATATTACTTCTTGGATGGAAAAAAACATACATAGATTTAGGCCTGTCTGAACTGGTTGGCATTGGTTCAACCTAGGGACAGGGCATGGATGTTTTAACCTGGGAAGAACATACATAGATTTATGGGGGCGGTTGGTCTTCAGAAACTTAGTCTGGCAAGACGGGGGTTTACATATTACTTCTTGGATGGAAGAACATACATAGATTTATGGGGCGATTGGTCTTCAGAAACTTAGTCTGGCAAGACAAGGTATTTTAGGGTATGTTGATATTGATATCCTAACTTAGGGACAGGGCATGGGTGTATTAACTTAAGGTGTATTTATGTTCATCATCATGTAGGTAGAGGTGTAGGACACGAGGGGTAGTGTATACGCGAGGTGGGGGAAATGTCAGTGTTTAGAAGGGGTAGACAGGTGTGGTTTGGAGCTGCTTAGCCCTGCGGGCTTCGGCCTGTCTTAACTGGTTGGCTCGGTCACCTGGTCCTTTCGTTCTGTGGGCCTTTCTTTCGGGTGTTTCTGTGTGGTGTTCGCTCGTGGCTTCCGTGGTGGGCTTCTCGTTCTGGGGCATTTTACTTCCCTCTCCTTCATTGTAGGCTGGTCCCCGAGCCTCAAGGGTGAAGTAAAAAGAAGCATAGTCATGGTGGGTCATTTTGAGTGTATTGAGAAGGTCCCACCAAGCAAGAGAGCGAGGGTCAGGTTTCTTTTGCAGGTCTATGTAGACCTGTAGGAATGTGTCCTCGGTGTTGTGGAGGGCGGTTGCCCGGGCTTGGTGTGGGCGCTGTAGACGGGCTAAGCGTCCTGTGGACGTATTTACTTTAACCTTTCGTATGAATGGTGTGTAGTGTTCCCCCGTGGGGGTAGGGACGGGGGCGACGAAGGGTGTGGATTTGTTCATGGTGGAGGTCATGTATCGAGTGAGGTGTGTGGGACTGACAGGAGACCTCTTCAGTGTGGTGAATGGGTTACTAACTGAAGGGGAGGGATTAACGCGTGAAAACGGAGCTGGGGGTGAAGGGGGGGTATGAGTCTGGGTTTTTTTGGGTTTTCTTGAGTGGTGTTGCAGGCTGGGAAAATATATGGAGGCAATATGCAATATCGGTTTAGGTAAGGTGCGTGAGGGAGGTGTGTGAGAAAGAGGGGGTGTGTGTGTTGTGTGGCTTGGGTCTTTAGTGTAAGAACGGGGTGTTGTTTTTGTATAACTGTCTTCAAATCTGATGGGTCTGTTGATTATTCTACCTTTGGAGGTCCTGGTGGGAAGATAGATGTTTGTAGTGGGACTTGAGTCGCTCGACGATGTTTTATATTGAGGGGAAGAACGCTTTACAGGTGGAGGGCATTTAGTGGGGGTGAGGTAAGGGGTTATTTGAGAGGTAGATGCGTGTGGAGGTTTTTGTCGAGTGAGGGTGGTAGGCGGAATGGGAGAGGATTTGGTGGGGGTATGTATGGGGGTTCTCTCAGTGGCGACTTTGTGGGGGAATTCAAGTGGGGGTGTGGAGGTCGGGTCCGTCAGTTTGGAGGGGCTTTGGTGAGGAGTTAGTTGTGTGTTAGACGTGGTGTGAGAGGAGGGGTTGGTCGTTGGCATAGTGTACTTTTTAGGGGTTGGTTGGTTGGGGGTTTGATGAGATGAGGAGGTTGGTTGATGTGTGGGTGGGGTCGCAGGGATAGTGGAGGGGAAAGGGGTGGATGTGGGGGGGGGGGGGGGGGGGGGGGGGGCTAGACGGGTGGGTAGGGAGTGGAGATTTAATTTGGAGGGTTGGGGGTAGGAACATGTTTGGGGTGTGTTTTTTGGTGGGGTCGTTGATTTGCTGGTGGTGGAAATAGGCGGTTTTATGAGAGTTTGGTGGGGGGGTAGATCTAGCAGGTCATTCGGGGTGTTGGGGTGGGGGTTGAGAGGGGATGAGGTTGAAGAGGAAGGTATGTGTTTTGGTGGGAGGGTGGGGGTTGTTATTTTTGGAATATAGTTAGAGGGGTTATGGTGTTTACTTGTGATTATTCGTCTTCTTTCCCTTTGTGGAGGAGAATTCGACGAAGAAGAAGAGGAGGAGGAGGATAGTGGTCTGGCAGCCCTACGGAACTGGGTTAGCAGGGTGTGTTTTCTGGAGGTTTTAAAAGATTTTCGTCGTGGGCGTAAGTTGTAGCGTGAGGTTTCTGAGGTAGATTGTGTGGTGCGGTTGGGTGTGTACTTGGTTTTGGGTGAGGGTGGTGGTTTTCTCACTGTGGTGCCTGGTGGGGATATGTCAGGGCTAGACGGGAGGGCTTCCGTTGTGGTCGGGGTTGTGGGTGGAGGTTTTCGTACTTGGATAAGTTGGGGAGGTACTTGACTATCAGAAGTGAAGGAAGGTGTCATGGTGGAGGAAGGTGTGATAGTGGGGGCTTGGGGTTTGTGGAGGTTAGTTTGGGGGGTATGTTGAGGAATGATTGGTCGGTTCGGTGCTGAAGGGTTTAGGCCCTTAGGGGTTTGTATGGGAATATTCATAGCCTGAGTGGAAGGGTTAGTAGGGGTGTTTAATTCAGGGTCGGACGTGTGGGGTGGGGTAATGTCTTGTGATTTTAGAGGTTTAAACGCTCGGACGAATCTAGTTCGGAACGTGCGAGTCACGCCGTGATAATCGATGGTGACTTGGTAGGCATTTGGGACTTGTATGATGGTGTAGGGCCCGACATAGCGAGGGCCTAATTTGTTGGTGACAGGGAGGTTGGCTACCATTACGGTGTCGTGGATGGCGAAAGGGTTTTTATCATCGGGGTTATCGGTTTTGGTGTCTTGACAGGTTTTGGCGGTATGGAGGGTGTTTTGCAGATGTTGCAATGGGTCAATTGTGGAGGTGTTGGAGGGGAGGTGAGCGTGATGGTGGAACGGCAGTAACAGGGGGGGTACGCCGTAAACACGTTCATGAGGGGAAATGCCGTCTTCTCGGGGACAGGTGTTCATGCCCCATTGTATCATCTTTATTTGTGATGGCCAGTCTGAGGTGTTAAGAGCAATCATTTTTGTACGTAATTGGTTGTTGATGGTGCGATGGCTGCGTTCGCATATAGCATTTCCTTGAGGCCAGTACGGGGATGAGTGTTTGATCTTAATACCGCATTGTTGGGTGAACTGGTGCCAAACGTGTCCACTAAATTCGGGGGCATTGTCGGATAGAAGAGCAAGGGGAAGGCCGAATATAGGGAACACTTCTGTGGCAAGCAGTGTGGCGACTGTGGTGGCTGTGTGGTCTTTAACTGGGCAGGCTATTAAAAAATTTGAATATACGTCAACAAATGTGACGATATAGCGGTTGCCAGCGTAAGAAGGAAACGGGCCCATGATGTAGAGGGATAGGACTTGGAACGGTTTGTTGGCAGAAATGGTACCAGCTGGGCCTGGGGTGCATGATCTATCCTTCCCCAATAAACAAGGTTTGCAGGATTCTGTCACTCGTGCAATTTTGGAGGGGTTGGGGGTCCATTATTGATCTGCGAAGATTTTTAACATCTTCTTTTGTCCAAGGTGTATGCCGTTTCCCTCGTGGATGGCAATCATGTAGTCGTGGGCAATGGTGGGGTCTAAGACTATGTGACCGGAGTCTGTGGCAAGTTGATCTCCCCAGCGAGTCAGTTTCCTAAAGACATTTAACGGTATCCAGGGTGGTCTGATTCTTGTTTCCCAAGATTGAATTAGTGAGGGGGCTGGGGGGGAATTATGTTGGTGGATGGGGGTAGATAAAAGCTCAGTGTTTTGTAAGGCGGCTAGGTTGGTGGGGGGGTCTTTTGGTACTGGCAAACGTGACAGGGCGTCTGCATTGGTGTGAAGTTTGCCTGGACGATACTGTATTGTAAAATCGTAGTCCTCTAGTGTCTCCCTCCAACGTACCAAAATGGCTGAGTTGGTTTCGCACTTACGCAACCATTGCAAAGATTGATGGTCGGTTATGTATATCGAGTTTTGCGCCCAACACAAATGACCGGAAGTGGCTGAGTACCCAAATGATCCCTAAGCACTCTCTCTTGGTGGCTGCATAATTCTGTTGTGCTTGGTTGAGGGTTGGAGCTGGCATACGCTATCACATGTTCCTCTCCGTCTCTTACTTGAGCTAAACTGCACCAATGGCGTAGAGAGATACGGTCGGTATAAAGACGGAAAGGTTTATGGTAATCAGGGAAAGCGACAATAGGGGCTTGGATTAGCTTTTGTTTCAAAGTGTTAAAAGCGAGGTCTCTTTCAGGTGTCCAGGTGAATGTGGGTGTCTTTGTGGGTGAGTTGGTGGAGGGGTCTGGCTATTGTGGCAAAGTGTGGGACGAAACGTCTGTAGTATGTGGCTAAACCTAGAAAAGAACGTACTCCTTTAACGGTGGTGGGTGGGGGTTGGTTTTGTATGGCTTGAAGTTTCTTTGGATCTGGTGCAATACCATGTTCAGATATTACGTGGCCGAGGAAATCTACCTTATTTCGTGCAATCTCGCACTTTGAGGGTTTTAATTTCAACCCGGCGGCTCGGATTCTTTGAAGAACTTGTCTCAACCTGAGGAGGTGTTCTTCCCAGGTTTGTGAGTACACAATAATATCGTCTAGATAGGCTAGGCAGGTCTCCCAGGTTAGGCCATGTAATACCGCTTCCATCAAACGGGAGAAAGTGGCGGGTCCGTTACAGAGGCCAAAAGGTAGGACGTTAAATTCATAGTGGTGGCCACCACTAGTGGAAAATGCTGTTTTCTCTTGGTCCTCTGCCTTGATAGGCACTTGCCAATACCCTGCTTGCAAGTCGAGGGTAGTGAACCATCTGGATCCGTATAGGGAGTCGAGGGAATCGTCTATCCTGGGTAATGGCGTAGCGTCCTTAATGGTTACGTCATTCAATCTCCTGTAATCAACGCAAAAACGGGTTGACCCATCTTTCTTTTTTACTAGGACAACAGGGGAAGACCAGGGACTAAGGGACGGGGTTGCAATACCGGCCTCTAACATCTCTTGGACTTGGCGTTCCTCTTCCTGGCGTTGTATGGGATTTTCTCTACGGGATGGTTGTCTTATGGGGGGGCCTGTGGTGTTAATGATGTGTTGCTCTACATCGGTCTGTCCGATTTCAGTGGGTTGTTGGGCAAACACGTCACTGAACTCTAGCAATAGGTCGTACATGTTGTGTTTTTGGTGGTCGGATAATGTGTCCGGGAGAGGGGGCAATTTGAGGCTGGTAGGGGTGTCATTGGAATCTATGGGGAGGTCATCAAAAGTTTCGAGGTCTCCTATGATGAGACCTTTTGGTAATGTCAGGGATTCCTCAGAGATAGTTTCCACGAGAATGTGGTTGATGCGAGCGGAAATGATGGCGGGTTGTAAGAGGCAACGATTGGGGTTGGTGGATGTGGTAGTGGGGGAAAATATCATGTGAGTTTGGGGTATGGGTCGAAGGTTAACCCATTTTTGATGGCGGGGGGGAATTTGACATTTATCTTGAACTACAGCTGGGCTAATGATGGTGGGGGATCGACTGGCGAGCAGGTGCTCGGTACGCATAAGGGGGGAAGATCACTTTGGTGGGGGTCACGCGTGAGGGGGGGATTAATGGCGCGTGTGGGAGGATCAGCGTGGCAAGGTGTGAGTGATTTAGAAAACGGGATTTGTTGGTGGGACTGTGGAGGGTTGGTGGGGGAAGAGTGAGTTATAGAAGATGGGTTATTGGTGGAGGACTGAAGTACTGGTTTGTGGTTGTTAGAAGGACGAATTTGGGGAGTTTTGTTGGTGGCAGTGACGGTTTGTTTGGAGTTTATATGGGATTGGTGGGTTTGTCTGTCATGAGAGGGCGAGTCAAGTGTGGGGTTTTGACATTTTCTAGGGGTGTGAATTGTGTGGGGGTGGAAGGGAGCTACTGACGGAAAACTGTCACAAGGGGAATTTTGTTGGTTGTGGAATAGCTGAACATTTCTGGGGGCATGGGGGAAACATTGTTGGGTACATAGGTCAGCATTTTCCCTGGAAACACGTGTACATAAATATTTGATAGAATTGTTGTTACATATTGTTGATATAGGTTAAGTGCACACACAACATATATACAGAGTGTACACATGCCTTAATCATATTGCAACATACACACATGTACTTTCAGGGCAATACTATCATTGTTTAATGTCCCATGATAATATACCGTACTCTGTAGTATCGGCAGCGTTGCACCAAATATATCCGGCACCGCTGCACATGTTTTCATCAGTAACATCCGGTCGGCACTCAGCATAGCAGTGCCCCCCAGCTCTCTGTATATCTTTGGCTAATAAGAACCTATAAACTTATCTCTGGACTTTTATTCTACATCCTTGTGCAAGAAAGGATTATCAAGGTTGTTGTAGCTTTACATGACAACCATACATGGCGCAGTGTGTTAATACAGCCAGGAGATACGAGCCAAGACCGGATTCTCAGCCAGCCATCTTGCAAGACCTCACCTCTCCAGCCCTGGATATATTATTGTGCAGTGCTTTATAGTGCAGTGAAGTACTTAAGAGTGTAGTGCAGTGCCTTTACTATATGTCCCATGTCATTTGTGCCCATTCCCAACTTGGTGTGAGGGTTATAGCCGCCGAAACATTGCTGGACAAGAGCTAGGAGCAGCATACCCTCCCTCTCTGACGGCTCCAGCCACACTGAACTCTGCAGCTAAGCTACCACCGTAACCACCCCTCAGTGCCTTCCAGCTGTGCCGGCACATGCGCGCACACGGACACACGCACATCGCTGCCAAGTCAACACGGTGGTGCCACGTCTACCGCACTCACTCACTCACTCACTCTAGCACAGATAATTTCTCGCACTATTAAATAAACTGTTCCAGTTGTACTGCACATTTTCATCGTTCCTGCAAGACTACAGTGTGTCAGCTATCAACCAATTATGGAGGGAGATGAGCAGATTCATGGGGAGTCCAGAGACACCCCACATGACCATACGGGGGAGGGAGATAATGGTGGAGCTACTGGTGGAGATAGTGGTGGAGATAATGATGGAGATACTGTTGGAGTTGCTGGTATGGCGTACCAGTCAGTTCATTCCACTCCAACCTCTCCTCTCACCACCCCTCATTTTACTCCACCTCCCCAACCTTCCCCCACTTTACCTCCCCTACACTATAGGGGGATGCCACCCCTGTCACCACACCCTGCAAGTCTACAACCTACTACAAGTGCAGACCTCCTTCAGCTCATACAGTATATGGAGCAATGCAGACAACGGGACGACTATACCAGAAGACAGGAGGAGGACCGCAGACAACAGGAGGAGGACCGCAGAAGATGGGAAGAGGAAAACAGACGACGCACGGAGGAGGACTACAGGAGACAGATGGACGATGCCAAGTTCTCCGCCCTTGTCCAGGCTCTGGCCCAAATTACCCCACCTGCCGCCGCACCTACACCTACCTCAACGGGGACAACACCCAATTCCACAACATCCTCCACCCCTACAGCTCCACCTCCACCACAGAAGGCTATCACCCAGAACCCGCCGCCCCTTCGCGCTGATGCCACCTTCCAGGTTTTCAGAGAATGGAGGCGTCGGTGGGACGATTACTCTATTATGGTAGACTTATCTAAACTACTGAGGGAGAAACAACTGATCCAGATGCGGATGTGCTTAACCCTGGAGACACAGCGGCTTTTGGAGCACACCTTAAGCATACCCCCTGACACCGACAAGACCGTTGATGCAGTCCTCGATGCACTTCAGGAGCACATCAAGAATTCTCGCAATGAAGCTCTCCGTCGCAGGGACCTGTTCAGTTGCAAGCAAAAACAGGGCGAGTCATTCAACAACTTTTACGTCCGCCTCTGCCACATCGCCGAAGAAATTGACGTCTGCCCAGGGAACTCTTCAGCCTGCAAGGAGACCCAACTCAAGATGGTCATTCTGATGGGCATACATGACGAAGAACTTGTACAGAAGCTGCTTTCCCTCGATGCCACCCCTTCATTACAGGACATCGTTAACACTTGCCGTTCCTACGAGGCCACTCGAAGTGCTACGTCAGCCATACGTGCCCCACCGTCCCAGGTTAACGCCGTGTCAGCATACAAGCAGAACAAGCAAGTTAAGCAACGCGACAAGTTCTCCACATCGCAACAGTCCTTGGCGTCGGCTGCCGCCTGCCAGCGTTGTGCTCGCCAGCACGACAAGAACAAGTGCCCGGCTGAAGACTACACCTGCACTAACTGCGGCCGTCGTGGTCATAAGCCTAGGACTCCTGCTTGCACTGCAGCCACCGCCCAGTGTCGTCGCTGCAACCATATGGGCCACTACGACAAATGCTGCAGATCTTCCAAGACGCCCGCCACACAGGACAACGCCGCTTCCTCCCACAACAAGTCTACAGCAAAGAAGACCACAAGTTGCCGACGTGTGGGATCACCTGTTCAGGCACCCACACTGACATCCGTGAGTCTCACCTACAGCGGCACCACTAGAAAACTCCACATGCTTCCTGACACAGGTGCAGACATCACAGTGATTGGCCGACGACACCTCGACATACTTCGGATTCTTCTCAGCAGCCTACGACCTCCGCCTCCGACAACAACGCTCAACGCGGATGGCTCTGCGATGGCTCCTGCTTTGGGGACGTTTCATGCACAACTCACCATCAGCAAACGTTCCTGTTCTGCCACAATCCAAGTCCGCGAGGGTGTTCAGACGCCGCTTCTGTCCAAACGCCACTGTCAAGAATTGGCCATCATCTCAGCGAAATTCCCCAACCCAATTCTACAGGTTAAACACATCTACAGGTGTAAGGAGCTACCCTTCACAGCCACCACGTCACCTGCACAAGCCAAGGAGTTCTTTCTTCGAGAGTTCAAGGACGTGTTGGTCTCCAAGGAGGATCTCCAGATAGCTCCACTCAAGCCTATGAAGGGTCCCCCAATGCGGATCCACCTCAAGGACGATGCCGTGCCTTTTGCCATCTACACCCCGCGGCAGATCCCCTTTGCTTTCAGGGACAAAGTTAAGCAGGAGCTGGACTCGCTAGTGGCACAAGGTATCATCAAACCGGCCGGCGATGAACCTTCAGAGTGGTGCCACCCCCTCGTCGTCGTCGCCAAGCCCAACGCCGAAGTTCGCCTCACCGTAGACCTCACCAAGCTCAACTGCCAAGTTTCCCGCCCAGCCCACCCCTCACCGACGCCTTTCGAAGCGATCCGCAGTGTGGCCCCGCAGGCGAAATTCTTCACGACGGCAGACGCCCTGAGTGGATATTGGCAAATGGAACTTGCGGAGGAGGACCAGCATATCACAACTTTCATCACTCCTTATGGCCGTTTCCAACACTGTAGAGGTCCAATGGGTTTCGCTGCGACAGGTGACGCCTTCTGCCTTCGCAGTGATAGGGCCCTCCAAGGGGTGCAAAATTGTGCCAAGGTTGTCGACGACGTGCTGCTCTACGACGAGGACTTCAACACACATCTTCAGCGTATCCATGAAGTGCTCATACGGTGCCGCGACAGTGGGATCACACTCAACAAGGACAAGTTCGTGGTCGCCGCACCCAGTGTGAACTTCTGTGGGTACACGCTCTCAGGTGAGGGCATCTCGGCTGACCCTGGCAAAGTCGGAGCGATCAAGGACTTCCCGACACCAGCCAACATCACCGACCTTCGCTCCTTCATGGGTTTGGTGAACCAGCTGGCGGAGTTCACCCCCGACATCGCCACTGCCGCTCAGCCCCTGCGCCCCCTGATGAGCCCGAAGAGGTCGTTTATGTGGACCGCTGACCATGATGAGGCTTTCCGCCGGGTCAAGGCTGCCCTGCTCAGTCCACCCGTCCTGGCCCCATTCGACCCTTCCCTACCAGTGATTCTACAAACTGATGCGTCCCGCCTTAACGGTATTGGATACGCCCTCCTACAGGATCATGGCAACAACCGTCTCCGCTTAGTTCAGTGTGGCTCGAGGTTCCTAAGCGATCCCGAGTCCCGCTATGCCACCATTGAGCTGGAGATGCTAGCCGTGGTCTGGGCCATGTCCAAGTGCAAGTTCTACCTCATCCGGCTGCAACACTTCACCCTCATGACGGACCATCGCCCCCTCATCCCCATTTTCAACAACTACACCCTTGATGCGGTTGAAAATCCCCGCCTCCAACGTCTGAAGGAGAAAGTCGCACCTTACCTCTTCACAGCCGTCTGGCGCGCTGGCAGGTTGCTCTGCATCCCTGATGCGTTGTCACGGGCCCCTGTCAGCCACCCGACGCCAGAGGATGAGTTAGCATGTGCCGACGCCACGGTTCACCTCAGGTCCCTCGTGACTGTCAACGCCGCCGCCACCGACATCAACTCTCCTTCACAGGACGCAGACAGGATTCTCCAGGAACTCCGAGACGCAGCCAGAGCGGATACTGTGTACATCCGCCTGCGTGAGTGCGTTACTTCGGGTTTCCCCACCAACCGCTACGACCTGCACAACTCTCTACTCCCATTCTGGAAACTCCGAGACTACCTGTCAGCAGATGGTGAACTCGTCCTGTACGGAGCGAGGGTTGTGGTTCCTGAAGCCCTCCACGCCGCCGCACCTTGGCTCGCCTGCATGATAGTCACAGAGGCGTGGAGGCCACTAAGCGTAGGGCGCGACAGGCTGTCTTTTGGCCTGGCATCAACTCGGACATCGCCAACACAGTTCAAGCTTGTGAGCCGTGTCAGGTCTTACAGCCTAGTCAGCAGCAGGAACCCATGATCAACGACGACAACCCAACTAGGCCTTTCGAGTCTGTTTCAGCCGACTTCTTCGCTGTGGCGGGGAAATCCTTCCTCGTCGTAACAGACCGACTCTCAGGCTGGCCCGTTGTCGTACCCTGCAAAGGAGATACTACCGCTTCAAACACCATCAGGATCTTCTGCCGCTACTTCAGGGAAGTTGGTGTACCCCTCCGCCTACGTACAGATGGAGGCCCACAGTTTACTAGCCGTGAGTTCCGGGACTTCATGGAGCGTTGGGGAGTCAATCACTTGGTCTCTTCCCCACACTACCCACAATCCAACTGTCATGCCGAGTCTGCCGTCAAGTCCGTCAAACACCTCATACTGAAGACGGCTCCCTCAGGCAACATCGACTGTGAGGACTTTGATCGTGGACTGTTGGAGCTCCGCAACACCCCGAACTTCACAGGCCGCTCCCCGGCACAAATCCTGTATGGCCACCCACTACGGTCTTGTGTCCCTGCTCATCCCCAGTCCTTTGCAGCAGAGTGGCAAGCCAAGGCCGAGGACTGTGACCGCCGTGCAGCCGCCCACACTGCGCTGGTGCAGAGAAACTATGACCAGCACGCACGTCCCCTTCCCAGGTTGAGAGTTGGCACCACAGTGCGGATCCAAGACCCGACTTCTCACTGCTGGGACAAGGTTGGGGTCGTCATGGGCTGCGGCAGGTCCAGGGATTATGAGGTTCGTCTCCCCAGTGGTAAGATATATTGGCGGAACCGTCGCTTCCTCCGCCCAGTGAATTCCCCTGGTGTTGAACCCCTCCCCCATAACCCTGAGATCCCTGTGTCTTGCACGGACCCAGAAAGAGAGTCCTTTACTTCCCCCATGGCTCCACGTAGGTCTGAAAGGCTCCTAGAAAAAGAGTCAGCTCGACAACGTCTTGCGAGCTTGAAGGGGGAGGGAGGTGTTGATATAGGTTAAGTGCACACACAACATATATACAGAGTGTACACATGCCTTAATCATATTGCAACATACACACATGTACTTTCAGGGCAATACTATCATTGTTTAATGTCCCATGATAATATACCGTACTCTGTAGTATCGGCAGCGTTGCACCAAATATATCCGGCACCGCTGCACATGTTTTCATCAGTAACATCCGGTCGGCACTCAGCATAGCAGTGCCCCCCAGCTCTCTGTATATCTTTGGCTAATAAGAACCTATAAACTTATCTCTGGACTTTTATTCTACATCCTTGTGCAAGAAAGGATTATCAAGGTTGTTGTAGCTTTACATGACAACCATACACATACATCAGAGTCTGTCCTGGAAACATGGGAGGATTTATTCTGGACAGAGTTAGGAGAATTGAGGGGATTACCGAGAGGGAGTTGCTTGGACTTGTCTTCTTTCGTTTGTTGAGGCATTTTTTCAACGAATTGAGTGATATTTTGAGAGAAGTCGGGGCAAGGGGAGGGGTTAGGAGTTACCTTAGTGCTAGCTGCAACTTGCTAACCCTGACTCAGAGTTTGTTGAGGGGGAAGGTGTTTTTTCTTTTTGTGAATAGGTTTCTGTGTGATTGGTTTGTCAGAGGCTTTGGGTTGGATTTTTTTTTTTTGAATGAGATCAGCCTCTGGCGCAGTCAACCTGGGCCTGGAGTTTTTGAAGGAGGTCAAGTCCAAGGAAACCATCGTAATGTTTACAGTGGGAGGAAAATACTGTGAACGTGTGATAACAACGAGCATGGGGGGCAGGAGTAGTTACTGACAGGGGCAAAGTGTCTTCTAGGAGATTTAAGTAGGTATCAGCAGCTGAGATTAGTTCTGCTTTGGTGGTTAACAAGGGGCCAAATAGTCGGTGGTGTTGATCATAATAAGACTTGAACAAACATGACTTGGCAGCTCCCGTGTCGATTAACAAGCGGACAGGAATGTCCTTGATTTTGGCCATGTAATAAATGGGGGCAGTGCGGTCAGTTATGGCGTCCCCCGCCGAGGCCATCGTGGGCGGGGGGTACTTTAACCCTCCAGCCCCGGCTATGTATTATATATATATTCCTCGAAACCCGGGTGTTTTGGCCGAAAAACGTCTAGGCTAGGCTACCGTATATTCGTTAATCAGACTGCTTGCATTCCCTTCCCCAAGCGTAGCTGTGTTATTTACCTGTAGAATGGCATTAAGTAGAGCTCTCTAAGTCAACTGGTTGAGCTGTGATGATGATTTCATTGGAGATAACTTTATGGCCAAAACAGCCACTTTACACCACTTTTCGATACTTAACAACAACATACAGGCACACACGAACAAGCGACGCTCTCCTTCTTGTGGCCGGAGATGCGGGGCGACGGTCCAGCCGGCTGTTGTTTACATGCGTCGGACCGACGCCTCGCACACGAAGCTCACAGGCTTTCAACCACTGGGCGTTCAAGAGACCATCCGGGTACCTGTTATATGCTTTTTTATGGGCGTTCAAGAGCCCTTCCGTGGTGAGAGGGTTAAAAATCCTGGGAGTCGGTATCTACCTCCTCCAGGGTTTCCTCGGTATCATCTGAGGTCATGATAGGGGCTATTTCTCCGGTGTGCATTTCCTCCATTTCTTCCTCTTGTCCCAACTCCTCTTCATTTACAGAAATGCGAGGAGTAAAGGGGCGAGGTTTGGCAGAGTCACGAATTTGATGGAGGGCACACTGAGCACTACAGGCAGGGAAATCATAGGGGTTGATAATTACTAATGTAGGGTTTTTACTTTGGTAGGTGTTGTAGGTTTTGTTCCGGTTGAAGATTCTGCGTGGCTGGGTAGGTTGGAACCGGGGCCTACTGGGTTGGGGCTTGCCGGAAGGGTAGGTGGGTCTGTTGTGGAAGGATGATGGGTAGGCATTCTTGGAGTTGAAAGTTTGGGCCTTGGGTTTTGGTGGTCGAGGTGCTGCGGTGCGTGGGAAACCTCTTTATTACAGCGATTTGGGTGGTGCTTCTGTGCGCACGGCCAAAATACGTCGGTTCGTGATGAGATCTTTTGATATCCGACGAAATCGTGCACACGGAAATGATCTTTTACTGCTGAGGGCAATATTGATACAAGGTTGACCAGAATCTGCTGCTCTTGTTGGATTCTGGTCAATGTGGGGAAAGAAACTTTTATATGTTGGGCGATCTTATTCACTGTGGCATCTAGATCGCCTTCGAATTTAGTGTCTTGGATACGGGTGTGGGCCACGAAAACGCCCAACGAAGGCTTAATGGCTTCTATCACTATTGGGCGAAATTATAGGTTTGACTCCTGTAAGGAGATAAAGAAAACCTAATATTTAGTAGTGGCCCCGTAATCATTGACGAACATGCCTATTACATAAGGCATCCTCTTCAAATACTAATCCGCCGTAGTTTGAATCTACCGCGCAGAGCATTTAAAATCTGAGGAGCCTTCATCATGAGCGCACGCGACCTCACTCATGGCTTCAGTCATTATGAATTGGGTTCTCACTACGAAAAAACTTCGTAAAAAATAAAAAACAAAAAGAAAATAAGAATAACTATCCAATAAGCTTTCCATCATATCGTAGATGTACTTGTGTGGATCTTTGACCAGACGCTGATTCAGGCGTCATTCTTCCTTCTCTGCTCTGCGGTCAGCCGGCTCGGACGTGTCTCTCCACGCTCCGCTGGTTCCGCATTTGCTGCGTCCCTAGTGAGTTTTATCTCATTTGTTTACTCCGGGATGTATCGAGTAAGGTTAGGATATGCGTAGCAGGAGTGTCCTGGGCTGGTTGCCTGCAGTGCAGTGTATTTTGGGTCGTGTGTTTGGGGCATCTATTTCGGATGTACCCTCGTGGTCCGGTTGTGGACAGGTGAACTTTTTCACAGTTAGCTAGCTTTGTGATGCAGGCGGCTTTCATTACGCATTATTGCTTCCTTTTATCTTTCTGATGAGGTAGCGTATTTTTGCTGACGTTCCCAGCGTATTTTTCTTCACTTAGTGAAGTTTTTCTGGGTCCCGAGTCAGTTCTTCCCTTTGCCGGAAGTATTTGCTACAGTGGTGTGTTGGCGGTGGTTCCTGTTGTGATATAATTCAGTGCTTTTTGTTTATATTCCGACATGTTAATGTTATCCGTCTGCCTAGGCCTAGCCAGCCTCTCGTAGCTTTTCCACATATACAAGTGTTATTGATTTATTTTCTAAATATGTACTACTGTGTGATGTGTGTCCTGGTTTAGTTGTGTATTGGCTAATTCCACGGACTATTTATGTGTCCTGGGTTAGTTGTGTATTGGCTAATTCCACGGACTATGTTGGGCCCAGCGTTAGTTGTGTTTTGGCTACGCCTCGGTCCTGTGTTGCGTTCAGATGGTATCTGGACGGGGTGGGTTATTTCCGGCGGGTTTTTCTCGGTTACACCATGAAAAACCCCGGCTGGTTGCCGAGTTTTGGCCACGCGTGGTTTTAAAACAGGCTTGTTTCCCCGGCGAGTGGGTGTCTGTGGCTCCCCAGGTTTGCGTCTCTGGGGTGCCTGTTTCAGGCTCCTTCTGATTCCCGGCGGATTGGCTGTTCCCATCTAACAGTGTTCATATGGACACGTGTTGTTTGTAGTTTTTTCGGTTTTGCAAAGCCAATATAAAACTATGCTGTTGTTGTATTTCCTCCCCGGCGATCTTTTACAAAGATGTGGGGTTAGGAACAATTGGGGTTAATTTTTAAACTTTAAATCACCCGGCGGGTGCGACCTGGTAGGGTGGGATGACCGAATTTGCAAAATTCAGTTTAGTTGACCAGACAATTGAGGGATGCATTGTGTATCGCCTCCTTAAACATACGGCAATTTAAGGCACAATTGGGGTTAACGTTTTTTAAACTAATATTCACACCCGGCGGGTGCTCCCTGGAAGGGTGGGAATAACGAATTTACAATTCAGTTAGTTAACCAAACAATTGAGGGATACGTTTTGTATCGCCGCCTTCAACATACGGCGATCTAAAAAGATACTTCGGGAGAAGTTAGATCTCGTATATTTGTCAGGCTTCCCAGTTTTTGATCTACGAGATAATTCGGGGGCCGGCGTCTTTTTTAGTTTTTTTTTCTCCAAAATTGAATCTTGAAACAAACACCACCGGAAAGACTTAATCAGTTATAAACGCCATGCTGGTCTTTATATATTATGTCAGAGGGTATTCATAAATCTTTTGGACAAATTAAGATATTCTGATATCTTTTACTTAGGAAACCCCACCGCGTAGCGAGCTGTAGTCGTTGAGTATTACGTCTCGTTACCCGGCGGGTTATTTAACACTTGTGTGCGAACATGTTTGGGTTAACCTTATGAGCATTAATTCCTGGAAATTTTATTTTTTTCCAGAGCTGGGTCCCGGCGGGTCTCTGCAGAACCTGGAGTAAGTATCCCACCAGTATCTGTCATGGCTACCTTTGCCCCGGTTTTTGCTTTATGCATTACACCCTCCTGTTCAGGTATCCCTATTTTTGCGCACACCCTTTGTATAAAATGTGTTAAAATGTCTCGTTTGGTGTGGGTTACCTTTCCGGCGTTTTTTTCTCGTTGCTCCGAGAACACCGTTTTTGTTTACCGAGTTTTAGTCAGGATGGCTCAAAATAGGTAAGTTACCCCGACGAGTTTGGTCGCTTGAGGGCTCATAAGAAACTGCGTTTTCTGTGGTCGAGCCTGGGATCAGGCTTCCTGTGTTATTCATTGCTTTATGCATTACGCCCTCCTGTAATGTATAGTTTAGTGTGGGTTACCTTTCCGGCGTTTTTCTCGTTGCTCCGAGAACACCGTTTTTGTTTACCGAGTTTTAGTCAGGATGGCTAAAATAGGTAAGTTACCCCGACGTGTTTGGTCGCTTGAGGGCTCATCAGAAACTGCGTTTTCTATGGTCGAGCCTGGGATCAGGCTTCCTGGTTTATTCCCGTCGAGGTGGGCTCTACACAGTTTTCTAGGTGATCAGGCTGACACATGTTGGACTTGGTTTTCTCTGCTTTTCAAAGCCATTGAAACAATGCTGTCTGTTTGTTTGGTCTTTACCTCCCGGTGACCTTTTTACAAAGAGGTCTGGGGCAGGTATAATTGGTTTGACATTGCATGTAAAACCCGGCGGTTGTACCTTCGGGTGGTTATATTAACGGATTTGCGATTCGAGATAATTTGCCAAACAATTGATTGATACAATAGGGTATCACGGCCTTCAAGACGGCGATCTATGAGGGCTTCTGGGAGAAGCCGGATTAGAGATTAAGATAGGCTTAGACTTTTTATGGGATAAAAAGATGCCTGAATCTTACTAGTGTCTCAAGTGTAAAGGGATACTTGAAAGACTTCATCTTTAATAAAGATATGCTTCATCTTTATGAGGATTAAGAAGTTATTCTTAATTCTTTTGGACAGGTGAAAGATATGCTGAAATCTTTAATAAGCCATTGAAACAATGCCGTTTGTTTGTTTAGTCTTTCCCTCCCGGCGACCTTTTTACAAAGAGGTCTGGGGCAGGTACAATTGGTTTGACATTGCATATAAAACCCGGCAGTTGTACCTTTGGGTGGTTATATTGACTGATTTGCAATTCGCGATCTTTGTATTTCCTCCCCGGCGATCTTTTACAAAGAAGTGGGGTTAGGAACATTTGGGGTTAACTTTTAAACTTTAAATCACCCGGCGGGTGCACCATGGAAGGGTGGGATGCCCGAATTTGCAAAATTCAGTTTAGTTGACCAGACAATTGAGGGATGCATTGTGTATCGCCTCCTTCACCATACGGCGCTTTCGGGCACAATTGGGGTTAACGTTTTTTTTTTAAACTAATATTCACACCCGGCGGGTGCTCCTTGGAGGGATGGGAATAACGAATTTACGATTCAGTTAGTTAACCAGACAATTGAGGGATACGTTTTGTATCGCCGCCTTCAACATACGGCGATCTAAAAAGATACTTCGGGAGAAGTTAGATCTCGTATATTTGTCAGGCTTCCCAGTTTTTGATGTACGAGATAATTCGGGGGCCGGCGTCTTTTTTAAGTTTTTTTTTCCCAAAATTGAATCTTGAAACAAACACCACCGGAAAGACTTCATCAGTTATAAACGCCATGCTGGTCTTTATATATTATGTCAGAGGGTATTCATAAATCTTTTGGACAAATTAAGATATTCTGAAATCTTTTACTTAGGAAACCCCACCGCGTAGCGAGCTGTCGTCGTTGAGTATTACGTCTCGTTACCCGGCGGGTTATTTAACACTTGTGTGCGAACATGTTTGGGTTAACCTTATGAGCATTAATTCTTGGAAATTTTCTTTTTTTCCAGAGCTGGGTCCCAGCGGGTCTATGCAGAACCTGGAGTAATTATCCCACCAGTCTCTGTCATGGCTACCTTTGCCCCGGTTTTTGCTTTATGCTTTACGCCCTCCTGTTCAGGTATCCCTATTTTTGCGCACACCCTTTGTATGAAAGGTGTTAAAATGTCTCGTTTGGTGTAGGTTACCTTTCCGGCGTTTTTTTTCTCGTTGCTCCGAGAACACCGTTTTTGTTTACCGAGTTTTAGTCAGGATGGCTCAAAATAGGTAAGTTACCCCGACGAGTTTGGTCGCTTGAGGGCTCATAAGAAACTGCGTTTTCTGTGGTCGAGCCTGGGAGCAGGCTTCCTGTGTTATTCATTGCTTTATGCATTACGCCCTCCTGTAATGTATAGTTTAGTGTGGGTTACCTTTCCGGCGTTTTTTTCGTTGCTCCGAGAACACCGTTTTTGTTTACCGAGTTTTAGTCAGGATGGCTAAAGAAATTTGTCCCATGAGAGAGCAGGGTGTACTTGGTTGGCAACCAGGGAAACGGCTTTTCCCAGGTGCGTTAATGTCACGGCTATCTTTTCTGCATCCGTGGTATAAACTAGGTCAAGTACGGGTTTCACTATGTCCATGAACGTTTCGATCTCGTAAGTTTCTCCATCATAATGTGGGATGGGAATGTGAGAACAGTGCGCCATGATGTTATCGTGTTCTGGCTGTTCCAAACTTGCAATGTAATGCAACCTTTTATCCGAATCAAGAACCACCGCTGCCGCCAATGTTATGCCCTGTTTTTCTACAGGATTAACTTGGGTAATGTGAGTTCTAACTGACTGGGTATATAAGGCTGCATGCACAAAACAAGGTATGAGGAATAGAGAATACAAAATAAACACACGGTAACAAGACACACGATCACGTTTATTGAGGATGATTAATAGGACGCATAAGAAGGTATGAATACTCATACAAGACAAATGATAGAATTGAACAACTAGCATTAGTGGATCTGGATGGAGCCTAGTCTCCCACTTCCAACGTTCAGGTATACTCTTCTGATCACTGGCTTTGTTCGCAAGTTTATATACTGGAAGCCATTAATGTTACTTATAGATTCAATTTCACTATTTAGATTTATTACTGGCAGTTCTGGTGCACGAGTAGTAGTTCACAGACTAGATTAGACACGCGTACATTTAGAGCACGAGAATTCTAGTAACCTCAGGGGGGTACTGATCTAAGTTTTATATTCTTATAGCAGAAATACGTAGAACGCAAATCAGTGGGCGAACGTTAGATATCACTAGGGTTTTACTTCTATGTAATAATATCTGGATCGGGGTAATTACGAGAGTTAATGTCGCCTGTTAATGAACACTGATACGCTTAGCACATCCTGATGGAATGGTTATATATGAATTATACTGGGGCAAAGATATAGCCACTTCATAGAATATTAATAAGTGAGTCTCTAAATAGCACTGTAACACTGTAGTACTAATAAAGTGAATCTTGGGTAGTATTTGGTTGGTCTGGTCCTGGTTATCTTGCGTCCGTGATGTTGGGGGCTAACGACTGGTTCCGCGGCCGTCCAGGGGGTCCATATGTAGGAAGTTCTCAAGACGGATCTCTTGGCGATCGTTGCTGGCTACACGCTTATATACCCACTGGTGTGTGAAGGTTATAAGGTGCACGTAGATTTCTTGTATGTGGACAGATGCTTCTATCTCAAATCTGCCACGGAGTCTGCCGGCTCTGGAACTCAATTCTCAGGAACAACACAAGGGCAGAGCTAGAGGTCAACTTAAGGGGGCAAGCCACTGGTTGGTGTCTATCTTTCAACTGATTTTACTGGGGGCTGGAGCTGGGTTTATAGGCTCGGATTTTGGACCCTGTAGGCCATAGGGATCTCGAGTCTTATGGAATTATTTGAGCTCTCAATAGATACGGGGACTAGGTAAGGTGGTGATTACTGTTGTGGCACATGGCTATAGGGGGCCTTCATAATGTGATATAACTGAGCCTTAGTAAGAGGTACTATTTTGGCTATACTGGAAGTATTGAGGGGAGGGAGACTGGATCTACTTTGCGAGGAGGACTGGGACAGCTGTGATAGGAGCGTCTCTCTTACATTGCTCAGTCTTCATTCTATGGTATAGCTGAGGTGCTAATTTGGTTATCAGAGTATGCAAGAAAGGTGAATGGGTTATTGTGGGTTAATAGAGGTTAGTAAAGGGGTTAGTCATGCATGGTTAGTTCATTGATAGGAAGAATTCCTGTGCTACCTGGCAATGACCCGGAAGTCAAAACAGGGGTCAGGTATACCTCCGCAGGGGTGGGGGTCTCCCTCCTCGGGTGGGTAAAAAAGGGGAGGTGCGCGCCCTCTCTCTGTGATGGTCGTCCGGCGGCTGTGGCTAGGGGCTTGCCATATCACAAGTGTTTGTAATAACCCTCTGTTTATGAGACAGATGTGGGTGTTCGTAATACCAAAACCGAAGGTGCCTTGACTAGCTGGTTTAATCGGTTGGGTTGTTAATTGCATGGTTTGCTGGATGTGGTGGAGACTGGGTTGCTAACTCTGCCACATTTATCTGGAAGTATGGCAATAGAAGTTAGTCACTGGCGAGGCGGCTAGCCTCGCACTGACGATCATTTGGTACAGGGTTGTGAATGGGTTGTGAGGGAATAGATGGCATGCAAAGGGTTAGTAAAGTTCTAATGTTGTTCCGTCCTACTAAGGGAAGGTAGGCTAGATAGGAGTATATATATAAAAGGTTGGAGAATGTTAGCAACGGAAAAATCAAGGATATTCAGGAGGTATGGTGGAGAGGCTAGGTCGGAAAGGAGTCGAGGAGCGTGGGGGGTTAACGAGAGGGAGAGGGTTAAGGGGGGCTACGTGGAAGTTTGACCCTAAGGTCTCTGGGCATAGGGGTGGCATTAGACTACAGTTGGTATCGGAGCTTGGGGGGTTAATGACCGGGAAAGTATGTTAGTCAAACGCTACCGGGAGATGAGCAATATGGTGGTAATATGAGTCTGGAAAGGATAGAATCATGTGGACTGTGGGGCTGTGGGGAAGAGGAGGTTAACTGTAGGTGTGTGCTTGACTGTGGATAAAAGTAGGGAAAAACATGGTGTATTATTACTCGTCAATACGATGGTTATGGACACTGTTAATCTGACACTATTTCTTGCTGATCTAGTTGTTCCTGGGAACTGCGTTTTCTATGACATATACCCCAAAGAAAACGGCAGTTCGTAGGGGTAACTTCGGTATTGTTTCGTGGTGAAAATTCGTCGAGACAATGGTAAAAGAGGGTTGTATATACAATCTCTGGTTGGGGTAAGAATTAAAGTTACTGCATGGTGGCTAACATCTTCAGTCATTTCTGTCTAGGTCTTACAGGAACAATGGTTCTATATACACTGGTGTACCCGTGGGTATCATAGTTTCTTATCAATTAGGACATGGGGTTTTAACATACTACTTCTCGGATGGAAGAACATATATAGATTTATGGGGGCGGTTGGTCTTCAGAAACTGAGTCTGGCAAGACAGGGGGTTAACATATTACTTCTTGGATGGGAAAAAACATACATACTGTAGATTTAGGCCTGTCTGAACTGGTTGGCATTGGCTCAACCTAGGGACAGGGCATGGGTGTTTTAACCTGGGAAGAACATACATAGATTTATGGGGGCGGTTGGTCTTCAGAAACTTAGTCTGGCAAGACGGGGGTTTACATATTACTTCTCGGATGGAAGAACATACATAAATTTATGGGGCGATTGGTCTTCAGAAACTTAGTCTGGCAAGACAGGGTATTTTAGGGTATGTTGATATTGATATCCTAACTTAGGGACAGGGCATGGGTGTATTAACTTAAGGTGTATTTATGTTCATCATCATGTAGGTAGAGGTGTAGGACACGAGGGGTAGTGTATACGCGAGGTGGGGGAAAGGTCAGTGTTTAGAAGGGGTAGGCAGGTGTGGTTTGGAGCTGCTTAGCCCTGCGGGCTTCGGCCTGTCTTAACTGGTTGGCTCGGTCACCTGGTCCTTTCGTTCTGTGGGCCTTTCTTTCGGGTGTTTCTGTGTGGTGTTCGCTCGTGGCTTCCGTGGTGGGCTTCTCGTTCTGGGGCATTTTAATACATGGTAAGACTAGTGAGAATCTAACAGTTAGCATAAGAAATACTAGTAAAAACTTAGTTTGACCTTGGCCTTGACCTTTGATATATTTATCTAAAACTTGGGCAATGCGATATGAAGGTTACCAGTAACTTGCATAGTGAAAATGAAGAATTTGAATAAAAACTAAAAATAAATAGTAAAAGTTGACCTTCGACCTTGACCTTTATGTAAGAGTACATTTCTTTTTCATTGACATTGCCCAGGAAAACCAAATAAGCATACCTAATTTCATTAAAACCCATCAGTTAGTTTCATATATAATAATAGAAATGTTGACCTTGACCTTTGACCTTTATAATGTCAAAATTTATTATTTTGCTTTTCATTTAAAGTACAACTATCTGACCAAATTTTTTGAAGTTTGCATGAAAAGTAAAGAAAATAGCATATTGACCTTATATTTGACCTTGACCTGTGACCTTGACCTTTCATATGGAATTGTAGTTTCTTATATAACCTTGGCCTAGGTATTCCAAATATACATGGTAAGCCTAGTGAAAATCTAACGTTAGTATAAGAAATACTAGTAAAAATCTTATTTTAACCTTTGACCTTGACCTTTAGAATATTGATCTGAAATTTGGTCAATAAGATATCAAAGTTACCAGTAACTTTTAAAGTGAAAATGAAATTTCAGTAAAAACTAAAACATATGAAATATTGACCTTATTTTTAACCTTGACCTTTGACCTTAACCATTAAGTTAAATGAAAAATTTCTTTTTGACTGACCATCGCATTGACCAAATGAATATACCTGTGAAATTTGGTGAAAATCCATAGAACGGTCTAGGAGGAGTTAACGGACAGACAGACGGACGACGACGGACAAGCTGACTTGTGGTGCACAGTATACAGGCGGGATCTGTGCGCGCGATACCACTCTGCTTCGCAGAGTTGATAATAGAAAAATTAAAATTAAACTTGATCTAGCCTTGCGCTTCTCATGCGTCTGCCGTCTCCGCACGCTTCGCCCCGCCCATCGAAGTGATCTCTCGTCCTTATTTCTCCTGGGCCTGGACGAGTCGGACGTGTCTCGAGGGCGTTTCAGCCCTCCTTTATTCTTCACCTACCCTCGGACATGGTGAGTCTTTTGCTCATATGTACATGCTAAGTGCTGAGGATAGGTAGCTTATAGACTAGGATTAGGCTGTGTGCGTCCTTTCTCTGGCCCTGGAGACTGTTTTCCGGGTACTTAGTAAAGGCGAGTGTGTTAGGAGTTCTCGTTGTGATAAGGCGAGGCTCCCACGTGCTTGTTTCATTACCCTAGCTCATATTTAGTTCGCTTGTTAGTCATGAGGCTTCTTTTAGTGAACCGGGGCCTGTTGTTCGGTCCACTTTGGGTGTGCAACAGTATGCTCTACACGTGGGCTAGTGCATTTTAGATTTTCTCACTTAGCTGAGGGGTCTTGCACGGAGCCATGCTGCTCTTCAACCTACGCTTCTTGATCGCTTCGTGTTGAGATTGGTCTTCGCTGGAGTGCAGGTTTGTGCTATTATTATTGATATCATCGACATCTGCCCCCATCTAGTTGGCCTAATGTAGGTTTTATGCTTATGGCTAGGAAGTGTTATTTATTGATTATGTATTGTTCATGTATAACTATGCCATAATATGCGCACGTTGGGTTATCTATTCTGGGAGGTATGGCCCTTCCGGCGGGATTTATCAAAGTAAGACTTAGTCAACGTGTCCCTAGTTGCTTCAAGCAGTTTCCCCGCCGGGAAACTTCCGGAAACATCTAGAGCTATGTTAAATTCAGATTATCCTTGTTTGGCACTGGATAGGTTGGATTTTGTCTGTTTTGTTTACGGTGTCTAATCTAATTTCGGTTGACCGACATTTTACTATACTTGTCTTATTGGGAGAGCCCGGCTACCCGCCTTCTTTAAAACAAATTTTTCCGCCTCTTAAACTTAACAGAGAAAACGTTCGTTGCTTGGTATTGTCAGAACGTTCCCCTGGTGGTTAAACAGTGGGGAGCCACTTCCGCCGGGAATAAAAACGGCTGAGCCGAGAAACTAACTCACCCATTCCTATCTTGAAGCATCTCAGTAATCTGTGTAGCTTAATATCGGGGCGTTGGTCCCCCGCGGGTTAAAGACAATAGATTCACAGTAGCGTTGGTTGCCGGATCAAGTTCTTTCTTAAGATGGGATTAGGTCAGTGTTGGTCACTTAGGTAAAAAGTTATATACACCAGTAGCACATGGGAGGCTACTCATTACTCAGTTACATTTTTTGGGAATGTATATAACGTAGGGGGGAACTAAGATTGTATAGTGTTATTAAAGTCTTTTTTCTCTTTATTGTTGGAGATATTTTTAAAATACTTCAGCTTTTCCAGCCTAGCGTGCCCTTATGAGCATTGATTCTTGAAGTTTTCTCACCCTCAGGTTCGCAGTCCGGACACCTAGGAGGATCTGCATCTCCCTGGCGGGAGGGAGCCATGGATAAGAGTGCTTTTGCGTTTTGCTCCGCCTTGGGGTGCAAAAATTTATCGGTCATTGGTCATCTTTTGTGCGTTAAATGTGTGCCATGTTTGGGCAGGTCTCGTGGCTGGTGGTTATCCAAATCATGCCCCAAGTGTTCTGTACTACGTAATGCCTTCCTCACTCATTCTGATGGACAGTGTAAGACAATTTTGCTCCATATTAAGTCAGTATTTGTAACATACTGTAAGACAGTTGCTTATAAATCTTTACAGTTGGATGACCAGTTATTAGATGATTTTCTTAAACCAGAGCCTTCCGCCTATGTTTCCGGTAGTTCTCAGGTAAAGCAATCAGTTACTTCACCTCCTTTGGCAGATACTCGCGACGCTCCCTCCCGCCAATCCAAGCGACCAAGGACCACCAAGGATCCGCCGGAAGTGCTTTCGTCATCTTCTAGGCGAGATCGGTCCCGCTCTCCCGTAGCTGCTCCCAGGTCCTCTTCGCCCCTTGTTCAAGAGGAGCCCAAGAAACACCGCTCTGACTTTTCCACCGCACTCTCATCAGGCGATGTTCGAAAAGACAGAAGGAAGCACTCCAAAAGATCCTCCTCCTCGAAGACGGCGACGCAGTTACCGCAACCCAAGCCGGAACGTACTTCTTCGTAACACCAGGAGGCACCCAAAGACACAGCTAGCAATGTCTCCGGCTAATCACACCGGTTTACGATCCCGCACCGAGTGCAGCCTGAACCTAAAGCCCTTCCGGTATTGGGATCGGAGCAGGGCAGTAGTGTTGTATCTCGCCATCAGGAGGATGAGTGCTCCTCTGACCAGCTCGACTCGTTTCAGGAACCCATGGACTATGAGATACCAGACCTTAACCTGAGGGACCTATCTCAGCTCGGCGTTCCCCTAACACAGACAGAAACACACGATACCGCTGCCCGGGCTGGCGAGTCTCGGTTGGAGGCTTTACCAGCCCTCCCAGCCCGGTCACCGAGATTCACCATACGCCAACAAGGAGTAGACACCGAGGGGTTGCCGCCTGGCCAGCGACCAACCTCTCGGCATTCCGGAACGCAGGGCTCAGATATGTCTCGGTCTTCGTCCCAGTCAGACCAGGACAGTGGAGTGTTTATTTCAAATGAGAAGCTGCAGGAGTGGTTTGACTTTATGAGACAAGTGAAGGGAGAGCGACAGGTTAAAGTATCAGCACCTGTGGCCCCGGCGGTGCGACCTCTAGGGCAGGTGCCGGTTCAGACTCAAGTTGATGTCAATATTCCTCCCCCCACTGTCACTCCAGCGACTACCACTTCGGGAGCCGCCGCAATTTTATCTTCCAATCTGAAGTTGTTCTCAGATCTTATTCCACCCCCCCTTGACCGTTCAATTCCTTTTAAGAAGGGCCCTATGCCCCTGTTATATGGACCTGATATGTCCTGGTCTGTTCTTAACGCCATTCGCCCTGAGGTCGCGCAGCCCACAGTTACAGGTGAGACACCTGTGCTAGAACATTGGGTTATCGAGGTGAGTGAAGCTAAGAAATTAAGGGCCAAGAACCAACTAGGTGAGGTATTAGATGTGATTGTTGAAGCTATTCCCACCATTTATCATCCTGATTATTTTGTCTATATGCCGTCCCCTGCCTTGCCTCCCGCGTCAACTGGGAAACTATTTTCAGATTGGGCTAAATCAGATGGGTTAAATGATATAAAACTGTTACAGGGAATGACCCCAGAGCTAAAGTCAATACCTTTCCGGGACGACGCTGGTACGTCTGTAGTTCATATTAGTGGCGGGGAGTCAGGGCCATGGGCGGCATGGGGGCAGGAGGCTCAGCTGTTTGCCAGCACCATTACTAATAAGAGCAGTCATCAGCTCCCGCAAGAGGATCATCATTGGTTCTCGATGCCGGTAGGCAAGGCGGATGGGATCCCACAACATATTTTTTATTTTTTGGGGGCCCCTAAGTTGTCTATTTGTCAGTTATCTGAACCCTTTTGTTCCCCCACACAGGTACAGATAGATCAAGATTTTATTATGAGGCAGAAGGCCTGGAGGTTAGCGTCCCAATACCTGCTCAGCCGCCAGCTTGCGGCCTCTCTGGCCAGGACGACTGAGTCGGTCACGGACGCTGGCACCCAGAAGGCTCTTTCTCTTACTAGGCGCCTCTTACTCCAGAATTCCATTCAGTCCCTTAGTGATATTCGCACGGCTCTCTTTGAGGCGGTACGAGTTCGTCAAGATCTGAGGGTTTACCTGGTCCGGAGACTCCCTGTAGAGATCGGTAGGAGATTGATTTTATCTAATGTCTTCACTAAAACTCTTGCCTCTGAGGATGCCTGGTGCACCGTTAACTTCCTGTTATGTTAGACTCTCAGAATGCCATTGCTTCCAAGCCGAAGGGTGAGCCAGCATTTAACACTAAATCTAATCCTAAGAGTTCTTTTCGTGGTCAATCACAGTCATTTCAGTCACCAAAGACTTACGCAGCCCCTGGAAGCAGCGGTACGTCTCGAGGACGCGGTCAGCCCAGGGGTAGAGGGAAATGGTTCAGGGGGCAGTCTAGGGGTAAACCCGGTAGCAATGATAGCAAGGCCTCTCATCCCCCCAATCCTAAGTCAGAGTCACAACCCTCCAATCTAAAAAACTGAGACACCACGCAACTCTCTCACCCTAGTGCCAAGGCAAGGCGAGCCGGATGCGAGGGTAGTTCTGCCGGACAATACCAGTCATGTGACTGTCAGTTTCCGGGATTGTCACAGGGCATGGCCCCGGCGAACATGGGCAAGGACAGTGGTTCGGAAGGGCCTCTCATGGCGGTGGTCCCGGCGACCTCGTTTACGTATCCCCACAGAATTCAATCGTGTTTCTTTAGAGGTGGGATCCGTTGTCAACGAGATGGCCCTCAAACAGATCATTATCCCCAGTCCTTCAACCTGTGTTCATGTCCCGGATATTCCTGGTGTCAAAGAGGGACAGTGTTCAGATGAGGTCAGTGATCGACCTGTCCTATCTGAACACTTACATTCACAATCAGTCGTTCAGGATGCTGACTGTGAATCAGATCAGATTGACACTATCGCCGCAGAGTTGGATGTGTTCCATCGATCTCACAGATGCCTGTCCCTATAAACAAGCGTTTTCAAAAATACCTAGCTTTGCGCAACGGGGATCAAACGTTTGTCTTTCAAAGAATGCCCTTTGGTTTAAATCTAGCAACCCGAATTTTCACAAAATAAGTCCGACAGGCTTTGCTACCATTGCTAAATCAGGAAATCGTGGTCCTATGGTATCTCGACGACTGGTTGATAGTAGCACAATCCAAAATAATTTGCCTCCAACATGCCTTGGGATTCAAGGTGAACTTGGCAAAGTCCACCTTGAACCCCACCAGGACGATCCAATGGGTGGGCCTTATCTGGGATACCGAGTTACTCACTCTGAGTCAGAGCAAGGACAACCGTCAGAGGTTTCGGAGGAAACTCTTTCGGTTTCTTCATGCTCTGACTACCATGAGGAGAATCTGGGAATCTCTGGTGGGTTCACTCAATTGGATACAGCTGACGGTCTCGTTAAGAAGGAAACAGGTGCTTTCCGCTGTTGCCAGCGGAAACACTGCGGAAAATTCCAAAGTTAATCCACAACCTACAGGCGGCTTGGGTGAAGCCAGAAGTAATTCACTCCTTCTTGACATGGACAGCTCCTCCTCCGACGGTCTGGATAGATACGGACGCGTCAGGTACCCTGGGTTGGTGGTACCAGTTGAACCTAGGACATCAGGGTCATGGTCTATGGTCCAGGTTAAATCCTCTTCACATCAATGCCAAGGAGTTGTTAGTCCCCCTATTCTTTTTACAGGACCACGGCTTGAGCCTGGCGGGAAAGTCCTTAGCCTTCAGAATGGACAATCTGACTGCAGTCACATGCATTCAGAAGCAAGGGTCAGCGAGATCTCAAGTGTTACAAGGGTTGTCGGAAAAGATCTTTCGTCTAGCTGCAAGGCTAGAGATTTATCTTCATGCAACATATCTGCCCGGTGTGGCAAACGTATGGGCAGACACTCTGTCTCAGAGACAGAGCACTCTAGTAGAATGGGCTCTCAAGCAAACCGTCTTTCAAGAGATGATTGCAGAGCCATATACCATCCACAAGTGGACTTGTTCGCGTCAGAGGAAAATCACAAATTGCCTCGGTACCTCACACGCCGGAGTCAGACTCCGGCGGGAGGTCCGGACACATTTCTGGTAGACTGGAACAAATGGATCTCCATTTATCTATTTCCACCTCCAGACGCATCCTTAATGTGCAAAGTAGTTCACAAACTACGGGGTTATCGGGGCATGGTCTCGATGATCGCGCCGATGTGGCCGGCCCAAGTTTGGTACAATCAATTGAAGACGTGGTGCGAGAACCCGGTGTCGCTCCCGATCTCGTGCTTCCACTTAGACGCAATTGGAAACCTCAAGACCTCGCTGACTTTTGCCTTGTGGATATTCAGAAGGCCAAGTGGCTAAGCCCGTTTGAGGAAAGCGTGACTCAAAAGTTGATCAATCAGTATACATTATCAACACAAAGACAGTATCAATCTCATTGGAAAGCCTTTACTACCTGGATCGTAGAAACTGACCAACAGCAGTCCTCGGTGGCACTGATATTTAAATACTTAAATTATCTTTTTGAAATGCGAAAGTTGTCAGTTATCACTTTAAGGAATCACCTCACAGCAATTCGGACACCTTTTTTCGATTTAACTGGTCTGTCCATGCCAGAGGCGGAGGAGAAGGGGTTCATGCGGTCTTGCTTCCGGCTTCGCCCTCCACCACGTCAACTCACACCCACCTGGTTTCTTGATTTAACCCGTGAAATGCTTCATTCCCGTAAATATTGTCAAAATCCTCCTTATGAGTTAAGACTTAAGGAAGCCATTTTTCTGATGGCACTGGCCACAGGTGACAGGGTGTCTGATTTGGCTTTAGATTCTCGAGGCGCAACATGAGTGTCCATATTGCGCCTGCTCCTAATTTTATCGCTAAGAATGAACATAGTAACCATGTATTTACAGAGTTTGAAGTGCCAGCTCTGAAACAGGGCGATAAACACCATTTGCTTTGCCCGGTGCAATCGCTCATTTTACATATGCGGGAGTCTCAGCCATCTCAGGCAGGGTCCCTCTGGGTTTCACGGACAGATAAACGTATTCAAAAGTGGCGGATGGCTGCTTTATTAGTGGAAGTTATCAGGGAGAGTAATCCGGGCGTTCTGGCTAGATCACACGATATACGGAAGTGGGCTGCCTCACTCAGGTTCCTACATAATTATTCTCTAGATGATATTCAGCAGACCGAGTTATGGTCGTCCAATCATACATTCCTAACACGTTACCTGTCCGTTAATCTCATGACACCTTCTCACACATGTGTAGCATTAAGGCAGAGAGTCTAGTTTTAAGCTATTTTTGTACAAAGAAACGGGGGGGGGGGGGGGGGAAAGTGTCCTAACTAGGGCCTCCTACCTGCCTCCTATGTGATACAACATGATGATGAGAATTAGGGTCATGTGATAACCCATTCCTTAGACTAAGTAAGTCTAGTCAGGAAACTTTTATTTTTTACACTTTATGTATGGCAATTGAGTATTAATTTATGCTCAATAATATTAAGGTTATTTATAAGGGCATTGTACAAATCTATTTGTAATAGAGTACCTGTTAGGCAATATATTTATATATGCCACCAAAGTTATCAGTATTTTCGGAGAGACAAGATATTGATTTATTTATGTAGTCATAAGCTAAAATGTATAGTTTATGTGTGTAAATCCTACTGTTCTATCAATCGTAAAGGTGCTACACAACAGGCAAACCTTTAATAAATGCTGCCTGTAAACTCTTTATTATTTTTATACTATTAAACAAAGATCTTTTTTCGTACGTGTTTCTCTTTAAACCTTAGTAATTTGTTAGTGGTTTTGATATTCCTGATGAATGTCCCCCTCCAGACTTGAGATATTAGGCACATCGTCAATGATGAAGGGGCCACTAATTAATTATAGGTTTGAGTCCCGAAGGGAAGAAGGAAAACCTAATATTTAGTGTTAGTAATCAGAAACTTGGGTATTAACCCGTTGAGCCCCGGCTAGTTATAATATTTTGTTCACCCCAGTCCCAAGCCATTTTCACTTATTTTTTTTGTTTGCTAAAATGGAAGACAAGGATGAGAAATGAAAAAAAAAAAAAAAAAATCACCTCTGACATTTTTTTTTGGGGGGGGGGAGGAGCCTCAAACAAATGTGTTAAGCCAAAATGGAAGAGAATGGTGAGAAATGAAGACAAAAATAAAAAAAAACTCATTTCGGTCATTTGGGGGGGGGGGGGGGTTCAATAGTTCGTCTCCCCCGCATGACCACCCGCCCGGGAGCACTAGGGTAAAAACTGAGTATGGCATTGTACGGCATACATCCTAAGGAGTATCTCACATAAATCTCAAGCCTCTAGCTCCCATAAGACCGGAGTAATGAAGGTTCAAAGTGGCGGTGAACTAGGGGTGTAAACTATCCCCACTAAGCCCACCACCACCAGCCGCGCGGCTGTCTCGGCCCGCTCACACCTACTGGCCCGGCTCCCACACACACTACGGTACCTCCCACTCCTATTCTCCCGCCATTTCCTACCTTACGAGCCACGTAAGAGTTTTTTATATGTCGGACGCACGTGATGCGTCGCTGGGAGTTGGTGATCAAAGACTGCCGACGCAACACGTGCGACGCTGGGTCTCACCGGGTTAAAGTGAATATGTTATGACAAGATACATAAGTGGAAAAAGTACAATAAGAATAATTAGATAAATGGGTATTAAGTAATTATGTTGTGAGAAAATACACAACATAAGTGGGAAAGTACAATAAGAATAATGTGGAATAAATACAATATATATTGCCTAAAAGGTACGTAATCGGAAAAGGAAAGAAAGATAAAAAACAAATGAATTCAAATGGGGCACGGAAACTAGTGCGTATATGGAGCATCGATATTGTGACGTCATGAGCAGGGCGATGAGGAACTGAGTCATGGCGTCGGAAGACAGTTGACCGTGAGTAATGATAGCGGATGGAAGTGCTGACAGTGGAGTCAAGTCCTGGCCAGGCAGTAAGAAATGAGTCAGCACTCAAAGCTTATTAGTGCACTGGAATATAATCTGCTCACCCCGCCCTGGATAATGAATCAAAGTATTATCCGCCAACTCTGCCTGCAATACTCAGCATATGGAACTCTGCCGGTGCTACAGCGAGGTAAGGCGAATTCAAAGTGAATTCAACAGTGGTAGAAGAGCGTAGTTCGCAGTTTTACCGAAATATGGCGTCAGTGATTAAAAATCCTCCACAAATGACATCGGAAAAAGACTATGAGAGGTGGAAGAAAGATATAGAAGTATGGCAGAAACTAACGAGTGTGACACCGGAGAAGCAAGCATTGGCGGTTCATTTGACATTGACTGGCAGGGCTAGAGATGTCAGCAGCGAAATAGATACAGCAGTCTTGGCGAGTGACAAAGGAATGGAACATTTGCTGACAAGATTAGACTCTGTTTTTATGCTAGATACAAATAGACGGGCCTTTATGGCTTATTCTGAATTTGAATCGTTCAAGCGCCCCGCTGAGATGACGATAACTGACTATTTGGTGGAATTTGGGAGAAGATATTATAGATTCAATAAACATGGTATGGAACTGCCAGATCAGGTGTTGGCGTTTCGGTTATTGAAAAGTTGTGATTTGTCAGATATTCACTTCCAATTAGCGATGTCAACTACGACTACCATCACATTCGAAGAGATGAAAAAGACACTAAATAGAATGTTCGGAGGTGGAATTGTAGACCACAATTTAAGTGGAGATGCACAGAATGACACAGTGCAGGTGCAGGTGAAATCTGAGCCCATTTTGGAAGTCAGTAGAGCTCCATTTCGAGGCACCGGAGGCAGATATAGACGTGGGTATAGACGTGGAACACGTAACAGGTACTGGAGTCCTAGAGGTGTTGGTGGTGATGCCAAAAACCCAACAGGACCAAATGGTGAGCTCACAAAATGTTTCGTGTGCGGATCTGTTGACCACTGGGTGCGAAATTGTCCTAAGAGAGAGGATAGGGATATGGAAAATAAGGATGTGATGGAAGATACTGGCGAAGTGCAGCTGATATTGCTATCAGACGGGGTTGATAAGAGAGAAAAATTAATGTCGGAAGCTTTGGGAGCCCTGGTTCTTGATTCAGGATGTTCTACAACGGTGTGTGGAGAAGACTGGTTACAGGCTTATGTGGATACAGTATCATCAGATGACGTACAGTTGATAAAAAGAGAGAGATCAGAGACATCATTTAAATTCGGAGATGGAAGACAGGTGACATCAAAAGGTATTGTGCATATTCCGTTATATACATGGGATAAAAATCATGATTCGGACCGATGTGGTGGATTGTAGAATTCCACTACTAATGAGCAGGTCAGCCATGAAATGTGGAGGCATGATATTGAACTTCAGAAAGGATATAGTGCGTATGTTTGGCAGAGAAAGTAAGCTGCATATCACCTCTACAGGGCATTATACACTTCCCATAGTGAAGACACCATGTAAGCAAATGGTAGACTGGGTATTGGCCACAGAAGGTCATGAAGACATTTCCAAGAAGGTGTTGAAGTTACATCGGCAATTCTCACATCCCACTGCAGAGAAGTTAACGAGATTAATCAAAGAAGCAGGGATACTCAATGAACAATGGAAACTGGAAATAAATAAAGTGAGTGATAGTTGTGATATTTGTAGAAAATTTAAGAAAGTGCCTCCCCGTCCTGTGGTGGGACTCCCCATTGGTAAGACGTTCAATGAGGCAGTAGGAATGGATCTGAAGGCATGGAAGAGTGACTATTTTCTTGTCTTGGTTGACTTGGCAACAAGATATTGTGTGACTACGGTCATACATAATAAGAAACCTGAGACCATTATAAGAGAAGTAGTGATTCAGTGGATCAGCCGGTTTGGAGCACCTGACAAGTTCTTGACCGACAATGGTGGAGAGTTCAATAACAGTGATTTTCGGAGCATGGCCGAAAATTATAATATTCAAGTGATGTGCACAGTGGCTGAAAGCCCATGGAGCAATGGCGTATGTGAGCGGCTGAATGCCGTACTTGGTGATAATAATAATAATAATAATAATAATTCTTTATTCCAGACACATAAGATAGATACAGGTATAAATACAGTACGACCTAATGGTCCATATCACATACACTTCTCGTCAGAGCACAGATAATAATTATACACAAAGATATATTAATAAAGAAACAATAAAATAAAATATACAGTAGGCCTATTTACAGAATAGAGCACATATCACATTTTGTCACAATATAACACAGATAGGCTAACTAAGGCTATTGCTCAATGTTGGTTAACACCTATTGCACAGATCATTGCTCATAGTTCAATTAGACCTATATATTACATTACATACTATGTGTGCAGCAGCTTCTGCCAGTGAGATATAATACAGGATTCATAGATATGATCACTAGACCAAAGAGCTACAATCAGCGTGTTACTGGAGGATTGCAGTCGCTGCGAAAAGCTGTACACCAGTCTCCTGATGACAGCCCGACAGCACTGCACATCCAACAGTGTGCACACCATACTAGTGCTTTCATATTTAGAGAGACCAATGAACATCTTGAGTATATTATGATAGGATGTACACAGACCATTTATGGTGGCTCTTATACTTCCACCACAAATGGGCCGTGTACATAGAGGAACAATATGTCCGGAACAAAGTGACTTTAGTTTCTCAATTACACATGTGGAATTTTCTCAAGATGGTGTTACCACGTAAATATAGCTGTCTGCGCTGACGGCCGATATCTGCATCATCTGAGCAATCGTTTGAGATAATGTGTTCCAGGTATTTTATTTTGTTTACTTCTTGAATAATTTGATTATTGAGTGAGAAATTTGGCAGTTTACTTTTATACAGTAATTTTGATCTAAATATAAGAACAGCACTTTTCAGTGGGTTGAATTTAACACAATGTTTACTACCAAAAGATTCACATATATCAAGAAGTTTGCTCAGACCCGCAGAAGACGGTGCAATAATGACCAGATCATCAGCATACATGAGATGGTTGATGATTTTAGTCCCACCATAACATCCAATCTGCTCTTTATTCAATTTATCACTTAATTCATCCATATATACATTGAATAAGTAAGGTGAGAGTACCCTGTCTCACTCCATTGGTTACTGTAAAGGAATCCGAAATAATGTTACCCCATCTTACATTAAATGTTTGATTGGCGTACCAGTACTTCAAGATTCTCAGTATATAGGATGGCACTCCCCTTGTTGCTAATTTATCAAACAGGATATTGTGGCAGACTCTGTCAAATGCCTTACTAGCATCAAGAAAGCATGCAAAAATAGAGCTGTTCATTTTGATGTACCCATCCACTAGCTCCTTCAGAGTGTAGATGCACTGGTCCGTACCATGATTCTTTTTAAAACCAAATTGATTACTATTAGTTGAGATATACACTGAGCTTCTGTCTAAAATGATTAACTCTAGTATCTTACTTACAATGCTGGCAAGGGCAATAGGTCTATAGTTGTTTTTTGATGTAATTTTGCCAGCCTTGTCTTTAATTACTGGTATCAAGGTAACGGACATCATAGATTCTGGTAGGAAACCATGGATTAGAAAGCTGGTAAAGCAACTGCTGAGTTTCTCCAAGAGGAGAGTGGAGGAGTACTTCAAATGTTCAGCATATATACCATCAAAACCACAGGATTTGTTAGCATCTAGCCTACTTATTGCAGCCTTGATTTTTTCACTTGTAACTTTAATTGTGTCATATTTTTCTTCTTTGTTACACTCTGTTGTAGCAGCAATGGTATTTCCTTGGTGCCCAACAGTTAAACAAAGTTTGGTAATGTGTTTTCCAAAGATTGGCTATGTTATTAGTACTAGAGATCCCATCTACACTAACGGGTAGAGGTGTGCAGCTATTATGCATTTTTTTAATATCCTTCCAGAAGGCCAATGTGTCTTTGCTAGCAAAGTTTTTGGCCAATGCTTCTCTTCTTAATACATTTACATTGTTTTTTATATATCTGATTGCATACTTGCATCTAGCCTTTAGTCTGGTGAACATGTCAAAAATGGGTCCTGTCTCGGTTTGTTATGATCCAGCCATACACTACGAGCATCTCGGGATGCCTGGTATAGTTCTGAAACATGGTCATTCCACCCAGGTTTGTTAAAAGAGTAATTTTTGTTATGCTTGTGAAATACTATGTCACTAGCCTTAGTAAGACAAGATATAATATTATTGTACAGCTTGCTGACCTCTTCTCGATGACTAGCATTAACACAATTGGGGTCTTCACAGGTAATGGCATCCTCACTGCCAGGATCAAGCTCAGAAAGGAGAGTGTGTGTTAAAGTGCAAAATTGCTCACACTCCTCCTCGTCAAGCCCGCCCCATGGCAGTTTTGGATTTACACTATTGTTTGACTGGGTTAATTCTTGCGCTCTTTCCAAACTAGCTGTTAAGGTCAATGGGATATGATCTTCATCTGTATATGTATACTGAATTTCCATATTTGTTATCATATCATGGAAATCAGCACTAGCTACGGTATGATCTAGCCAAGACGTTGAGCCCCATGCCTGCACTGACACATGTGTAACTACTATGAGGGAGCATGAGCTGAGAAGAGATAATTAGATCATGCTCACCACAGAAGTTAGTCATATGACTAGCAAACAGAGAGTTACTCATGTCCTTCAGATTAGCATTCCAGTCCCCTATTACAGAGTAATACAGAGATAATGTGGCAAAGATTGTGTTGGATGCAAAATGTGGTGTATCTACAGCACTGGCATGGGCTGTATCAGCACGTAATGCACTCCAGAACAACAATGGCTTTTCCCCAAACCAGCTGGTGTATGGATTCAACCCAAGTATACCTAGTGTGCTGAATAATAAGATTCCTGCTCTTGAAAACAGGACATCATCGGAAATCGTGGCTGAAAACCTTAATGCTATGCGTGTGGCCAGAGAAGTGTTCATCAAAAATGAGTCCAATGAGAGAATACGTAGGGCACTACTGCATAACGTAAGAGCAGACAACATGGTATGCTTGCAAAATGGAGACAGAGTATATTACAAATGAAACAGTGAAAACCAATGGAAAGGCCCAGGTGTAGTGATTGGAAAGGATGGTAAACAAGTTCTTGTGAAACATGGAGGAACATATGTGCGAGTGCACACTTGTAGGTTGCAGAATGCGCATAATGTGCATGAACAAATTCAGATGCAAGACATGGACGATATCAGTACTGTAGTGGCAAAACAACAGAGACAGGGTTGCATATTCCAGTTGAAGACGAATCAAATGATGTTAACATAGAAAACAAAACAGAGAATGAGCCTGAGGACGCTGAAATGGATGATAATGAGAAATGCAGTGGTGAACAGGAGTCCGGAGACGGAACCAGTGTAGCTGCTGAAGCTAGAATGCCTAGAATGCCTAGAGTGGGGGATAGAATAGAAGGATACATGGTGGAGAACAAGGAAAAAGTGATTATCACAATCTTAAGTAGAGCCGGTAAAACAACTGGTAAGTACAAAACATGTTTCAACATCAGAGACGAAGCAAGTAATGTGACAAAATGGATTGATGTAGATAAAGACATATATAATTGGCGGATTGTGAACGATACAGAGGAAGTCATGATAACGTATTCCAATGATGCATGCATAGAGGCAAAAAGGGCAAAAATTAAGAATTGGATTGATAATGATGTGTTTGAGGAAGTTGAGGACCAAGGTCAGAAGGCCATATCAACAAGGTGGATAATGACACAGAAAATAAAATCTGGCACTCAGGTTATTAAGGCCCGTTTAGTGGCACGTGGCTTTGAGGAAGAGTTAAAGGATGTTCCCATTGATTCTCCTACGTGTTCAAAGGAAGCTTTTAGACTGGCTTTAAGTATTGCGTCCGCCAAGAATTGGGACTGCCATGCACTGGATGTGAAAGCCGCTTTCTTACAGGGACATCCTATTAATAGAGAGATTTTCGTGTTGCCCCCTGAAGAATTCTACAATGGATATCTATGGAGATTAAAGAAGACAGTATATGGTCTCAATGATGCAGCCAGAGCATGGTACGAGAGGGTGAAGCATGAATTGCTTACATTGGGTATGTCAATGTGTGGTTTAGAACCAGCACTGTTCTTCTGGCATAATGATAGAAGATTAGAAGGGATCATTTGCATCCATGTAGATGACTTCTATTGGAGCGGGTCAAATGCATTCAAGATATCTGTAATGTCCCAGTTGGAAAAATTATTTCTGATTGGTTCTGAAGAGAAGACTCGTTTCCAGTACCTGGGTATAACAATAGAACAAGCAGAGGATGGCATTATGATCAATCAAGGCAATTACATTAGACATGGACTCCAAGAGATGAAAATTATCAAATCTTATAAGGACAGAAGAAATGATGAAGTCAGTCAAGAGGAGAGAACAAAATACCGATCTGTTGTGGGCCAACTAAACTGGGTAGCCACACAAACGAGGCCAGATATAGCATATGATGTATGTGAACTGAGTACGGCATTCAATCGGACAACTGTCGGAGATGTAATCAGAGCCAACAAAGCCGTCAAGAAGGTCAAGGATAACCCACTGTCAATTTGGTTTGGGAAAGTGGACCTGGACGAGTGTACACTTGAATGCTACAGTGACGCGTCTTTTGGCAATTTGACAGACCTTGGGTCTCAGGGTGGTCACATCATATTTGTGAGAGACAGAGAGGGAAATAGCTGCCCCATTGCATGGAGATCAAGAAAGGTGAGACGGGTGGTGAAATCGACTTTGGCAGCAGAATCCTTTAGTCTATTAGATGCAGCAGAGAATGGGATGTATTTGGCACATATGCTGAGAACAATCCTCGGAAATCAGCACACAATTCCGGTAAAATGTTTTTCAGACAACAAATCTTTGGTGGATTGTTTGCAGTCTACCAAGTTGGTAGATGACAGAAGCCTAAGGATAAATATAGCTGTGTTGCGAGACATGATAGCAAGAAAAGAAATCCAAGAAGTGAAGTGGATAGAAACAATGAAGCAGATAGCAGACTGTCTCACGAAGAAAGGAGCCTCTCCTATGTTATTACTAAAGGAGTTGAGCAAAGCAGAGTAAAGAAAAGAAAAAGAAAAAAAGAAAAGAAAAAGAGGGGAATGTGTTAGTCTTAGTAATCAGAAACTTGGGTATTAAAGTGAATATGTTATGACAAGATACATAAGTGGAAAAAGTACAATAAGAATAATTAGATAAATGGGTATTAAGTAATTATGTTGTGAGAAAATACACAACATAAGTGGGAAAGTACAATAAGAATAATGTGGAATAAATACAATATATATTGCCTAAAAGGTACATAATCGGAAAAGGAAAGAAAGATAAAAAACAAATTAATTCAAATGGGACACGGAAACTAGTGCGTATATGGAGCGTCGATATTGTGACGTCATGAGCAGGGCGATGAGGAACTGAGTCATGGCGTCGTAAGACAGTTGACCGTGAGTAATGATAGCGGATGGAAGTGCTGACAGTGGAGTCAAGTCCTGGCCAGGCAGTAAGAAATGAGTCAGCACTCAAAGCTTATTAGTGCACTGGAATATAATCTGCTCACCCCGCCCTGGATAATGAATCAAAGTATTATCCGCCAACTCTGCCTGCAATACTCAGCATATGGAACTCTGCCGGTGCTACAGCGAGGTAAGGCGAATTCAAATTGAATTCAACATTTAGTAGTGGCCCCGGAATCATTGACGATTTTGGCCCTCCCTTCCATCCCCTTCCCATTCATCTGCTGTATTTTGAAAGTCTTGATATATCAGTGAAGGACGAGAGATCGCTTCGATGGGCGGGACGAAGCGTGCGGAGACAGCAGACGCATGAGAAGCGTAAGGCTAGATCAAGTTTAATTTTTATTTTTCTATTATTGTTTGCTAGTTTTTTAGTAGTGGTACCCACATCATATAGGACGAGTCCGTGAGTTTTTTTTTTAGAGCGTTTCGCTCACGATGTGTGGCAATCGTATTTTGTTCTCTCTTGGGCGGAAAGTTTGAAAGGCAAGCTTGAGTTCAAAGATTGGCCATAAACAATGTTAAGGCGCATCGTCAATGATTCCGGGGCCACTACTAAATATTAGGTTTTCCTTCTTCCCTTCGGGACTCAAACCTATATTAACCCCATATGCAGCTCCCTCCACGTTCACAGATTTGCATCTTTTCACCCAGTTTAGCTCATCCATCCTCTCTACAAGCCCAAATGCATCTCATCATTGATACTCTTGATACCTAACCGTCTCCATAGCTCTTCACTAGATATCCTATTTTGCAGTTTGGTCCTAAAATGTGAAGAAAAGAAGAACCTTAGAAGAGGAAGAAACACAAAACCAAGAGAAGAAAGGAAGAGATGTGCGTGGCCTCCATCAGAGAAGGGCCTAAGTGCACCCCTACACCAAGCCCTTCTGTCGCTCAAGCTGCCGACCGGGGTTGTGCTCGTGCGGCCGGGGTCCTCTCACAATGACAGAAATTAGGTTAACTCTGAAACTGCCTTTCTTGTCCTCAAATAGACCAACAGTGTCCACTCAACCAAAGCTGAGACTACCTCAGCCAGATCATTGGAGGTCGGGTAAGTTGGGAAAGGAGCGCTGACCCTTTCCAATTATAACAGATGAGTGTTGGCCACAGTTACCACCTTCCCCTCGCCAAACTACCCACAATAACTGTGTTGAGTTCAGCCAGACCTTAATGAGATGGCTTCGGCATCCCGGACATACAATAAGTACTAGGTCATCTGCATATAGCAGTTCCCAGGGGAGCCCAGTTCTAAAATATCTAGATAGTGCCTTTAGAATAATAACAGAACAGAGAGGGATTAGAGAGCCCTCGTGAATTCCAATGCAAACTGTAAACTCCTCATTCAGTACACCTTGCACCCTCACTGCCATTCGTTAGTCCTCCTACATCTTCATTATCTCACGTACTAGCCACTCCTCCACGCCAAGTTTTCTCACAGCCCACTGCAAATCACCTCTGGGCACCCTATCAAAGGTCATTTTATAGGTCTACAAACACAAAGTACGGATCCCTATCTTGAAGTAAATATCTCTCCTGTAGCTGCCTGATTATAAAGATACCATTGATTGCACCACATCCTGGCATAAAACAGAGCTGCATATCATTGATATAAATGCTTTCCTTCAAAGACTCTCTCACAGACCTCCATGACTTGGTCAAGCATTTTCAGGCCCCTATATTTTCCCTTATCTAACGAATCCCCCTTACCCTTATATGTTTACTATTACACTTTTATGCCATTCATCTGGGATTCTCTCCTCTCTAATGATGAAGTTTAATAATAGTTCTGTGACCAAACTTATTCCTATATCACCTGAGGCTTTAATAATTTCAGCTACAATGCTAAAGCACCCTGCAGCCTTTCCGTCCTTCATTTTATTTGTTGCACTGCTTACAGCAGCTGGCGCTATCAAAGGTGGATGGCTATGTATTACTTTTTCGCTACTAAGCTGCTCTCTATTTCACTCAAATTCCATGTTGAGTAATTGTACGTAATCTTGTGTTTGTAGACCTGGAGAAGGCCTTTGATAGGGTGCCCAGAGAAGTTGTGCAGTGGGGTATTAGAAAACTTGGCGTAGAGGAGTGGCTGGTGTGTGTGATAATAAAGATGTATGAGGACTCACGAACGGCAGTGTGGGCGAAAGGTGTACTGAGTGACGAGTTTACAGTTCGCGTTCGAGTCTGTGTTAAGCCCTCTCCTTTTTGTTATGGTTCTGGAGGAGTGCCACTATCTGGTGATTTCAGAGATGGGCTCTCCTGGGAACTGCTATACGTAGATGACCTAGTACTTATCGCAGATAGTGTGCGGGATGCCGGATGAGATGGCATGGCAAGTAAAGAATTAACCCTCTTCGAATGGTGGCTTAAACCTTCCCGCCAGCACATTGAATTATCTGGATTTTGACGCACTTATAAATATGCAAAAAAAAAATGGCCAAATCAAGGTTTTATATATATATATATATATATATATATATATATATATATATATATATATATATATATATATCCAGAGACAGCACTCGTCGTTTTCTTGCGATGGGTGAAGATTATAACTCTCTAGACCAAGTGGTTTAGTTTTTATTGTGAAAATAAGTAGGTCATTTATGGCTGCCGCGGGCCTGGATTCATTATTGATTACTGATATATTTCACCATTGCACCCTTTCCCAACAACCAGACAAAGCACATCAACAATCTCAAGCACTCACCCGCCTGTAATCCAGACAACGTAAGTAACATACACCTCAGACACCTACAACCACAAGGCATAAGCACTACAGCTATTCGGCTATTCACACAACACAATACCAGACATTTGGAAGCATGGTGTCATCATTACATTCCCCAAACTCAACAAAGACCCCACTCTACCCTCCTCACACCACCCCATCACACTCCTTTGCATCCCCTCCAAAGTCTCGAATGCCTCGTACTACAACTGGCCACACACGCTCTACCCCTAGCTCCAACACAACATGGCTTCAGGCCACTACACTCTTCTTACAGACCTTACACAAAGAGCTTTTGACGGCATCAACTCAGCTAGACCACCAAACAGAACACTACTTGCCACACTCGACATTAGTAAAGCCTTTGATGCCCCGCAAAAAAACAAAATCTATAACACAAACATGCACAACAATACAAAAAGGTGGCTGGCCTCACATGTACACACCAAGACTCAGACACAGCAACACACCTCCTTCAACCCTACCTCAACACACTACATGACTGGTGCACTAAAAACAGACTCAAATTAGCCCCAGCCAAATCCACTGCAACCCTCCTCACAAGCTGGACAGCCGATACAGAAATACAAGTCACTTGCCTAAACAAAATTTGGACACAACAAAGGAACTACCACCACAGTATACAAACAATATACAAGATCAGTGATGGAATATGCAACCCTGCCTGGGCTTCTAACCTCGCTGAAACACATCACAAGACCTTACAGACCATTCAAAATAAATAAAGCCCTAAAAATCATCACAGGCTGCACAGCTTCTACACCTACATCAAGAAACCAAAGTCGTCAAAGTCAAAGACCACCTGGACATGAGAGGCACTCAGTTCCTGGCTGAAGCCTCCACAAACCAACACCATCCACTACACTACATGGCAGCACACCCACAGACACCAAGAAACATCAAAACAACACCCAGCACACGATATCACACACAAATACTGTAAATCTCTCCCTCCCTGCCCACCCCAAACCAGCTTCCAGAAGCACATCCATACTCATATCACTTGCCATTCCATCCAGTCACTCAAAAGACAACACGTAGCTGCATGCACGACCTCCCGAAATCCATCCTTCCGAGTCCTCCCTTCCTCGCGAAGACAGAGTCCATCTGGCCAAACTGAGATGTGGGCACCATCCAGCTCTTCGGAGCTATCAGAAGGGACTGGATGATGCCTGTCCAGGATGTAACACAGCACCCCATACTATTAAACATATCATAGAAGACTGCATTCAACACAATCACTTTTGCCAACAACATAATCTACACTCCTTGAGAGCTCTGTGGGAAAGCCCGATCTTGGCCATGGCCTTCCTTAGGGACTCGGGGCTGTTCGGCCAGGCAGCCTAGGGAAAGACAACAAAAAGCAACAACAACAACCATTGTAACCATTCCTAAGTCACTTTCGACTGCTTTCATGCATCGTTTGGGACTAAAGAAAAATAACACAAGCTTGCAAGAGGCCCACAAGCAAGCAAGAGTCTGCTAACTGACTGGCTATGTGTTTTTGTCCTTGTTGGTTATACAGATAAGCCGCTAAGACAACAAAACTTTCTCTAGTGCGGTTTTAAGCCATGAAATAATGCGAGGGAGCTATGTAGGCCAGCCGGGCGGTATGGGGCAAACTCAATATGGAGCTATGGAGTCCAGCCGGGCCAGATGGGTTAAGAGTTAACATAAATATAACCAAGGTTTTACACAGTAGATTCGAGCTTGGAAAGGTAGAAAAAGTGGTGCATAGCCGTGCATATTACTGTATGCAGAAAAGGTGTGGGCGTGAACTCAATGGTGAGATGGATGTGTGGTGCCAAGCTGGAAGATAGGATATGCAGTGAAAAGCTGAGAAGGTTAGGTATATAGATTATCAGTGATGAGATACTGTACATACTAGCAGGCTTGGATGGTTTGGACATGTGGAGAGGATGGATGAACTAATTTGGGTGAAACGATGCAAGTCCATGAACGTGGAGGGAGCTGCACCAAGAAATACAGGGGATCAGACAGCAAGGTTTGATCTTGAATGGAAGAACCTGACAAGTGAGGCCATGTGGAGCACTTAGTCTTTAAATTTGTGTATAGTCCATCAGGCGCCTGGCCCGGGGAGCCGGTATATATGAAGGGAGCGCCTGGAAGTGTGGTGGGCGGGCTTGTGGTGGTAGGACTTTGCTGCATGTCTGCCTACTGAGACCGGAGCTTCTCCGGGAGGTTGGGGGCCGGGGGAATGCTGGAGTGACCTACAGATCCTATAGTTATAAACTATAGAATCTCTAGAGTGACCTTGGTGATCCCTGGTCTCTGGGTCTTCTCCTGGGTGAATGTGTGTTAGATGTGTGTGAACTTGTGTTTTTTTTTGTTTTTTTTTTTTCCCCAATTCGGGCTGTCTCGAGTCGGCCACCCCCAGTTAAAAAAAAAAAAAAAAAAAAAATGGGGAATGGGCCTGAGCAAATAGATAGAATAGAATAATAGATAGATGCTAAAATTGCAATTTTTTTTTTTTTTTTTTTTTAATAGTTTAACCAGACCTCTGAGCTCCACAAAAGAACTCTCATAGGGCTGGCTCGAAGGATTCGATCAAGATATATAACTAAACGAGTCAAGATGGAGAGGGAAGGGCAGTAGGGGAACAAATCGAGGATGGTGAAGACACGCAGACATTTCTCGCTATTTCACCAGTTCAGCCGGACCACATGAGCTCCACATCAGAGCTCTTATAGGGCAGGGCCGAAGGATGAGGCAAGAACTTCTACACCGCAACACCAACCAAGAAGTGGTCAGGGCGAAGCATGAGAGATCAGGTCGAAGGTAGAAAAAAATCACATCGATAAGCAAAAAATGCATTACCGAAGGGAATCAAGTCAGTTCGGCCACATCAGCAACCGAAGAGACAAAATGGGTCAGGAGTCAACTACCTAACCAGGCCAGGGACACATGAGATATAGGCTGCCCGAGGACAGCCGAATGGGACAGAATAAGAATAGAAGAGGAAAAACATAAAATGAGGAAAGAAAAACTACTCAAAATTAGTCAAGCTGAGGACAAAAGCTCGAGGGGAGAGGGAGGGAAACAACCACATCCCTCCCCCATCAAGCTCCAGTCGCCGGCCCAGAAACCCCCCAACCGCGACAAGGAGAGTAGTACCAGGGGGGAGTGCAATATATCAAGGCATAGGTGTACCAACAGTGATACATGGGGCTGAGACATGGGGTCTGAAGGCACAAGAGAAAAGAAGGTTGAATGTGATGGAGATAAGCTGCTTGAGGAGTATGTGTGGAATAATGCGTAGAGAGATTGAGGAATGAAGAGGTAGGTAGGAGAGTGAGACAATTGGAACCATTATCGGCAAGAGTGGAAAAAAGGGTGCTATGCTGGTATGGACATGTTGAACGAATGGGAGATGAAAGACTTACAAAGAAAATATATGAGTCAGAAATGAGGGGAAATAAATTGAGAGGAAGATGAGATGGAGAGATAGTGTAATACAGTAAAAGTCCGTTAATCCGACGACCGATGATTCGAATCTCCCAATAGTCCGAATTTTTCAATTTGAGGCCAAATCCGAATTCACCCGATGGTCCGAATTTCAAGAAGTCCCAAAGTCCCCTTTTTGAGGCATTAGGCCACTCAAATGACACATAATGGAGCACACACATATCATATGTTCATGAATTCACTTTAAAAGTTTACCATTGTCATTGTAGCCTATTACCTACTTCAAAACATTCAGATTAATGGTCAAAGGAAGCTACTGATATAAACGTAAACACCTTCTTCTTCTTCTTCCACATCGTCTGCTAGAGAGTTTATTTTGCTCTTGAACGCATCCTTGGGACGCTCCGATGCGCTACTGGCTTGCACCGCATTTTCTGCAAGCGCATTCAGTCTTGAGCTTGAAAACGCACCTTTGGACATATTAGTCTTGAGCTTGAAAACGCACCTTTGGACGTTCCGATACGCTACTATTTATAGTTCAGTGATCGGAGCGTCCCAAGGGTGCTTTCAAGACAACAAGACAAGGGTGCTTTCAATACAATATAATATAACAGAGCACGTCACAAAAGGAAAATTACAAGAACCTCTCAGGGAAGTGCCGTTGTTAAGGCATTACTTCCCGAACCACATCTGATCTTCAAGAGGAAGACAAACTCGCTAGTAGACGGAAGAAGAAGAAGACGTTTATATCAGCAGATTCCTTTGACCATTAATCTGAATGTTTTGAAGTAGGTAATAGGCTACAATGACAATGGTAAACTTTTGAAGTGATTTCATGAACATATGATATGTGTGTGTGCACCATTGTGTCATTTGGGTGGCCTAATGTCTCAATGTTTTCGTCATACACAGGTTCATAGGGGTAAAGTCCGATAATCCGAAAAATCCACTAATCCGAACGAGGGCCGGTCCGCTGCCCTTCGGATTAACGGAAGTTTACTGTACAAGCGTTGGAAGATAGAGAGATGACTGAAGAACAGGCAAGAGAAGTGGTAATGAATAGGAATGAATGGAGAAGCTAATGAATAGATGAGTGATAACGCGGTCGGGCGCCAGTTGGTCTAGATAATAGTTAGTCAGGTGCCTGGCCCGGGGAGCTGGTGTATGTTGTGAAGGGCCATGCCTGGAAGTAAGGTGGGCGGGCATTGTGGTGGTGGGCTTCGCTGCGTGTCTGCCTGCTAAGACCAGAACCTCTCTGGGAGGTCTGGGACCTGGGAATCTTTTGCTGGGAACCCAAATGGGCCTTGGTCTCTGAGTCTTCTCCTGGGCGACCTAGATATGTGTGAGTTTTATTCCGTTATTTTCTTTTTGTTATGTTTTGTTGTTTCTGTTCGGGCTCCTACTCGAGTCGGCCACCCCCAGCCATGGTGTATGTGCCTGAGTATTAACATACATTCATACATACAGGTATTTTTACTTGAACTTCGTTAATATGCACATAATTCCCGCTCCATAAACTGACAAATATAAGAACACCTACAGTACTGTGTTTTGACATTTGTTTTGTATTTTAAAATATTGATTTGCTAAATCTTCAATGTGTTATTTTCACATGGTGAATTTGATCAGTTCTTTTGTCATTATAATGTGCGGTTCCTGTTTTAGTTTGTTTGTTTTACAAGTTATTATATTATACTTGTAATGTAATTAATACTTTAATATATGCTAAAATGAAACATTATATGCTTGAAAAAATAAAAAAGGTCCTCTATGAATAACTTAATTTTAAAATGGTAGTTAAATGAGATCACAGATTTATAAACATTCTCAAACTTTATTGGATAAATATAGCTTAATATTCTAAAAGAACATGGTGGTTTAGTGACTGATGGAGCTGGAATGAGGCTTAAAAACAATAAATAGCTACAGTCACCCATCAAATGTTTATGATTGTTACTACTGTATATATTTACCAGAATTAAGGGGAGGCAGACTATTTTTCTGGACCCCCTTCTCCCTAATGTTTAGCCCCACTAGTTTTGATATTATAAGATGTTCGGCCCATTAGTTTGGCGATTTTAACACCTTTCGCCCCATTTCGTTATCAATTTTAAGACCTTTCGTGCCATTTAGATGTCAATTTTATCCTGGCGAGCGAAAGCGAGCCTGCAACTTTAAGAGGAACCGGCCTTCGGTCGGGACATTTTTCTACCGAAACATGTACAAATTTATCTTGAAGGGGGGTCTAGGGGGTTTTTCTAAGCTAGATGGAGGTCTAGGGAGGAAACTAAAAAAAATATATGAATAAATTAATTAATAGACCAAACAAACAGCCAGTCTCCCCTTGAATCAATAAATAGCTAGAGGCACTTATTAAATGTTTATGATTGTTACAATGCACAGTATTTACCAGAATTAATGAGCTGAAGTGGTAGTCCATAACATTTCTACTCCACTCCATAACAAAAAACTAAAAATAGCTACCAGTTTTTCAATAGCCTACCGTACGTAGCAATTTTAGCCTTAAATCAGTACCGGTATAACAAATAAAAATAAGAAATATCTAAATAAAAATAATAATAAATAAAAATATGTAAAAAACAAAAACAAATACAGTATATAATAAAACTAAAGATGAAAAAAATCTGTAATGAAAATCTAAGTAACCTATGAGTTTCCCAATACTTTCCAAACTCCTGTGTCTGCTCAAGGATTGGTAGTGCCTCACCAGTCCTCATACCATACTTCACCCTGGGAAAAAACAAAAACACTTATAAATTCTTGGATCCTGGGGAAAAGAGGACAAGAATATGATGGTTCACTTAAACAAAATTATGAGAAGCTTAACCCCTTCTGTACCGGTGATGTACCTTTCATTATATTGTGGCTACTGTTAAGACGATTTTATTCAGTTTAAAAATGGCCTCCAGCAATTAACAGGCTTCCATCTATCTCCCTTAACCCTTTCTACTACCCCAGATCTTTCTTAAACTGCACAAATCGTCTAAATACAGCTAGAAACAAATTAAAAAAACGTCGCCGGTAAAGAAGGGATTAAGTGAAGAGAAGAAGCTTAGGTGGAGTTAGTGCAGGAATCTCCACCATGAAAAAAGGCAGTAAGGGCTAAGTCAGTAAAGCTGGTACAGTACCGGTATCATACGAGTGCCGGTATCATACGAGTGCTTCTCCAACTTTTATCATCAACATTGCTTATGAGGTAAACTTTTCTAAATAATGTTGTCACTAAATTCATCGACCGTGTTTTTTCATTATCAAAGCAAAAGATCCCAGAAATGCTGCCAGAATTTTTTAAAAAGGGGGTGGGCACGAACTCAATTCAGTGTACCGTCTGCCACTGCTGGGTACACCACAGGAAGAAGCGCTGCACTAGAATAAAGGGACCTCTACCGAGGAAGAAGTCCAAAGTTAAGAAATTTGTATGCTTAGTACAGTATGCAAAAGTGAGCTTGTGATCAAATTTCGGCTCGAGAGTGTTAACTTTGGCAATGAGGCAATGGAGATGGTGGACAAGTTTTGCTACTTGAGAGATACCTTCTCCGAAGGTGGTGGGGCCGAGGCCTCCACTATCGCCCGAATTAGATACGGCCTGGGAAAGTTCAGAGAATTGTTGCCACTACTTACTGTGAGAAGACTCTCTCTCCCATTGAAAGGAAAGGTGTACGCTTCATGTGTAAGAAGCTTGGCCTGTCAAAGCGGATGATATCAACAGAATGGAGCGTAATTAGATGAGAATATAGGTTTGATCCCCGGAGGGGAGAAGAGAAAACCTAATATTTAGTAGTGGCCCCGAAATCATTGACGATATGCCTATTAGTATAATAGTCCTCTTTCAAGTACCTGCGGTCAGCGTATTTGAAAACCCCGCCGCAGGGAGAAAGAGTCCTACATCATAAGTGTAACGCTAAGTCTCTTATGGAATCGTCTTCATGATTGGGTACTCACTACGAAAAACTTCGTAAAAAATAAAAAATTAAAATTAACTTAATAATTGTTATAATAAGGCTTTCCATCACGTGGATGTCTTATGTGGATTCTAGCCCAGACGCTGCTCACCGAGCCGCCATACTTCCTTCAATGCCATATCAAGACTAAACTTAAGACATCAACGAATGGGAAGGGGATGGCTGGGATGATTTCGGGGCCACTACTAAATATTAGGTTTTCTCTTCTCCCCTCCGGGGATCAAACCTATAATTTATTAGTGGCCCCTCCATCATTGACGATATGCCTGATATCTCAAGACTGGAGGGGGACATTCGTGATAATATCACCACTAACAAATACCTATAGGTAGAGAAAAAGAATCCTATAACAAAATAAGTGATTTATTGTTTACATACAATAACAAGTAAAAATGGGAAAGATAGCAGTGCGTTACTTCAAAGAAAGTCTGCTTACATGACCATTACGGTACATCGAAAAGAATATCACATTGGGATTCAAATTTCAATAGGTTGATGTCCAAGGCACATAAATGATATCAGTATGTTTTATGGCCTTAAAATAACTTTGTACTGTACATAGGAGACTCCGTGTACATTTTCTATATCTTAATTATCACTCTGATAGTTATATTATCTCTAAAATTAATTTTGTGAACTGGAGGACCAGCTCGACTAATCAGTATCACAGGCCATGATCTCAGCATTATGGACAACCAGCCGGGTACTTCTCGATCTAACCGATCGTCCGATGTGACCCTAGCTTGTGTGCACCTTTCCTATTTCTGTGCCGTATCTTATAAATAATCTATAGTTGCAACTATGATAAATATTCATAAAAATTAAAAATTAAATTTCTTTACACGTTGCCAGCTCGACTACTCGTGTTTACTGCTTGTGATTTACTCATCTAGTCTGGCGGGGGGTCCCTAGGTCCTGAGCTCACCGAAACTCCCCCCTCTTTCCTTAGCCTGAAGGCGCAGCTTCAATAGCTCTTGACCCCGTAGACCCGCCGCCGAACGGACATAAGGTAGCTGTTAGGGTTTTCTACTGTCATAACAGCAGACTGTTCACCCAGAAAAATGGGTGGGGCTTCTCAACCGGCGGACCGGAAAAGAGGATGGCACGTCTGAGTGTTAGCCTACTTTACCATGACTGTGTCGTTGGTGCATGGGCTGTGCCTCCAATTATCTTTGACATGAAGCCCTCGGTTTGAGAAGCACCACCCTCCCTCTGAGGAGAAGTCATGTGAACATAAACGAAGGATCCTTTTGCCCTTCGGGTGAAGCCAAAGAATCCTTAGGTCTGAATAGTGCTGGACCCAGGCATATAAAATTTGAGAACGCCGGAGTCATATCAAAATTAATATCGGGAGATTGGGCTCCGCCTTGGTTCTACAATATTTCATACTGGCGTCCGCCTCTAGAAGGTAGTTGTGGTCTCCTGCGACCTGTAGCTCAGTGAGAAGGGACCAATCGTTCTAACTGTTTTTTAACCAATAACTTGAGATACCACCTGTGTTACCTGAAGTGAGCTGAGTTGTTGTTGTTGTTGTTGTTGTTCCCTAAGCTGCCTGGCCGAACAGCCCCGAGTCCCTGAGAAAGGCCATGGCCACGATCGGGCTTTCCCACAGAGCTCTCATTGAGTGTAGATTGTGTTGTTGGCGTAAGTGGTTGTGTGAAATGCAGTCTTCTATGATGTGTTTAATGGTATGGGGTGCTGTGTTACATCCCGGGCAGGCGTCGACAACGGAGTCATCCAGTCTCTTCTGATAGCTCAGGAGAGCTAGATGGTGTCCGCATCTCAGCCTGGCCAGGTGGACTCTGTCCTCGCGAGGAAGGGAGGATTCGGAAGGATGGATTTCGGGAGGTCGTGCATGCAGCTGCGTGTTGTCTGTGAGTGAGTGGATGGATCGGTGAGAGATATGAGTATGGATGTGCTTCTGGAAGTTGGTTCGGGGTGGGCAGGGAGGGAGAGAGGACAATAATTGTGTGTGATACCGTGTGCTGGGTGTTGTTTTGATATTTCTTGGTGTCTGTGGGTGGGTTGCCATGTAGTTTAGTGGGTGGTCTTGGTTCGTGGAGGCTGCTGCCAGGAATTGAGTGCCTCTCATGTCCAGATGGTCTTTGACTTTGAGGATTTTGGTTTCTTGATGTAGGTGATCTGTGGGTGCAGTAGCTGTGCAGCCTGTAATGATCTTCAGGGCTTTGTTTTGAATAGTCTGTAAGGTCTTATGATGTGTTTCAGCTAGGTTAGAAGCCCAGGCTGGGCTTTCATATTCCATCACTGATCTTATGTATTGTTTATGTACTGTGGTGTTAGTTTCTTTGTTGTGTCCAAATTTTGTGTGAGCAAGTGACCTGAGGGCGTTAAGTCTGGGTGTCAGTTTCTTTTTAATGTTTGTGGTGTGCTGTTTGAATGTCATATGAGTATCATATGTTACTCCTAGGATTTTGGGTGTGTGTGTGTATGTGTTAGGGGTGTGTTGTTTATGGTGAGTTGAGGGATGTATTCGTGTTCTCCTGTCCAACTTGTGAGCAGGGTTGCGGTGGATTTGGCTGGGGCTAGATTAAGTCTGTTTGTAGTGCACCAGCCATGTAGTGTGTTGAGATAGGGTTGAAGGAGATCTGTTGCTCTTTTTGGGTCATGGTGTGTGCATGTGAGTGTTATGTCATCTGCATAGGAGGCTAAGTTTATTTGGGGCGTATTGGGTATAGTTATATCGTGCATGTACAGATTGAAGAGTGCGGGCGATAGGACGGATCCTTGTGGGACTCCGTTTGGAAAGTTTCTGATTTTAGATGACTGACCGGCAAAAGATACGTGTGCACATCTGCCTGCTAGGAAGTTGGCCAGCCACCTTTTTGTGTTGTTGTGCATGTTTGTGTTGTAGATTTTGTTTGTTAGGTTGTGGCGGGGAATGGCATCGAAGGCTTTACTAATGTCGAGTGTGGCTAATAGTGATCTGTGTGGTGGTCTAGCTGAGTTGATGCCATCGAAAGCTCTTTGTGTAAGGTCTGTGAGAAGAGTGTTTGTGGAGTGCAGTGGCCTAAAGCCATGTTGTGTTGGAGCTAGGGGTAGGTCAGGTGTAATTAGTTGTAATACTAGGCGTTCCATGACTTTGGAGGGGGAGCAAAGGAGTGTGATGGGGCGGTGCGAGGAGGGTAGCGTGGGGTCTTTGTTGGGTTTGGGGAATGTGATGATGATACCATGCTTCCAAATGTCTGGTATTGTGTTGTGGAATAGCTGTAGTTTGATATGTTAGTGAGTGCTTGTATGCCTTGTGGTCCCAGGTGTCCGAGGTGTATGTTGCTTATGTTGTCTAGGCCACAGGCGGATGAGTGCTTGAGATTGTTGATGATATGCTTTGTCTGGTGATTGGTGAAGGGTGTATAGTCAGGGTCTGTGGGGAATTGTCTCTTACGTCGGATGACACGTCGGTCGTCTTTGTGAGGTTTTAGGTGGCTGACATGTGAGAAGTGATTGATGAGAGTGTTTGCTTGTTGTTTACATGAAGGAGTAGAGTCTGTTGTTGTGATTGCAGCATGTGATTGTGTTGTGTTGCTGTTGGAAAGTGTGATGCTGTTTAGTGTTTTGTAGAGTTTTTTGGGGTTTGTTTTGTGATCAAGTGTTTGTCGGAAGTTATTCCAATTTAGTTTTTGTTGTTCTTGTATTTTGTTGTTAGTTTGGGTGTTGAGTGCTTGAATTTGTTGTGTGATGTCTTGTGTGTGGGGTGCTGGGGAGTGTTTCAGTATGTCGCGTTGTCTGATGAGGTTTTGAATTTCTGGTGTGAAGTTGGGGTTGTGTCTTTTTCTGTTACCTCTTGGAATGTGTTTCTTGTCAGCGTTTTGGATAGTTTTATTGAGTATGTGTACAGCATTGTTGATGTTAGTGATGGGTGTACTGTTTAGAGTTGTGAAGTGTTGTTCTGTCTCATTTGTGAATGCTTCCCAGTTAGCTCTTTTATAATTGGTGTATGTGTGTTTGTGGCTAGCTGGGGTGAGTCTGGTTTTGGTGGTGATAATGATCGGGAGGTGGTCAGAGCCTAAGGTTCTGACCACCCTCCAGGATGTTGTGGGGGCGAGTTCTGGGGAGCAAAAGGTGATGTCTGGAGATGATGGGTTATAGAGGGCTTGGTGAGGAATATGGGTATGTTGATGGATGTCGTTAAGGATGATGAGGTTATCGGTTTGGTTTTGTAGTACCAGCCCTCTGTCTGTGTCGGGGTTGTCGACAAACCAGGCCGACGTCTTGGCGTTGAAGTCACCACCCAGGATGATGTGTGGGGTGTGTGGGGTGTTTGTGATGTGTTGTAAGTGTGGTCTGTATTCATTTGGTACTGTAGGGGATGTTTGGGGAGGGATGTATGTGTTTATGATGGTTATGTTGGAGTTGTTGCCAGTGCTGAGAGTTGTATAGTAACTTTATGACTGAGCTACTGTCAGACAAGAGCCAAGCAAGAAAACTTGCACTCATGATCTTTTGGGTATTGAGCTGTCGAGTGTGATATCTTCAGGTCGAAGGTCGGGACTAACTCCCGAAATTGTTGTTCTTTAATCGCCGGAGTTGTCTAACCCTCGCGAGGTTTGTAACTCCGTCCCCTAATTGTTGTTTGAGGGGAGCTTCGGGACTAACAAAACGGGACCCTCAGGGAACTCCTCGTCTGGTGCCTTTTGTTAAGTGACGAGGAGTGTGAAAATAGCTTTTGTCAGGTATCCCTCCGGCGTCTATCAGGGTACGTTGGTGGGTCTTTTACCCTTCCCTTCCCTTGTAAGGGCCTAAATGCTAAGTCCTTTTAAAGGTGGTAGGGTGAGTGACTGAGAGGTATCTAAAGATACTGCGTAAACCATGTTTGATATTTTAACGGGGGAGAAACCTAGCCTTTTACCGTTATCGTACAGCATATTTACCGTAAATTTCAAACCAATAGATTGAGAGAACCCGTTGCCATGTGCGTGTTTGAGTCTACTACCTATGAGTGGTCTGTTACTCTTTAACTTCGCCGTGATGGTATGAACAATTTGGTTGGGAGGCCGTGACTGATAACTATTTGTTTCGGGAGCTTCACTTTCTCGTCTAACTCCGCCGGCTCTGGTTTATGAAGAACTTTTTTAGGTTTAGTGTCTCGTAAAGATGTTATGTCTTTTCACTACGTCCGGTGGGGAGATCGGTTCATGAGTGTACCTTTTCCCACCTGAGTTTATAACACCCGGCGGGGAAAGATTAAACCTCGGCGGAAACACCTTAGTAGTTTCAGACGCTCATTCTGCCTTGTTGACCATGGAACCTGGCTATAGTGACAAAGAATTGCAATTGTCATGGAAATTCCACCTAACTCCTTAACTTATGTCATAATTCTAACTCTTGCACTTGTGCCAACCAACAGCCAGTTGTCTACAGTTCCCTATTCAGAACTTTGAAACTTCTTTTCTCAAAGTGAAATTGGGCCAAACCAAGTCTTGTAGCTTTTTTGATACTGGTGTCTCTCTTTCCCGTAGGTAAATGACACACAAGGTAACCTGGCCTGGACCCGCCGCACCAGAAGGAGTTGTTTAGAAACCTTCGTGTGCCGGCCCTTCTGCGCGTTGTTGCCTTACCTAGGGACTCCAATCTGGCGGCGGAGGTATGGGGCTACTACTTTCGTGGTGTCATCCTGATGGACGAATATTGTTGAAAGGGCCCATTGTATTGTTACTGTTGTGGGCTAGAGCTACACTGAACTGCGATGTGACCTGTTGTGGTCCACAGAAACAGGGCACAGTGGAGTTAGATAACCTTGCTCTGAGGATCGTTCTGAGTTGAGGGACTCTGTTCTTCGGAAAGGTCAAGAGATGGTAGGGAGTAATGAGTTAGCCGGAGCCCCTCTACGTCCTGTGTTTTCCTGTCTTCCACTATGCCCTTGGTTTCCGGGACCACAGCCCGCACCCGCCTGACCTTACCAGTGTAACTGGTTGTATCCGGTAGGCGTCCCCTCGGATCCACTTGCCCGCGATGGGCCCCGGGAGAGAGAGAGTTGTGAAACAATGATTAGGTTTTATCAGGATGGTTAGACAACTGACTATTGCTTGGCTAACCCTTACTTTTTTCACTGACGTGTTTTGATCTAACTGAGCTTACATTGTCAGATTTTATAGTGGTGGCTGTAAGTTGTTGCGCAAATAGTAAAGAGCCTGCCTTGTCTCTGGACTTAGTACCGAAGCCGTCAGCACCGGAGATCTGAGGACCCGGCGGCAAACACCTGCCGGTAAACCTCTTACCATAAACATTCTCAGGTGCTGACGTGCACGTACCGCCTCCAATAATGCTCTCCGTATGTCATCTAAAGAACGCACCGGATGTGGTAAGACCATGCGTTGAAATTAGTCTTATGGTCTCATCTAGTGTTTGATTAGCCTTAGAGTCTACAGGTCTCGAGATGGCCTGGGCTGTTTGGCGGTTCAGCAAGAATTGAGCAAATAATCTACAAGCTTGATTTCGTAACTTAAAATCTCTATCAAGATCGGCGAGGGGAGGAATATTGAAGTGGTCCTGGAAGTCTTTTTGTGATTATTGAAGAGACGTCAGGAATTCAAAAATGGAAGATGGGACCCTACCTGCCTGTTTATTCATCAGAGTGAACCCAACTGGACTGGATTGGGGAATGGGAAGTGAGGGTTGTGAAATTACTGATATAGCAAATTGCTGTGCCTCTACATCCCAGGCCACCCATGGACCAAAACCGAGCTGCCCCAAAATAACACCTGGACATTTACACGTTTGTCGCGCCGGGGTTGTAATCAACTCCGGGACTTGCTTGACATGGGATTGATTACCTTGTAAGCCATAAGGCCGGGCACAATCGGGACAGTCTAGTATAGAAGGGGGAGGTGGTACTGACTCTGAAGGCTTGTATGCAAAGTACTCATAATAACCATAGCTTACTCTGACTGTTACTTTTACTTATATATTTTCTAGATATCAAGTGACGGCGTCTCTTCCGTGGATTGACCTCCCAATCTACCAAGATTGGAAGCCAAAGCGTCACATTTTTCCTTTGCCCCTCAACTTTCTCTTCATAATTGCTGAGGGGCACAGGGCTCTGGGTGGGGCTTTGGTTTCCCGGGTGTTTCCGCACCCTCCTTAGCTCCCCGCCATGGAGTGGCTTCAGTCACCCAGGTTTTATTGTGGTAGGCAGGAAGGGTTCTGTGGGGGTGCTCGGTTATGGCCTTGGCCTTGCTCGGGGCCTTGGGGCTGTTCGGCCAGGCAGTCTGGGGAACAACAACAACAACCTACATCTGGTACCGCTTTGATTGGAACCTGTAATATATTACCCTGTTCATCTTTTGCTCTAAATTCCTTACTCCTGTTTACCTCATGGTCCACTCACTAGGGACCGGAAACTTCCCCGACAAGGTCATGCGTGCCGCGCTGGGGATTTTAGCTTGAACTGGAGACCAGGTCTCTGGTTCTGCAATAGTGGTTACTGAGGCAATGGTCTGTAACTGTTGGTCTAGAGAGGGTGCTACAAAGCTTGTGGCAACACCACACACATTGGGAGATGGAAAAGTGGCGGGCACTGGAATGCCACTCGCCCCCGTGTACGTGAAGCTAGGGGGACATGGCGCTTTCGGCAAGATTAGTGTGGCGGGCCTTAACGGTCGTACCACCAAACCTGTCAGGGTAGCTTCCGGTGTATCTGTGGGAGTGACCCGAGCCTTCTTAGGTACATGACAGTGTTTTAGCATTCTATGAAATATGTCATCTAGATCTTTAACTGTGATATATTTATTGTGAGATTTTCTCCCGGACTTAGGTTTCATTACTGACCTCTTTTGACTTTGAGTTATCTCGGTTCTGTCACTTCCTTCCGGAGTTTCCGGAACCTCTACTGGCTCTGACATCAGTCTGAGTTTGTGTTTCGGGACTTTATGTCGCCTCCCCTTTCTAGCGTCTACCTGTAGACCATCGAAAGTCCGTTGTCTCGGGGAACTCGTCTGTGGTTCACTCTCAACAACCTGTCGTCTGGGGGAATAGTGCCCTGGGTATGTCTGGGAAATTGATAATTGTTGACTTACGTGAGGGCCCCCCACCGTGTCATGGTCATTATCAGCCTGCACTGGGTATTAGATTCTAATATCTTAGGGGACATTTTTAGTTTATGACTTGGTAACTTCTTATGCGACAGTACTAGTTCATGACTTGGTAACAAGATAGGGGCATGAGGAAAGACTAACTTGCTCTTTGAGAGGCCTATACTTAAACCTTCTGCACCGGTGTGGGGAGGAGACGTCTTCCCGACAATCCCATTCCCGGAACCAGCCGACTCTGGGACCGGCGCTTCCGAGACCGGGACCGGCGGGGGAGATCGCGACCGTGGTGTTACCCAGTGCCGCGACTCCGCCTCCTCCGTGTCGGCGTTCGCATGAATTTCTGCCGTGACATAATGGGTGGTACTCATATTAACTTTATTTCTCTTGGGAGAATTAGTAGGTGGCCTGGAAGATTGTGGGGACTTGCTTAGGAGATCTGGACCTCTTGTGACCTCTTGGAAAAGAAGAACGAGTCCTCTTCTTGCGGCGGGGGGGTGGTTTCTCCTTGAGATTCATCACTACTACTCCCGATTACATCGCCGGAAAGAAGTCGAGATAACTTAGTATCTAGGAGCTCTGACTTAGAGGATGAACATTCAAGGGGGTTGAATACGTAAGAACGTGTTGCCACAGTCTGAGTCATCACAAACTAGCTCTTTATTCGCCGCGCCCCTAGCATAGGCATTAAAGCTGTTCTTAATATCGACCAGTGCTACTAGGCACGCCAGGTCTTGTTTACTAAACCAGTCGGCACGCAGATCTGAACAAGTTGGGCACTTCTGAGAGGTCCAGATGAACTTAGATTTGTCTAGACACTCTACACACATAATACAAAATTTATGTGCGATGACTGGGGTTAAGAAGCAAGTGGGAGATGCACAAAAGTTAGTGCGAGGCATGATGGCGAGAATGAACCCCCCCCCCCCCCCTCCCGGCCAGGTTCTGCACCGTAGCCTGCTGCCCTGTGTTGCTTCTGATGTGCTGTGATCTGGAAAATAAAATTTCCAGGAATCAATGCTCATAAGGATAAACCGAGAGGTAACACATCATATCTTACAAATACGCCGGAAGGGCAGTTATAACCCAACTGCTACTCTGACCTTCCGCTGTACCTGAATGAAAATCAACCTTCAAGGTGTTTTCATTACTGGAACTGCTTACCTGTGACTGTGTCACTGGCCTCTAAAACCCTGTCAGATAATCGCTGTATCCCGAGACATCCTCCGGGATAGACAAAGCTCACTGGACTGTGTCGCTGGGCGCTAAAGTCAGGCTGTGTGAGGGACAGAGCGTTCCGGGCGAGTTCGCTCGGCCGGGCCGAGATCGCTTAACCGAGGAAAACTTACTTCCGCCGGAAGTGAAGTGGTACTACAAACCACAGTGGGACAAGATTGGCCAAACCCGCCTCGTTGCATAGCGAGGGTGCGGCATCAATACACAGAGAGACCGCCGGAAGGGGAACCAAACTAATTTTGAGGAAAACAGACTTACGTTATAAAGTCCAACTCCCCAAAACCCCACAACAGACAGGACGTCTCCTGACCACTGGTAGACATGCAAAGCACAACATGAAAACCAGAAATACATCTTAGGGCTACAATACAGTACAGTAGTATAAATAAGACAAAATATAATATTCCTAGCCCACTAAGAAATACCCCTAATGAGGCTGGCCACGAGGCTCACAGAAAACATTATCATGAATCTATAAACTCTTACCTCTGAAGAAAACAGCAGCTCGAAGCGACAGCACCCGGAACGGGGACATGGACTCCAAAAAGTTTCACACCACATGTGACAACTCTTAGACCAGAGCGTCTGCTAAAAACAATAAAATGCAACTGCCTCATAGCGACGGCCTAGAAGCATTATCCTGCCTAAAGTTAGCCTCCTAACTAAGAGCTATGGAGAAACAACTAAGGCGCACGAAACGAACAAGAACATAACATGACGCGTGGGTCCCAATGGGGGCAAACAAGGCGCCTGTACAATAGTACCCTATTTTAACAATCTCCTGCGGACACGCCAATGGGGCTGCCTGATCTAGCTAATCTAAACCTATTCTAGTACAACTCAGATAGATACAAATGAGCAAACGACTCACTAGAGTTGAGCGAACGAAGAATAAAGCGGAGCTCAGGCAGGCACGTCTGGACCTGATGGACGCAGGGAGACGAAGGAAGTATGGCGGCTCGGTGAGCAGCGTCTGGGCTAGAATCCACATAAGACATCCACGTGATGGAAAGCCTTATTATAACAATTATTAAGTTAATTTTTATTTTTGTATTTTTTACAAAGTTTTTTCATAGCGAGTACCCAATCATAAAGACGATTCCATAAGAGAATTAGCGTTACACTTATGATGTAGGACTCTATCTCCCTGCGGCGGGGTTTTCATATACGCTGACCGCAGGTACTTGAAAGAGGACTATTATACTAATAGGCATATCGTCAATGATGGAGGGGCCACTAATAAATTAGCAGCTGGTGTTATCACTGAGGTTGGGCCAAGTACCATCTTTTCATTGCAGATCTGCTGTCTGTTCCACTCCAAGTTGAGGAGAGTGATTGTGAACCTCTTTGAAGATAAGTGTGACTCTCTAGAGCAGTGTTATTCACTAATATTTTCAAGAGAGCCAAAAGTTCAGGATATATTCAGCGTGAGAGCCGCATAAGCCATAAGGCAAATAAGCCACATGGATAAGCAGAAAAAAAATATATATAGGAACTAAATTACATATTTTTGTGAGTTTCCATAGCCACAGATTTATAGAACAAGACTAGTAACAATTATATTGACATTATTTAGTAAAAATAAATGATATTGAAATTCTTGACTTTACTAATATAAATTTAAAAAAATAAATACTTTCATTGTTGTGATGACTGGAAATGAGCCAGCTGTTCTCTTACTTTCTCCATGCTGTACTTGTAATTTTTCACTTGTAGAATGCTGTATTTTTGGTGGTTCATCTTTTGTGTGCTTACGTTTTATAATAAATTTGTCTATTTTGATTATAGCCTGGAATCTGGATAATTCACTGCTTGGAATACGACAAATTGGTGAAAAAATAACCAAATATGGATAATACAGCGTTTGAATTTGTAAAAATACGAGTTTAGGTCATACACCAAAACAGTCTTTTTCTCATAAAATATAACACTAATTTACGAGGCACCATAACCCACTTCTCTGATATTGTTGTTGTTGTTGTTATTGGCGCACTATTCTATCCAAGAGTTCGTTCTTTGGACGATGGCTGTTTCCTTATTGTTATTATTTGTTAACCATTTTCATATTACTGTACTTATATATTTCTTTTCTCAAATTAATGATAGTCTCCCTCCTTTTTAAAATTGTTCTTATAGTCTCTGCTACCCTTTTCATGTCACTTTGTTCAAATATTTCCTTCAAATTGCCCTTTTCTGATGTGGTGTTAATAAAACGAGTGAATGGACACGACTGGCTGACCAGGCTGAGTATGGGCCGCCGAGCGCTGGACTTACGTAACCCACACGTTCAGTTCCTGTACAGAAGGTTCGTTCTTCTCTCTCTCGCTCTCTCTCATTCCTGTTTAATGGGTGCTCACTCTTTTCTCCTTTTCTCTTTGTGTTGAATAATTATTAAAAGTAAAGAATTGTTAGGGCCACTAGGCCTATTCCCATTAGCAATTTTATTAAGGGATACATCTGATATGTAATAATGATGCAATTTATATATAATACTTTGGACTTTTCTCTGATTACTGATGAATTTTCTCTTTCTCTCTCTCTTGCGAGCCGCCAATCAGGTCATTGTGAGCCGCGCAATGAAGACCACTGCTCTAGAGAGAGTGTTAAATGATGATCCTATGGCTGTGAAGATTAACTTGCTCATGTAGTAATGTACACCCTATGTGGTGGATTGTGTTCTTTTATTTAATAATTTTCATTTTAGTAAGCGTTGTTTCCACATAGCGATTTTGATAATTTAATTTGACTTTATATTGTCCTTGTCCCAATTTTGGTTTGTTTAGTTTGCAAGTTTTACATTTTAATTTTGGAAAGGAGTAATTGGAGCTGGTTGTTGTTGTTGTTGTTGTTCCCCAAGCTGCCTGGCCGAACAGCCCCAAGGCCCCGAGCAAGGCCAAGGCCATAACCAAGCGCCCCCACAGAACCCTCCCCGCCGACCACAATAAAGCCTGGGTGACCGAAGCCACTCCATGGCGGGGAGCTGAGGAGGGTGCGGAAATGCCCGGGAAACCATAGCCCACCCAGGGCCACCCAGGGCCCTGTGTCCCTCAGCAATTATGAAGAGAAAGTTGAGGGGCAAGGGAAAAATGTGACGCTTTGGCTTCCAATCTTGGTAGATTGGGAGGTCAATCCACGTTAGAGACGCCGTCATTTGAGATCTAGAAAATATATAAGTAAAAGGAACAGTCAGAGTAAGCTATGGGTATGGCAGAGATTGCTCAGTTCTCACTCTGATAGACCAGCCCATCACCAATTGGAGCATTGGAGCTGGTGGACAAGTTTTGTTACATAGGAGATACTATCTCTGCCGGTGGTGGGGCCGAGGCTGCCACTGTCGCTAGAATTAGATGTGGCTGGGGGAAGTTCAGAGAACTGCTGCCAATTCTGACCATGAAAAGAATGCCTCTCCCTCTGAAGGGAAAGGTGTATGCCTCATGTGTTAGAAGTGCAATGGCGTATGCCTCAGAAACCAGGCTGGGAAATTAGTGTTGCGGATCTACTTGCCCCGGGCTTGTGACTTCTGAAATTTACTTGCCCTGACAGGTTTTTCACTTGCCCTGACAAATGTTGTACTTACCTACCTTTGTCGAGTTCGCCACCGCTAGTGGCACCGAGGAGCGCACCGCCCCTCATTCTGGGTGGTGATTTGGTGCAGCAGACTGTTCGAGGGGGCAGCACGCTCCCCTGCGAAGATGGGCTCGTCTGGCACTTTTTGCAGTTCGACATCGAGGGCTCTCTTGAAGTTTTCTAACGAGACGCCCCTCATGTCTCTTACTCGCCGTGGGAGTTTGTTGAAGAGACGTAGGCCTCTATGTGATAGCCAGCCCTCTCGCAGAGAGCCCATAGCACCCCTGTTCTTCATCCGGGGGATATCGCATTCCCAGCCTCTCCTATCACTGAATTTCATGCCTATCAGGGTATGTAGGTTTGGTACTAAACCCTCTGCGATTTTCCACGTGTATATTATTAGGTAACGTTCTCTTCTACGCTCCAACGAGTACAGTTTCAGTGTTCTTAAACGCTCCCAATAGTGTATTTACCTAATTGTATTTACCTAATTGTATTTACCTAATTGTAGTTTACAGGAGTTGAGCTAAGCTCGTGTTGTCCCATCTCTCAGTCTACTTTTTATCCAATTTTTTCATGAAAATATGGATGTTCCTTGCCCCTACCACCTCCTCCTCCAGCCCATTCCATTTGTCAATACATCTATAGGGGAAGCTAAACTTCCTGATATCCTTCTTGCAGGTAGGTCTTTTTACTTTGTAACTGTGGCCTCTAGTTATTCCTGTATCCATAATTAATATATCCTCCCTATCCAGCCTCTCCAGCCCCCGGGCACATTTGTACATCATTATCATGTCTCCCCTCTCTCTCCTCTCTTTTAGACTCGGTAGATTTAATTTGTCTAGCCTCCCTTCATATGGCAGTTCTCTGAGACTTGGAACCAATCTAGTGACTGCTCTCTGGATTCTTTCTAACTTGTGAATATGCTTCTTTAGATGCGGGGACCACACCACTGCTGTATACTCCAATCTTGGTCTAATCATACTCTTCATAATTTTTGCTACCATGGTCTCATCCAAGTAGTTCAGAGCAACTTTCATATTCCCGGCCATTGCATACATTCCGCTAAAGAGCTTGTTAATATGTTTCTCTGGCGACAAATTATCTTGTATAATCAACCCTAAATCTTTTTCTTTTTCGGCCTTGCTAATTATATTATCTCCCATCCTGTACTCCCAATTTGGTCTATTCACACTTCTTCCCATATTTAACACATGGCATTTACTTATATTTATTAGTGGCCCCTCCATCATTGACGAACATGCCTATTACATAAGGCATCCTCTTCAAACACCGCCGTAGTTTTGAATCTACCGCGCAGAGCATTTAAAAACTGAGGAGCCTTCATCATGAGCGCACGCGACCTCACTCATGGCTTCAGTCATTATGAATTGGGTTCTCACTACGAAAAAACTTCGTAAAAAATAAAAACAAAAAGAAAATAAGAATAACTATCCAATAAGCTTTCCATCATATCGTGGATGTACTTGTGTGGATTTCTGACCAGACGCTGATTCAGGCGTCATTCTACCTTCTCTGCTCTGCGCTCAGCCCGCCCGGACGTGCCTCCCCACGCTCCGCTGGTTCCGCATTCGTTGCGTCCCTAGTGAGTTTTTTCTCATTTGTTTACTCCAGGATGTATCGAGTAAGGTTAGGATAGGCGTAGCAGGAGTGTCCTGGGCTGGTTGCCCGCAGTGCAGTGTATTTTGGGTCGAGTGTATGGGGCATCTATTTCGGATGTACCCTCGTGGTCACGTTGTGGACATGTGAACTTTTTCACAGTTGAGTTAGTTTGTGATGCAGGCGGCTTTCACTACGCGTTAATTATTGCTGCCTTTTATCTTTCTGATGAGGTAAGCTGTGTTTTCTGACGTTCCCAGCGTATTTTTCTTCACTTAGTGAAGTTTTTTCTGGGTCCCGAGTCAGTCTTCCCTGGGTTGGAAGTTATTGCTCGGTGGTGTGTTGGTGGTGGTTCCTGTTGTGATATTTCCAGTGTGTGTGTATATTTCAACTGTTTTTTATGCCGTCTGCCTAGGCCTAGCCAGCCGCTCGTAGCTTTGCCACATGTACTAGTGTTATTATTTATTATTTAAATATGCCCTACTGTGTCATGTGTATCCGGGTTTTAGTTGTGTATTGGCTAATTCCTCGGACTATAATTGTTTCCTGGTTTAGTTGTGTATTGGCTAATTCCACGGATTATGTTGTGACCTTGGGTTAGCCGTGCGTGGCTATCCTCGTGTCGTGTGTTGTTCAGATGGTATCTGTTCAGGGTGGGTTTCCTTCCGGCGGGTTTTTTCTCGGTTTCACCGTGAAAAAATCCTGGCCGAGAGCAGTGTTGGGCCACACGTGGTTGTTGACACTGGCTTGTATCCCCGGCGGGTGGGGTGTCTGTGGCTCTCCAGGACTGCGTCTCTGTGGGTGCCTGGTTTCAGGCCTCCTTTGATTCCCGGCGGGATGGCTGTACCCATCCATATAAAACGGCGTCCTTGTGGACATACGTTTTAGGAGTTTTTTCTACCTGGTTTTACGACAACCACATGAAAAAACCTAGCTGTTGTTTAGGCTTTCCTCCCCGGCGATCTTTTACAAAGAAGCGGGGACAGGAACTTATGGGGTTAACTTTTAAAACTTCTCACCCGGCGGGTGCACCTGGGTAGGGTGAGATGAACGACTTAGGTCTTCCAGTTAGTTAACCGATCCATTATAGTGATACTCTGTGTATCGCTGCCTTTACTATTTACGGCGATTGAAGGTTCAATTAGGTTATATATCGATTCTCACACCCGGTGGGTGCTCCTAGGTGGAGGAATTAAGGAATTTTACAAAATTCATTTTAACCTATTTAATTTAGTGATACTATCAGGTATCGCCGCCTTCGATCTTACGGCGATCTTTTGGGACAATTCGTTAAACATTAGATCTCGTATCATCCTGCCCTGGGCTATTCTACTACAGTATAATAATTCAAGGGCCGGCGTCTTTTTGGGGGGTTGCTTTGTTACAAAATTGAATCTTGAGACAGTCACCTCCTCCGAGAGACTATAAGTGCCATGCTGGACCATTATATCAGAGGGTATTCTTCACTTTCTTTAGCAAAAGATTTGTTTAGACTTTACACCCCGCCGCGTGGCGAGATGTGTTAGTTGTGTCTTTGCATCTCGTTACCCGGCGGGTTATTAACACTGGTGTGCGATTATGTTGGATTACCCTTATGAGCATTAATTCCTGGAAATTTTCTTGTTTTTTCCAGAGCTGAGCTCCGGCGGACCAATACAGACCCGGCGGTAGTTTTCACCCACCAGTCTCTGTCATGGCTACCGTGGCCCCAGTTTTTGCCCTGTGCATTACCCCTACTTGTGCTGGTATCCCTATTTTTGCACACACCCTTTGCATAAGGTGTGTTAAATGTCTAGACCGTTCAAGGGGTCTCTGGGTGATGCATAATTGTTCCTTTTGTTCTCAATTAGCTGTTAAAGTCCTTTGTGATAACGATAAGACCGCGGCGGTAGCGTTGAGAGAGGTTCGACAACAAATGTCGGCCTACACTACCATTGTCGCGCATAAGTCACTTCAATGTGACAACGTCCCACTTTGGGATAGATTGCTGTCAGAACACCCTCCCCCTAAACGTTCCTCTAGAGTCACGAGTGTTAAGCCGATGGAGACTAGTCAGGGTTCTGTATCGTCTGCGACTACAACTAAACGCCCGAGAGAGCCTACACCCCCGGCATCCGCCTCCTCGTCGCAGGCGAGATCTAGGTCAAGGTCACCTCTCAGACAACAGTCTTCTAGTCGGGCCTCTTCGCCGGAGAGTAAGAAGAGTAAGACGGAAGATTCCACCAGTGGTCACGGCGGAGATTCTTCCAGATCTAAGACTAGTTCGCGGTCACACCGCAGCCATAAATCCTCAAAAAAGGATTCACATCGGAAGTCCTCTCGACATTCCCCTAAGTCTAGTGCATCTCATCGTACCTCTACACCTGACAAAGTTTGTGTTAGGGCCTCTGAGTCCAGTGCAGCACCTGTCCCTAAAGAGGAGTTGCCAATTAATATTTTAACCCTGGAAATGGAAAGTTCAGGAGGGTCAATAATTGAGAATGTTTCAGACTCTCAAGAGAGCGTAGGCCAGGGCCTCGGTGTTTGGCGGTTTGCCCAACCACGGTCTGACCACCCACGTCCGACTCATACGAGTCACACAGTAGCCGACGTCCACAGGGACGCGGCGACCCCATCCTCTATCCCAGACTTATCTTGGAAACAAGGTACCCCTGCCTCGGCGGGGTCTTCTCAGGAGGATCGGGAGGAAAAAGACGAAGTTTCAATAATTTCGGATATGGAAGGACAAGGGTCAGGCTCAGGCTTGGACGCCGCAAGAGATAATAATGATTCTCCTATAAGTTCTTCATCTAACCAGTTTGTTACAGCACAAGAAATTAATGGGTTGCTTACTCATGCTTTATCTACATTTTTTGGTCAGCAACAAGAAAACCCCACAATGGACTTGGGGGCTCCCTCGACAAGCTCTACGGTACGGCCTCTGATGACGTCAATTGATTTATCTAAGATTCCTAACCCTCCTACTCTGTCACCTGCAAGGAGCACTAAGCCTGCCACGGTGGCATTGACAACTTCAAATGTCAGGGTCATAACGGATGTTAATCCACCCCCTCTAGACAAAGCACCTCTTAGAAAGGTACCGTAGCTATGCCCCTCCTTTATGGGCCAGACGAGTCATGGGTTCTTTTGAACCCCTCTAAACCAGAGCTTGCCCAACCTACCTTGTCAGGGGAACTCCCGGTACCGCGTGAGTGGTTTATCCAGGGCAACAAGTCAAAGAAATTAAGGGCCATGGATGCCTTAGGTAATGTTCTGGACGTAAACATTAAGGCTATACTGTACCTAGTTATTATCACCAGGATTATTTTGTGTATGCTTCTAAGCCTGCTTTACCCCCTGCCTCAGCTTTAAAACTATTTTCAGACTGGTCTAAGCTGGATGGGTTTAATGATATTAAGACTCTGTCAGCTCTTACTCCTGAACTAGATTTACGGACCGTCACAGACGACGCAGCTAATCCAGTTTTGAAGGTGGGACAGTTGGGTCCAGGACCTTGGGTGGATTGGGAGGTAGAGGCTCAAAACTTTGCAACCACTTTCACTTCTAAATCTTCCCACCAGATCCCTCAGGACTCACATTCATGGTTTTCCATGCCGGTGGGTTCTGCCGGCGGAGTCCCGGCGGCTTTGTTTGCATTCCTAGCTGCCCCTAAGATTAATCTTTGTGAACTGAAGGACCCGTTCACTACCCCTACCCCTACTCACCTAGACAGAGAATTTAGGCTACGAGGAAAAGCTTTTCGCCTGTTTTCACAGTACATAGTATCTCAGCAGGTGGCTAAGTCTTTACTACGATCTACTCAGGCAATCGCAGACGCGGATGCTCGAAGATCGGTTGAGTTATCCCGGCGACTGATTCTTCAGTCGTCAATCCAATCCTTAGGTGACATACGCACCGCCTTGCTTGAGGCGGTGCGAGCACGACAAGATCTTAGGATGTCGTTAGTTCGCAAGCTACCTGAGCGCATTGCTAACCAGGTGGTGATGTCACCAGTACTTACCCCTTCTTTAATGTCCCCTGAAGTATGGCGAACGGTGTTCAATATGGCACAGGCCGTTAAGCACAGTCCCACCCCTTCTAAGAAACCTGCATTTAACTTCCCCAAACCCAGGCCTACTACTAAAGCCCAGCCAGGGGGATCTAAACCATTTCTTCCGCCTAAGTCCTCCCACTCCCCCCAGGGTCAGTACAGGCATAGACAGAATAGGTTTTCAGGTCAGAGAGGACGCGGCCAAAATAAACCAGGTCAGGGCCAGTCTTCGACCAACACCAGCCAGCCGGCGAAGCGGCCAGCACCAACCCCACCATCAAAAAACTAAAGTCTCTCTCACTCCCGGCGCCTACCTTAAGGCCGGAGGAACCGAGGGTAGTACAGCCGGCGAACCCTTGTCTGCTAACTGGGTCGTTCCGAACGTGTCACCAAGCATGGCCGTTAAACACTTGGGCACGGATGGTGGCACGCAAAGGTATCACTTGGCAGTGGCTCCGGCGACCTCGATTACGTCAGCCGACAACGGCGAATTTTGTTTCTTTAGAGGTGGAGTCACTAGCCCAGGAAATGATTGCCAAGAATGTCATCATCCCGGTCCCCCCAAATTACCCTGTATTCACGTCCAAACTATTTTTGGTTCCCAAAAGGGACAGTGTTCAGATGAGGCCGGTCGTAGACCTGTCTTATCTGAATCTTCACATTCACAACGAATCTTTCAGAATGTTAACAGTACACCAAATCAGGCTAACACTTCCGCCGGGAGGTTGGATGTGTTCACTAGACCTGACAGACGCCTATTGGCACGTATCGGTCAACAAAAGATTTCAAAGGTTTTTGGCCTTACGGATCAGGCACCAAAATTTTGTTTTTCAGAGGATGCCGTTCGGTTTGAACCTAGCACCTCGATTATTCACAAAACTAGTCCGGCAAGCCCTGATGCCATTGTTAAAACAAGGGATCAGAGTGTTGTGGTATCTGGACGACTGGCTGGTGGTGGCAGAGACACAACAATTATGCATAAAACATGTCAATATCATTTTGAATCATGTCAAAACTCTAGGCTTCAAGGTAAATCTGGTAAAGTCAAACCTTGTTCCCTCACGAGTAATTCAGTGGATAGGGCTGGTCTGGGACACCGCCGCTCTCACTCTGAGTCAGAGTGTGGACAATCGCAACAGGTTTCGCAGGAAACTGTTCAGGTTTCTTCACAGTCTGACTACGACACGGAGGGTCTGGGAGTCTCTGGTCGGCTCTCTCAACTGGATTCAACTAACTGTCAAGTTGGGCCGGTTGAAAGTAAAACGATTAATATTGGAAGGCAACAAATATTTCCCGCTCTTACCGGCGGGAAAATTATGGCCCATCCCGAAATTAATCCACATCTTGCTAGCGGTCTGGGCGAAGAGGGAAACATTGCACTCAATAATGTCATGGACCTCTCCTCCACCAACGGTATGGGTAGACACGGATGCGTCAGGCACAATAGGTTGGGGATTTCAGTCAAATCAGGGGCACCAGGGTCAGGGGCTTTGGTCCCACTTAGAAATCTCGCACATCAATGTCAAAGAATTACTAGTCCCCTTATATTTCCTTCAGGCTCACGGCCCGGCGTTACGGGACAAGTCGGTGGCCTTCAGAATGGACAATCTGAATGCAGTCCACTGTATTCAGAAACAAGGGTCAACGAGGTCAAGGAAGTTGCTAAACGTGTCAGAAGAGATTTTTGCTCTAGCCAACAGTCTAGATATTTATCTGCACTCTTCTTATCTCCCAGGCGTAGCGAACGTCTGGGCAGACGCTCTATCCCGGCGACAGAGCACGACAGTAGAATGGGAGCTCAAGCAACCCATTTTCAACCTAATGATTGCAGAGCTCTCCCATCCACAAGTGGATCTTTTTGCGTCCGAGGAGACTCACAAACTCCATCTATACCTCACCCGCCGGGCGAAAACGCCGGCAGGGGGGCCAGACGCCCTAGTGACAGACTGGAACAGATGGAGCTCCATCTATCTGTTTCCGCCGCCAGATGCGTCACTAATGTGCCACGTAGTGAACAAACTACGAGATTATCGAGGCTTAGTCTCGCTAATCGCGCCACTGTGGCCGGCGCAGTTGTGGTACCAGCAATTGAAAATGTGGTGCCCGGACCCGGTATCGCTCCCGGTCGGGTATTTCCACTTAGACGCGATTGGCAACCTCGCGACCTCGCTGACTTTTGCATTATGGACATTCAGGAGGCCAAGTGGCTAGCACCATACGGTAGAGATGTGACAAATAAATTACTTAATCAATATACTCAGTCTACAAAACGACAGTATCAATCACATTGGCAAGCCTTTACTTCTTGGATCGTTAGGACAGAACAAACTGTACCCTCAGTGGCATTAGTTTTTAATTATTTAAATTATCTGTTTGAACAGAAACGTTTATCTGTGGTAACATTAAAAAATCACTTAACTGCGATTAGAGTGCCCTTTTTAGACCTTACAGGTCTCTCCATACCGGTGGCGGAGGAAACAGGTTTTATGAGAGCATGTTTTAAACTCCGCCCACCTCCCCGTCAGCTCATGCCTACTTGGTCTCTGGACAAAGCTTTGTCTTTGCTTCACTCTCGTCTGTACCAAAATACTGCAGACTTTGCATTAATCTTAAAAAAGGCGGTTTTCCTTTTGGCTTTAGCCACCGGAAACAGTGTGTCTGAGCTGGCGGCGATGAGCAACACACCTAATTGTCTTAGGTTTGGTAGACTTAATGAATGTATTTCCATTGCACCCTCCCCAGGTTTTGTAGCCAAGAATGAGCATAGTGCACACGTGTTTTCTGAGTTCACGGTGCCGGCGTTAAAAAGGGGAAAGGTGCATCATAATTTATGTCCAGTACAAGCTCTAACCAAATATTTGAGAGTAGCTCCTCACAACCCCCAAGGTGCTTTATGGGTAGCAAGTACGGGTAAACGCTTACTTAAACGGCGATTAGCCTCTCTTCTGGTAGAAGTCATTAAAGAAAGTAATCCCGGCGTTGTGGGTCGGGCCCACGATTTACGCAAATGGGCAGCCTCTTTACGTTTCCTGAAATTTTTTTCAGTTGAAGACATAGCGTCCACGCAGTTGTGGGCGTCTAATCATACGTTTCTGTCTAGATACTTGTCAGTTGCTCTAGACAAACCTTCCTTACCATGTATAGCTTTAAGGCAGAGGGTCTAGGCGGCCCTGCAGTCACTTTTGTTTACTTTCATGGGAAAGGGGGGGGGGGGGGGGGGTGCAGTCAGTGACACAGGACACCCTAGACCCCGCCGGAGTATGAGAGCTGTGATACAATTTAAGGTTAAAATGTGTTATGAAAATTTCTCAGTGAGAAATTGTGCTAGTACAATGTTAAGTACAAAACAACGGTGTTGTTAGAGTAGTTTAGCTGCGAAAGCAATTTAGTTTTAGATTATTGGAGTTCCTTTGCAATTTATCTCCAAGTTTATGTTGGGGTTTATTATGTGCACATGTAAACTTATAACTTGTTATTTTTTGTCACCACTCGTTGAGTGGGGTGCCTTTGTAACTACAGATCTGTGTTCAGAATCTTCAGGGTTACCAATTTTTTGTCAGGCAGGCTTCTTTGAAGCACGCACCTGCCTGAACCCCCTTTTTCTTGTATTTGTTCGGCTATGCCGTTAATTAAATATATTTTCAAAGTAAGAATACTATGTGGTTGTTTTTATTATCTGCTTTTCTAGAGTTATGATATGATTACGAATGTCCCCCTCCAGTCTTAGAAATCAGGCATGTTCGTCAATGATGGAGGGGCCACTAATAAATTATAGGTTTGACTCCTGTAAGGAGATAAAGAAAACCTAATATTTAGTAGTGGCCCCGTAATCATTGACGACTGGGGCCCTCCCGACCGTCCCCTTCCCATTCGTTGATGTATTAAGGATTTTGGTTTACTTGATATGTCAGTGAAGGAAGAATGACGCCTGAATCAGCGTCTGGTCAGAAATCCACACAAGTACATCCACGATATGATGGAAAGCTTATTGGATAGTTATTCTTATTTTCTTTTTGTTTTTATTTTTTACGAAGTTTTTTCGTAGTGAGAACCCAATTCATAATGACTGAAGCCATGAGTGAGGTCGCGTGCGCTCATGATGAAGGCTCCTCAGTTTTTAAATGCTCTGCGCGGTAGATTCAAAACTACGGCGGATTAGTGTTTGAAGAGGATGCCTTATGTAATAGGCATGTTCGTCAATGATGGAGGGGCCACTACTAAATATTAGGTTTTCTTTATCTCCTTACAGGAGTCAAACCTATAATTAAATTTCATTTTCCACTTGGTGCTCCATTCGTATATTTTATCTAAATCCCCTTGCAGCTCCTCACAACTACTTTTATTTGTTATTTGTCTCATAATTTTTACGTCATCTGCAAACATTGACATGGAAGAGTTTATGCCTATCGGCAGGTCATTCACGTACATAAGGAACATGAGAGGTGCCAACACAGATCCCTGCGGCACACCACTCTCAACTTTCCGCCACGATGAGTAAGTTCCTCTAATGTTGGTCCTCATTTCCCTATCTGTTAAATAGCTCTCCATCCATTTCAGCAAACTCCCCCTGACACATCCTAGCGTCTCAAGCTTAGATAACAATCTCTTATGTGGTACCTTATCGAATGCTTTGGAAAGGTCTAAGTAGACGCAGTCCACCCATCCGCCTCTTTCTTGGAGTACATCTATCACCCTACTGTAATAACATAGCAAACTGGTAACACAAGATGTCCCTTCTCTGAATCCAAATTGCTTTGGGGTTATTATCTTCTTTCTCTCCAACATTTTCATCCATCTCTTCCTAATTAGCTTTTCACAAATCTTGCATACAATACTAGTAAGTGAAACTGGTCTATAGTTTAGAGGGTCCTCAGGGTTTCCATTCTTGTATATCGGAATGATATTAGCTCTTTTCCATTCAACAGGAACCTGTCCTTTATCTAAGGAAGCTTGAATTATGTCCCTCACTGGCTCCACTAATTGCTCTGCACACTCCTTTAAAACCCAGGCAGACACTTCATCCGGTCCCATAGCTTTCCTTACTTCAAGTCCTCTCATCGCAGATAACAGCTCATCTCTAGTTATTTCAATCTTACTAAGACCATTCTCCAGTACTCCCGCCTGTGGTTCGTCAAAACCTTCCTCTCTAGTAAAAACTGACCCCAATTTGTTATTTATTACCTCACACATGTCCGATACATTTTCATACGTCCTAGCATCAACTCTTAATTTAGTAATTTGTTTCTTTACCTTCAACTTACTGTTTATATATTTATAAAATAATCTATGGTCACTTTCACATTTATTTACTATGTTCTTCTCATAGTTCATTTTAACTTGCCTAATTATGTTAACATATCTATTCCTCTCCTGTTTATATTTATTCCGATTACTCTCAGTGTTCCTTCTTCTTAATCTAGCCCAAGCTGCATCACGCCTACCCAAAGCTCTTTTGCATTTCAAATTAAACCAATCTTTCTGCTTAGTAAAATTTCCAGTTTTATATCTTGGGACAAACATATTGGTTCCTACTCTATAAATTTCGAGGAATCTACTATATTTACCTTGTACGTCCCGTTCCTTCAAAATAAGATCCCAATCTACTCCCTCTAAATATCTTTTCAAGGATACATAATCAGCTTTACTATAATTTAATCTGTCATTTATGTAGCTATTGTCTAATCTATTGGCATTACTCGAGGTCAACTTCCATTTTAGTAATAGGTGATCACTTTTACCTACAGGACATAGATAGTTTATATCACTAATTTCGTGAGGATCTTTTGTAAAAATCAGATCGAGTTTAGAAGGTTCGTTATTACCCCTCATTCTTGTATTTTCCTTCACATGTTGTGCAAGTACATTTTCCGTAACCAACTCCACTAGCCGACTTCCCCAAGATCTCTGATTTGGCCCTGCATCTCCCGATTCCCAATCAACCTCACTACAGTTGAAATCTCCTACCAAGATCAATCGATTCTTCCTTAAAAGCAATCTTCTCAACGACTGAATCATATCCTCTACCATCTCCTCAAACTCCAACTCCCTCCATGCTCTGGTCTTTGGTGGCATGTAAGCTACTGCTATGTCTAGCTTTTTTCCTTCTATATCATTGAGTTCAACTGCCATTATTTCTGCCTTGTCATTATTTAACTCCACGTGCTTTGCTGTCATAGGGTTCTTAACTAATACTGCCACTCCACCTCCCCTTTTACCCTTTCTATCATTTCTCCATATATTATATCCTTCACTAAACACTATGTTGCTGTCAAAGTCCTGGTTCAGCTTTGCCTCTGTCAAACAGACTATCTGTGGTTGATCTTTTCTTAATATATTATCTAACTCTACCTTTTTACTGTTTATTCCATCTATATTAGTGTAGTAGCACAGTATATTTGAATCCACCTCCTTGTTTCTCTTCCCTCTCTGCCTCCTACCAGGTTCACCTCCTCCTCCATCCCTTCCCTGACCCAGTTCCACCTCCCCCACTAATTCTATTCTCCTCCCCCCTCTCTCTCCCACCCTCTCCACCACATCCTGGCTCTCTCTCCGGTCCCCTGCTCCCTGCATTATCTCTCGCTCCGTCTCCTTGCTTTGACTTCGTACTTGTCTCTCTGTCTCTTTCCCTATCACTCCTCTTACTTTCGGTTCTTGGTGGCTCCTGATGTACCACTTCCTTACTTGCCCTTCCCTTATTCTCCAAAAAAAAATCTTCTTTTGCTCTTCAGACAACTTTCCATTCTCTTCATCAGCCTTAGCTTGAAGTTCCCTTAACTGTTCTCGTTCTTCTACACTTAGGTCCTTTTTTACCCTTATATGATTCAGCTCTGTCAAATTTAATTTCCAGCTCACATTGGCTACTGCTTCTGCTGTTGATCTAAACTTTAGTTCCACTCTTAGTGGTCTCATCTCGCCCTTCTTATATGTATATGTAGCTGTTTTACCTAACTTATATGCGAAGTGAAATTCTTTTGTACTCTCTCTAAGTAATTTATTTCACATGCTTTGTATGGGGATGTTAATACGCTACAGTATTCAAGCTGCGGTAGCACTAAAGATTTGAAGAGCGTTATCATAGGTAATTCACCGCGTGTTTTAAATGTACGCAGAATCCAACCCGTTAGACGTTTCGCACCCGCAACTTTGACCTGGTTATGTTCTTTGAAACCCATATTTTCAGACATTAACACCCCAAGGTCTTTCACACTGTCTTTCCTTTCTATTATGTGGTTAGATTCTGTTACGCAGTTTGTGTTATCTTTAACGACATTACTTTCTCCGTATTGTATTAATTGGAATTTTTCTTCATTGAATTGCATGTTTTTTTCCCTGGTCCACTGGAACACTACATTTGTCTTCTTGCAGCAGGCCCGTGTCCTTTTGTGTGTTTACTATCTTGCTTAGTTTTGTGTCATCAGCAAAAGAAGACACCGTACTGTGTCTTGTGTTGGCATCTATGTCGTAAATTAGAATGAGGAAAAGAGGGGGCGCTAGCACTGTTCCTTGGGGAACTGAGCTTTTGATATCCGAAGGCTCCGATGTGACTTGGTTTACTGCTACTGATTGTTTCCGGTTCACGAGGAAATTGTATATCCATCGTCCGATTTTCCCAGTTATACCTTTTGCTTTCAGTTTGTGGGCTATTATACCATGGTCACATTTTCAAATGCTTTAGCAAAATTGGTGTATATGACATCCACGTTTCTCTTTTCTTCTTGCGCTTTAAGAATTTTGTCATAATGTTCCAAAAGTTGTGAGAGACATGATCTTCCCGCTCTGAACCCATGTTGACCAGTGTTGTGTAGTTCATTTGCCTCCATGAATGCTGTGATTTTGCTTCGCAAGACTCGTTCGAAAACTTTAATGATGTAGGAAGTTAGAGCTACCGGACGGTAATTTTTTGGTAGTGCTTTACTCCCTCCTTTATGTAGTGGGGCAATTATTGCGTTTTTCAAGCTATCTGGTATTTCACAAGTGTCTAGACTCCTTCTCCACATTATAGCGAGGGGTTTTGAGAGGTTTTCCTTACATTTCTTCATTAGAATCGAATTCCATGAGTCCGGGCCTGGTGCCGAGTGGGATGGCATGTTGGAAATGGTCTCTTCTATGTCTTTTGGACCAAAATCAATATCCAGCATCTGGGGGGTTTCTGTGTGGGAGGTTTCCATGAAGAATATATTTTGGTCTCTGATGGCTTTTGTTTCATCCGGCTCACTGAAGGCCATTTCGTACTGCCGGCGTAAGAGTTCGGTCATTTCCTTTTTGTCCCCTGTGAACGACCCATCCCTTTGCTTAGATGGTTGATGCTGATTTAGCCTTTTGTTTGGCATATGAAAAGAAGTACTTGGAATTTTCCTTTATACCTGCAATAGCTTTCCTCTCCTCTTCCATATGTTGTAATTCATATGATATTCTTAGTCTTTGTTCAATTTCCACAATTTCTCTATCTGTTTTGCCCAGATACATTATACGGAATTTCAATCGCTAACCCCTTCTGTACCGGCAACGTCTTTTTAATTTTATTCGGGCTATTATTCGACGATTTTAAGTTTAAAAAGGGTCTCCAACAATTAACAGGCTTCGAACTTTCTCACTTAACCCTTCTTCGCATCCTTCTTAAACTGCACACAATCGTCTAAATATAGATAGAATACCATTAAAAGTTCGGATTTTTGCCGGGGAGGTCGACGGTGCTACAGCTCATTAACCCATGGAATCTGGGAGGCCTCATAGGAGGCAAAACAAATTTTGGTTAGGAATCCGGGAGGCTTCATATGAGGCAAAATAAAAATAAAAGGGTTTAAATCGCACGGGCGGATTTTTGTTTTTGAGTGGGCTACTGCAGCGCCACCAAACACTAACTAACAGGCAGCATCAGTTCTTATCGCGTATCCAAGATGGATGGAGATAATCCAAAAAAAATTGCTGTGTCCGAATCGACGCCCGCCGCCGCGTCCCGTACGCCTAACAAAAGCAAGGCTAAAACGACCAAGAAAACAGTGCTTAGTCCCGGTGGTGTTGCACACACTCTGGAAGAGCTAAGCGAATATAGTGAACTGAGTGAACTTGGGAGTGACTTTGACGAAGAACAAGTGGTTAGTGAAGATGAGGGTGAAGTGGCGGATGGATTAGAGTTTCTGGGCTTTATTAGTACCGATGAGGACGATCTAGACGATGGTGAATGCGGTGCTCGTGAATAAAGTGAACTGAGTGAACTTGGGAGTGACTTTGACGGTGAAGAAGTGGTTAGTGAAGATGCGGGCGACCCCGGCGTCGGCTGTCGGCACGCCTTCTCCTTCCAGTATTAATATAACAATATGGGCAAGTGAAAGAGACACAAAAATATGTAATAATAACTAACTTTTATTGAAATAATTACAAGTGTAAATTATGGTACCGTACGCTTGTCTAGCCTAGCCTAGTAAGTGAAAGTGCCATACAAATGTATAACAAGTAATAATAGTGAAAGTGACACAATAATATCCAATAACAGTGAAAGCGCCGAAAATATGTTATATAAAGTTTCACATAACTCAATAATGGTTGTAAAAGTAATAAATTACACAATAACGATGACATTATCTCCATAGAAACATAATATCGTCTACCGGTACCAAAGCCACCGAAGCGACGAGTGACTTAGTGCGTGCTAGCCAGGGTCGCGGCGAAGCGTTCGGACGCAGGCAAAAATACGCGGAAAAACACCTCCATTCCCATCATCATATCTCGGCAACCACTTGTCGTAGCGATGTCAACTCAACGCCAGTCTACAGACGAAGGTTGGTTCTACACTATACAATTTAGTTGATTGCTCTAGGTGGTCTCAATCAGTAGATATCGATTTATGAAATAGCCATTTTTCAGAAATACCCCCGGACACGGCGATTGGCCTCGTATGATGGCCCCCGGATCCGGAGGGTTAAGGTGGTAGATGATTGGATGCAAATTCTGTAGGATGGGGATGTTATAGACGTGGTATATTGCGATTTTATGAAAGCCTTTGACAAGGTCCCACACAAAAGGCTATTAGAGAAAGTCAGAAGTTATAGTATAGGAGAGAAATGTGTGAAGTGGATAGAGGCCCTCCTGAAAGCTCGAAGACAGAGGGTACTGGTGAATGGAATAGGATCGGGGTGGAGGGAAGTTACAAGTCGGGTACCTTAACCCAGCAGCTGCGGGGAGACTCTTAAGAGGTTTTACTGGGCGACTGCAGGGAGACTCTTAAACCTCACAGACCGGCTTCGCCTTCTATAGGATATCCCCGAAACGCGGGGGATCTGGCCGAAAAATGTCGTAATAGGCAAGCCCTATCTTTGTTATTTTAACTGCTAGAGAATTCACTCACATATCAAAACGTAGCCCTGTTTCGTATCAGTAGACTGGTGTTGAGTAGAGCTATCTAAGTCAACTGGTTCAGTGTAGGTCCTGATGTGGCGGCGTCTACGCCGTGGGACCACCTCCCGGAGCTGCCAACCGCGGATGGCTGCCGACCCTCCGCGGCCGGAGACAAGATCAATCGACCAGTGGAGGACAACCGGATGCCGGCCGCGGGGAGCAGTTTCGGGAGCCAAACCGTCACAACTATCCCCTGCCCCCCCCCTGGGGGCACGGGTCCTTGGAGTGGCTTCGGTCGCGCCGGGAATTTCCACACCTCTCACACCACACACACACATCACACAGTTTTTCCTACACCGAGAAATGACTCTCCGGCTGTCATTTCTCGAAGACTTCTTCTAGCCGGAGACATTGAGAGCAACCCAGGACCCACGTACACATACATATGTCCAACTTGCTCAAAACCCATCACTTCGAGTCGCCACACTAAGGGTTCAGTTCTCTGCAATTCATGCAGGAACTGGACCCACTTCACCTGTACAACACTTGCCTCCAAGAAACACTACGCGAACACCTGGACCTGTTCCTCATGCCCCTCCCTCTCCCAGTCAAATCCCTCGCCTAAAACCCGTCCACCTCTCCTCCCCAACCCACCTAGCCTTCCCATATCATCCACTCCCCCCCCTAAAACCCGTCCACCTCTCCTCCCTAACCCACCTAACTTTCCCATACCATCCACATCCTCAACTCAACACACCACACCCCATCCTAATCCATTCCAACCCCCATCTCCTGCTCCCCAATCCCCACCCCCACCTCACCCATCCCAACCTCCAGCCCCTCCCTCACCCCCACCCCCACCCCATCCTCGTGCAGCAGCACCCAACATACATCGTGCACATAACATTAACATTCTCCAATTGAACATAGATGGCATTAACACAAAGAAACACAAACTCTCACACTTCATCAAACAACACAACATACACATTGCCATCTTACAAGAAACAAAAGCTCTGCACATCACAAAAAACACCCACATTTCATAATTTCACCACCATCAGACAAGACCGGGCTGTCGGCGGGGGCGGTGGACTCATCACCCTGGTACACAATGAAATATCATACATAGTAACCAGTGTACAAACCAAATCCCTCCTCCCCCCAAATGATAACACAACAGAAATACAATCAATTAAAATACGCACTGGCAACAAATCCAACATAACCATCATAAACACATACATCCCTCCCCAAACATCCCCTACAGTACCAAATGAATACAGACCACACTTACAACACATCACAAACACCCCACACATCATCCTGGGTGGTGACTTCAACGCCAAGACGTCGGCCTGGTTTGTCGACAACCCCGACACAGACAGAGGGCTGGTACTACAAAACCAAACAGATAACCTCATCATCCTTAACGACATCCATCAACATACCCATATTCCTCACCAAGCCCTCTATAACCCATCATCTCCAGACATCACCTTTTGCTCCCCAGAACTCGCCCCCACAACATCCTGGAGGGTGGTCAGAACCTTAGGCTCTGACCACCTCCCGATCATTATCACCACCAAAATCAGACTCACCCCAGCTAGCCACAAACACACATACACCAATTATAAAAGAGCTAACTGGGAAGCATTTACAAATGAGACAGAACAACACTTCACAACTCTAAACAGTACACCCATCACTAACATCAACAATGCTGTACACATACTCAATAAAACTATCCAAAACGCTGACAAGAAACACATTCCAAGAGGTAACAGAAAAAGACACAACCCCAACTTCACACCAGAAATTCAAAACCTCATCAGACAACGCGACACACTGAAACACTCCCCAGCACCCCACACATAAGACATCACACAACAAATTCAAGCACTCAACACCCAAACTAACAACAAAATACAAGAACAACAAAAACTAAATTGGAATAACTTCCTACAAACACTTGATCACAAAACAAACCCCAAAAAACTCTACAAAACACTAAACAGCATCACACTTTCCAACAGCAACACAACACAATCACATGCTGCAATCACAACAACAGACTCTACTCCTTCATGTAAACAACAAGCAAACACTCTCATCAATCACTTCTCACATGTCAGCCACCTAAAACCTCACAAAGACGACCGACGTGTCATCCGACGTAAGAGACAATTCCCCACAGACCCTGACTATACACCCTTCACCAATCACCAGACAAAGCATATCATCAACAATCTCAAGCACTCACCCGCCTGTGGCCTAGACAACATAAGCAACATACACCTCAGACACCTGGGACCACAAGGCATACAAACACTCACTAACATATCAAACTACAGCTATTCACACAACACAATACCAGACATTTGGAAGCATGGTATCATCATCACATTCCCCAAACCCAACAAAGACCCCACGCTACCCTCCTCGCACCGCCCCATCACACTCCTTTGCTCCCCCTCCAAAGTCATGGAACGCCTAGTATTACAACTAATTACACCCGACCTACCCCTAGCTCCAACACAACATGGCTTTAGGCCACTGCACTCCACAAACACTCTTCTCACAGACCTTACACAAAGAGCTTTTGACGGCATCAACTCAGCTAGACCACCACACAGATCACTATTAGCCACACTCGACATTAGTAAAGCCTTCGATGCCATCCCCCGCCACAACCTAACAAACAAAATCTACAACACAAACATGCACAACAACACAAAAAGGTGGCTGGCCAACTTCCTAGCAGGCAGATGTGCACACGTATCTTTTGCCGGTCAGTCATCTAAAATCAGAAACTTTCCAAACGGAGTCCCACAGGGATCCGTCCTATCGCCCGCACTCTTCAATCTGTACATGCACGATATAACTACACCCAATACTCCCCAAATAAACTTAGCCTCCTATGCAGATGACATAACACTCACATGCACACACCATGACCCAAGAAGAGCAACAGATCTCCTTCAACCCTATCTCAACACACTACATGGCTGGTGCACTACAAACAGACTGAATCTAGCCCCAGCCAAATCCACCGCAACCCTGCTCACAAGCTGGACAGGTGAACACGAATACATCCCTCAACTCACCATAAACAACACACCCCTAACACATACACACACACCCAAAATCCTAGGAGTAACATATGATACTCATATGACATTCAAACAGCACACCACAAACATTAAAAAGAAACTGACACCCAGACTTAACGCCCTCAGGTCACTTGCTCACACAAAATTTGGACACAACAAAGAAACTACCACCACAGTATATAAACAATACATAAGATCAGTAATGGAATACGCAAGCCCAGCCTGGGCTTCTAACCTAGCTGAAACACATCATAAGACCTTACAGACTATCCAAAACAAAGCCCTGAAGATCATTACAGGCTGCACAGCTACTGCACCCACAGATCATCTACATCAAGAAACCAAAATCCTCAAAGTCAAAGACCATCTGGACATGAGAGGCACTCAATTCCTGGCAGCAGCCTCCACGAACCAAGACCACCCACTAAACTACATGGCAACACACCCACAGACACCAAGAAATATCAAAACAACACCCAGCACACGGTATCACACACAGTTATTGTCCTCTCTCCCTCCCTGCCCACCCCGAACCAACTTCCAGAAGCACATCCATACTCATATCTCTCGCCAATCCATCCACTCACTCACAGACAACACGCAGCTGCATGCACGACCTCCCGAAATCCATCCTTCCGAATCCTCCCTCCCTCGCGAGGACAGAGTCCACCTGGCCAGGCTGAGATGCGGACACCATCCAGCTCTCCTGAGCTATCAGAAGAGACTGGATGACTCCGTTGTCGACGCCTGCCCGGGATGTAACACAGCACCCCATACCATTAAACACATCATAGAAGACTGCATTTCACACAACCACTTACGCCAACAACACAACCTACACTCAATGAGAGCTCTGTGGGAAAGCCCGATCGTGGCCATGGCCTTCCTCAGGGACTCGGGGCTGTTCGGCCAGGCAGCTTAGGGAACAACAACAACAACAACTGGTTCAGTTGTGATGACGATTTCCGTGGAGAAAGTTTCGAGGTGATGTTAGCAATAATCGGGCAATAACAACACTATTCCTTGTTCTCCGAAACAACAACAACAACAAAAGTGCGCGTCTCCTTATTGTTTTGGTAGGTGCGCATCGCTCCAACAGGCTTTGTTTACATGCGTTGGACGCACGGCTTTCAAAACACGCTTAACCTCTGAACTGCGCATGTGGGTAATTAGAAACGTCTGCCTGTGCTGACGTATTTGAGCTGTTTCCATCACTAAAATATTCATTTTACCATAAATAGCATTAATACTTATCCATATGCGCCTATTATAGGTTGATTATAAAGGTATTAACCTGTTACAACAATAAAACGAGTGAAAACAGCGTTTGGATGGTCAAAATCGGCGATACAGGCCGCGAGTTACATAAGCGGCTCGCTTGGTGTAGTGACTAGCGTCTCGGACTTCCACCCAGAAGGCCCGGGTTCGCGCCCACGCTCGGCGCATTAAAGATTTTTCACAAGCACTGAGTCGTTACCATCCCTCATGAGCAAAGGGATGGGGTAGTAGTACAGGACCCCAATGGAAATACGCCTAATCGGCCTTATTGAGCTATCCTTAGCTAGCTTAGCATGCGCTAGCTTTAAGAACTATTATTATTATTATTATTATTAATGTATGGGTGAGGCAACCACCTTTCCCGCCAAATTCCCCCAAGGCCACTGAGACACTGTCGATCGATACTCTCTCTCTCTCTCTTGCACTCGCTTGCTAACAGTGATGACAATACCCTGCTTGCAACTCGCTAATGTTAGCACGAAAATATACCTCAGAATAAGGGAATAACAGGGAAAATAGGTGATAACTGAAGGAGGGGAGGAAAGTGGGGAAGGAGGGGAGGTAGAGGACATATTTTGCATGGCCCAAGGGCAATTTTTTTTTTTTTTTTTTTTCGATGTTTAAATTTTTTTTTTTTTTTCTCTGACTCTTAAGAGTCTTCCCGCAGTCCGCCGGGGGAACTCTTAAGAGTCTTCCCGCAGTTCCCGGGTTAATAGGCTTTCAAGCTTACGGTGCTCACGAGCCCAACCGGGTTTCGGGCTCCTCAGAGCCCTTCCGGGTATCAGGGGTTAAGATCTTAGGCCTAAAAAAAAACTTTTAAAAGACCCCAGTAGCACTTGAAACATCCCCCCCCCCCCCCCCCCCCCCCTCCATACCTCATATCACTTCTCCACATCTGTCAAAGTCCCCCCCCCCCCCCCCTCAATTATCACCTATTTTTCTCTTATTCCTGTAATTATCGGTTTATTTATGGCGCCAAAAATCTCCACCCGGTTCCAAGGTGGAAAGGGAGGGTGTAGGAGGAGGAGAGAGAGAGTAGTAGCCCAGACTACATCCAGTCTCTCACCAGAGCTCGTGGAGGGAGGGTGTACTCTCGCTCTCTGTCAACTTCATGAATGAACCGCTCTGCAATATTTCATGTTTTTCACCCACCAAACACTATTCCCATTTGTTTTATTGTTGTAACATGTTACTATCTTCATATTAAACGTAAAATAGGCGCATATGGATAAGTATTAATTATATTTATGGTAAATTAACAATTTTAGTGAGGAATGAGTCTAAATACCTACACACAGGGGTATGGTGTATACTACAGGGGCTGCGCAGCTGAGAGGTTAAGGATCTGTGTTGGGACCACTGTTCGTTATGTTTATTAACGACTTACCTGAAGTTATAACTAATGAAAGTGAGATATATCTGTATGCAGATGACACCAAGCCATATAGAAGAGTCAGGAGTAAGGAAGACGTGGGTTTGCTTCAAGGAGATGTGGAGTGCATGAAGGGATGGTCTGAACATTGGTTAATGCCTTTTCATCCAAAAAAATGCAAGTACATGCGGATTGGGACAAGCAAGACAGACAAGGTAGGATTTTTTGTTTTCCCTATGTGAATGAGGGATACAGAAGGCATAACTGCCTGCAGCAAGTGCCTCCCCCAGAGTTGAAAGAGTGACAGGGCCAAAATCAAGGGACGTTCAAGCTAAAATGCCTGGACACATGGAGTTTGAAGCAATTTAAGTCATAGGAAGAGGGAAAGACTGATTCTGGGAGAGAGCTCCAGAGCTCAGCAGTTGAATAAAGCCTGAGAAAAGTGTTTCACTCTTGGGTTGGAGAGTTGCACAGAGTAGGGGTGGGATTGTGTTTCAAGGCGGGTAACTACGTATCCTACGTAGAGGAGGCGGTATACACTGGGAAAGCTCCGAGGAACACTGATTATTGTAGTAGCGATAGAAAAGCGAGAGATGCAACATTGCGGCGAAGAGAGAGAGATTGCAGAGAGTTGGTGAGTGGATGGGAGTTAATGATACAAAAGGCTTTCTTTTCTACTTTGTCTAGGAGTGCGGTGTGAGGATCCTCCCCACAAATGTGAACAATACTCAATACAAAGACGCACTGTGCCCCTGTGCAGAGCAAGAAGCTGTGCAGGGGTAAAGAACCCCTTGAGGCGGTTGAGCACACCCAGCTTCTGGGAGGCTGCCTTAGCAAGACTGGTCCTTCCAAGTGAGAGCAGAAGAAAAAGAGACACCGAGAACATTGAGAAAAGATGAAGGGTTGATTTTTGTATTGTTGAAGAATAAGGGATAGTCCTCTGGAGGTTCCTGACGGGTAGTAAGATGGATAAATTGAGTCTTGGAAGCATTGAATGCAACAAAGTTTTCTCTACTCCAATTGGAAATAGTAGCTAGATCAAAATATAAGTGTTTTATGGCTTCATTACGTTTGCTTTTGAGGGATTACAGTATGTATGAAACAATGGAGGAAGTGAGTGCAGAAAAGGATATAGGAGTAGTGATAAACAATAAGTTAAATTTCTCAGAACATTTAGCAGAGAAGATAAATAAAGCCAATAGTAAAGCCAATAGAATTGTAGGGCTGATAAGGAGGATATTTGTGTAACTTGATGAAGAAATCTTCAGGAGTCTCTATACAGCGCTGGTTAGGCCGCACCTGGAATATGCGAACCAGGTGTGGGCTCCATATATGGTGAAAGATATAGGAGCGGTGGAGAAAGTGCAGAGGAGAGCTAGCAAGTTGGTACCAACTTTGAAGAACCTGGGCTATGATCAGAGGTTGAGGACACTGGGACTTCCGACACTGGCATATAGGAGAAAGAGAGGGGATATGATCGAGACTTTTAAGATAGTGTCAGGAAAGTATGATGAGGATGTGTGTGAAGGTATCTTCTTGATGCGAGAGGGAACAAGAACGAGAGGACACTAAGAAAATTTACAAGGAAAGAAATAGGCTTGAAAAGGCAAAGAACTCTTTTTGTGATAGAGTGGTAAATGAGTGGAACACACTGCCCCAGTATGTAGTCGATTCCGAATCAGTCAAGAAGTTTGAAAGTAATCTTGATAAAGCATGGGGAAGACATGATTTGAAGTTTGATTACAAGGCGAAAATACAGAATAAAAAATTTGCGTCTGCTGCCGCCGCCGCCAACACCGTGAACGACCGTAGCAGTGCAAGTACTGGTACTGAGCTGGATACACAGGCCTAGTTTGCCTTTTTTCCAGAGGATCTACTGTAAGACTGTAAGATTAAAAAGATGTCACCGGTACAGAAGGGGTTAAATACCACATACATTCATAAACATGCCACCAGTTTCTATAAATTGGCTAATATAATTTGGCCAAATGATATTCACCCTATTATAGCCCTTCCTTTTATAACCTAACCTACTTAACTTCTCAAATGTCCTAATCCTCATATCCCTGCCCTCTTTCGTGGTCAGCTATGTATGAAAATTATGAAATCTTATTGAAGACGGCCAAAAGAGATGAAAAATATACCGGTAACTAAAAAAATTATATTTATCAATATCCCTCATCCCCTAGCCCACTCAGCTATTGTTATTTACCATGACTGAATATTGATTATTGTAAAAACAGACAAAACATACGTATATCTCCTATAAAATTGAATACGGCGAACAAATGAAGAGGCAACATTTCTAGGAACATGCAGCCTTAGTCTATATCAAGTTTTAATTGCATCACATTATCTATTCATAGTTAATTTCAATAATGAACTATGAGTATATAGTGTGATTCAATTAAAACTTTACATAGACTAAGGCTGCCTGTTCCTCGAAATGTTGCCTATTCATACCGGGAAGAGAGAGTGTGTGTACGGCTAGCCTATACTGAATAACCTATTTTATTTATTTCACTCCCAATACCAAACACCTCCCAATGAAATTAATGAAAGCATGTGATCCTCCCGGGATATGAACCTGGGTTACCACATACAGATCTTAAACACTCTAACCATTACATCATCAAGACAGTTAATGGTGAAGTACATTGAAACCTCAACACTGACTTAATCTATCTATTGTATCTATTGTAGAGTTCGCCACAAGCAAGTGGCACTGATGAGCAAATTACAAATTACCGAAGGGCGACACGCCCTTCGGTAATTTGTATAAGGTTTATTCCCCTAGACAGGTTGCCGACCAAGGCTGATGAGTCCCATCCACCCAGATTTGTATAAGGTTGTCTCCCCTAGATGAGTTGCCGACCAAGGCTGACGAGTCCCATCTACCCGATTAAGGAAGATATGTTTGTGTCAAATTGTCTGTTACAGCAAAATAACTATAATTCGAACACGGATAAGAGCGGTGCATACCCACGTGCAGTGGTGGAAAGGGTGTGGGCGTAAACGCGATTCAATGTAGCATCTGTCGACGCTGGGTGCACCATGGGAATAAGCACTGTAGTAGAATAAAGGGACCCCTGCCGAAGGATAAGTTAGAAATACGAAGATAAGTCAGAAATAGAGAAATTTGAGTGCGTAGTGTGCAAAGGCGAGCTTGTGTTAAGTGGTTAAAAACACATATGCAGATATGGTCCCAGGTTTATTCAACGTTTCGCCTTCTACGGCTTCTTCAGGAATATAACATAATATGGAAGTACAGTCAACTTATATATAGTCCAAGCCCGAGCCCTTTAGGGCACGGGGCTTGGCTGATTTTCCAACGATGGTTAATTTGAAACGGTGGGATCCTGCGGCATTTCCCCCGTACATGTTTATTTTTTTGCCTGGCAAACTGTCTTCATCCTTACGAGCTTGCGTGTTGTTCGGTAAAGATCGCCACATTATACTACTTTCATCGATGTTGTATATTTGCGACTGCGTTAGGCCTTCCTCGTCTATTAGGGCATTGCATTTCAAACGAAAAGGTTCAACACAGCTACTGTCTGCGCTTCCCGCCTCACCACGCAGTTTCACATTATGAATTCCGCGGCGGTTTCGGAATCGCCACAGCCATCCATCACTGGCTTTGAATTCTGCAATGCCCATGTGCGCAGCTAATTTAGCGGCACCCGCAGCCAGTTCACACCCACGCACAGCCACCCCACACGCACGCTGCTGTATGTACCATTTATATACAGCTGCGTCTAGGTCCACATTTTTACTCACTTTCATATGTTTTCTCGCTTTTCTGGTGCTTTCAACGGAAAACTTCACTGCATATTGTTGAAGCTTATCCTTCGCACGACGAATATCCGACACAGTTTGCTTTTTAACACCGTATTCGACACAAACACTCGCAACACTTCTACCTTGTTCTAGTTTCTTAATTAATCCTAGTTGCTGTTAAACAGTAAGGTGTACTGGTTTCTTAGTATGTTTTGGCTGCTTGGGGATCACTACGGAAGGCATTGCGGCAATGTTAATCACGGAGCGAGAGTAGAGGATGTGTTAACAATGGCGCGGATATTAAGACAATGACCTACCTGTTGGCCCTGACCCCGGGTGTCTGGGTCGACCCGCCCTGACCCCTAGTGGCGGCGTCCCGGGACTAACAACCGCGGGAACATTTCCGCGCGGGAAATTTGAATGCCGTACTTTCCTTAACCCATCAGACCCGGAAGAGCTCTTAAACACCCATAAAAAACAAACCCGAGCTACCCGGAAGGTCTCTTAAACACCCATGAGCTTAAAGCCTGTAAGCTTGGTGTGCGAGGCGTACGTCCGACGCATGTAAACAACAGCCGGCTGGACCGACGCCCCGCATCTCCGGCCACAAGAAGGAGTGCGTCGCTTGTTCGTGTGTGCCTGTATGTTATTGTTAAGTATCGAAAAGTAGTGTAAAGTGGCTGTTTTTGCCATAAAGTTATCTCCAATGAAATCATTATCACAACTGAACCAGTTGACTTGGAGAGCTCTACTTAATGCCATTCTACAGGTACAAAACACATCTACGCTTGGGGATGCGCAGGAATGCGGAAGCAGTCAGAATAACAAAGATACGGTAGCCTAGGCATAGACGTTTTTCAGCCAAAACCCCCGGATTTCGGGGAATATTTATGTAATGCGTAGCCGGGGCTGGAGAGTTAATGTTCTAATATTGTACTGTAGATGACCGGGAAAGTCAAAATCAGGCAATTGGGGGTACGGCAAATGGAGGGTCGAGTGTAATGAGATGAGAATGGGGAGATGGATGTGTGGGGCCAGGCTGCAGGATAGAATAACAAATGATGAGCTGAGGAGACGTTTAGGTATAAAAAGTATTAGCGAGGAGATGCGTACAAGTAGAATGGGATGGTATGGACATGTAGAGAGAATGGATGAACAAAATTGGGTGACAAAATGCAGGTCTGTGATTGTGGAGGGAGCTGCACCCAAGGGGTGGACCGAGGAAGACCTGGGATCGGACTATACGTGCCGATCTCAAATTCAAAAACTTGACAAGTGAAGCAGCCCTTAACAGGGTTACCTGGAATGCCGCCATTAGGACAAGAGACTGAAACTGCATGTATGTGTGGAGCACTCAGTCTTAAAATGTTATGTATGTATGTAGTACAAAGTACAAAGGAGTACAAAGGAAATCAAGCAACAACAGATCTAGTGACCCTTCTAGGTTGCTTGTCCTCCAAAACACTGAGGATCAAGTGTCCAAACAGTGGTTTAGAGTGGGTAAGGGAACATTGGAAAGGGAATTACTGCCCTGGAACTAATGTCCGTGGCAGGATTAGGAAATTAGTAGGGGACAGATGGGTTAGTAACTGAGGGGGGGATAAAATAAAGTTATTCATTTACAAACGCAGTCAGTCGCGGGTTTGAAGCGAGATATTTGTCTAGGCGGAGTTTAAATGAATCAACGGTGATGTACAGTAAACCCTCGCCATCTCGGACCTCTAGAAGTCGGAAACCCGTACTAGTCGGACTGGCTACGGCCTCTCGGACATGCACTTCCGTATTTCGGACATTTCCGTCATCGTTCCGACAGTCTCTGACGTTGTCGGACTTTATATAAGTATTCGGAAAATGTCCGATATTATATTTTTCAATTCCATTGCATTAGAAATGATTCAAAGATTACAAGAAGTCCAAATAAGACATAGTTATGTTAATGTATAAGGGAGTTACGTAGATGCATTAGAGAAATAGATAGATAGAAAGAGAGAGTTACAGAGGGGGAGTGAGCGATAAACACAAACTATTATGAGACGGACTTAATTGGTTCTGAAAAGACAAAGGAGACTTTTATATTGACTCTTTTTCATGTTATTATTAGTGTGCTAGAAGGATAATATTGTTTTCAATTCCATTGCATTAGAAATGATTCAAAGATTACAAAAATTCCAAATAAGACATAGTTATGTTAATGTATAAGGGAGTTACGTAGATGCATTAGAGAGATAGATAGATAGAAAGAGAGTTACAGAGGGGGAGTGAGCGATAAACACGAACTATTATGAGACAGACTTAATTGGTTCTGAAAAGACAAGATAGAGAGAAAGAGAGTTGCAGAAGGGGAAGTGAGCACACGAACTATTATGAGATGGACTTAATTGGTTCTGAAAAGACAAAGGAGACATTTTTATTGACTCTTTCATGTTATTATTTGTGTGCTAGAAGGATAATATTGTTTTCAATTTCATCGCATTAGAAATTATTTATAGATTACAAAAAGTCCAAATAAGACATAGTTATGTTAATGTATAAGGGAGTTAGTTAGATGCATTAGAGAGATAAATAGATAGAGAGAGAGTGGCTAGGGGCGAGCGAGCGATAAAATACTAACATATACGAGACGGACTTATGTTTCTGAAAGACAAAGGAGACATTTTTATTTACTCTTTTTCATTTTATTATTTGTGTGTTAGAAAGGTAATATTGTTTTCAATTCCATCGTATTAGAATTGATTCATAGATTAAAAAAAAGACCAAATAAGACATAGTTATATATATGTATAAGGGAGATAGATGCATTAAATAGATAGATAAAAAAAAAAAAAAAAAAAAAAAATCTCAATTTCTCTGGTGACGCGGACTTTCCCCTTCTAATTCGGAATTTTCCCTCTCTTAAGTCGGACATCTCGGATTTTCAGTCATCTCGGACTGGGTCTCCCCCAAATTAGTCCGAGATAGCGAGGGTTTACTGTATGTAATTAATGAACAAAGTAATAATGAAACAATGAACAATGTAATAACATACACCTATTTAATGAACAATTAAATTCATATTATCACCAACCCACCAATTAACTTACAAATAAACCTAATTAGTGAAATAAATTAAGCTAATGAATACATGAGGCACTCCAAGGATTCGAACCTAGAATACTTACACCAAAATTCCGCGCATTAACCATTACGCTATCAAGACGTCAACAAAACTATGTTATAAATGTAAGAACTTGCACATACACCTAATTAACCCGGGAACTGCGGGAAGACTCTTAAGAGTTCCCCCGGCGGACTGCGGGAAGACTCTTAACCTCTGAAGTGCGCATGGGGGGTATGAGACACCTCTGCCTGTGCGCATGTATTTGAGCTGTTTCCATCACTAAAATATTTATTTTACCATAAATAGCATTAATACTTATCCATATGCGCCTATTATAGGTTGATTATAAAGGTATTAACCTGTTACAACAATAAAACAAGTGAAAACGGCGTTTCGATGGTCAAAATCGGCGATAGAGGCCGGGAGTTACATAATGTATGGCTGAGGCAAGCTCCTCTCCCGCCAATTTTCCCCAAGGCTGGAGAGACACTGTCGATCGATACTCTCTCTCTCTCTCTCTCTTGTACTCGCTTGCTAACAGTGATAACAATGCCCTGCTTGCAACTCGCTAATGTTAGCACAAAAATATACCACAGAATAAGGGAATAACAGGGAAAATAGGTGATAACTGAAGGAGGGGAGCAAAGTGGCGAAGGAGGGGAGGTAGAGGAGTGATATTTTGCATGGCCTAGGGGGAGAAAAAAAAAAAAAAAAAAAAAAAATCTGTGTTTTAAATTGATTTTTTTCCCCCCTGACTCTTAACCTGTGGAGCCCCGGCTAGTTTTGTAATGTTTGCGCACCAGAACCCGGCCGGTTTTCAAAAAATTGTTTTATTCCAGAAACAATAGCGAATGGGTTAGGAATGAAGGAAAAACCACGAAAAACCGCTCAAAAAGCTTAAAAAATGGTCCTACAGAGCCCCCGAAAATGGATTTTACAAGAGTAAAAAATTGAAGGCAATTATCCCAAAAAAACAGGTTATTGCGCGCTCGCGCGCACGCACATGGACTTTGAGAGTTTTCAACCATCGGCACGGTTGCGTGGGATACGTACACAGTTCCCATACAAATCTGAGCCCTCTTGAGTGGCTACACCTGAGGTTACGGTCGGCGCAATTAGGGTGACGCGCCAGGCGCGTCTCTGGGGCTGTGCGTTACATACATCGCCGACGCGTCAGACGCGTCGCTGGGGCTATACGGGTTAAGAGTCTTCCCACAGTCCGCCGGGGGAACTCTTAAGTCTTCCCGCAGTTCCCGGGTTAAGAGTCAGGGGAAAAAAAAATCAATTTAAAACACTGATTTTTATTTTATTTTATTTTTTTATTTTTATTTATTTTTTTTGCCCCTGGGCCATGCTAAATATCACTCCTCCACCTCCCCTCCTTCCCCACTTTCCTCCCCTCCTTCAGTTATCACCTATTTTCCCTGTTATTCCCTTTTCCTGTGGTCTATTTTTGTGCTAACATTAGCGAGTTGGTAGCAGGGCGTTGTCATCACTGTTAGCAAGTGAGTGCAGAGAGAGAGAGAGAGAGAGAGAGAGAGTATCGATCGACAGTCTCTCTCCAGAGGTGGAGAAAAGTGGTGGGCTGGGAGGTATCCCCATCCAGGTGTTGATTTTTTCCTGGCGAGCAGTAGCGAGCCAGTACTGTATTTTTAAAATGTTTTTGACAGCAGGCTAAATTGTTAAATTTTTCGATAGAAAAATTTCTCCGGCAAAGCCGGATTTCTCCATACAATGATGGCTCGCTCTCGCTCGCGAGGAAGAAATCAGCACCTGGATGGGCATAAACTTCTTAAAACAGTAGGTTGAATGGGGCCGAATGGATACAAGCCAGAAAAAAAGGAGAGAAAAAAAAGGCAGGTCACCACCCTTAACCCTCCAGCCCCGGCTATTATATTATATAATTTCCCCGAAACCCGGGGGTTTTGGCCGAAAAACGTCTACGCCTAGGCTACCGTATTATTGTTATTTTGACTGCTTCCGCATTCCCGCGCATCCCCCAAGCGTAGATGTGTTTCGTACCTGTAGAATGCCGTTAAGTAGAGCTCTCTAAGTCAACTGGTTCAGTTGTGATGATGATTTCATTGGAGATAACTTTATGGCGAAAACAGCCACTTTACACTACTTTTCGATACTTAACAATAACATACAGGCACACACGAACAAGCGACGCACTCCTTCTTGTGGTCGGAGATGCGTGGCGTCGGTCCAGCCGGCTGTTGTTTACATGCGTCGGACGGACGCCTCGCACACCAAGCTTACAGGCTTTAAGCTCATGGGTGCCTCAGAGCCCTACCGGGTAGCTCGGGGTGTGTTTTTTATGGGTGCCTCAGAGCCCTTCCGGGTCTGAGGAGTTAAACAATGTAATAAATGAAAACATACACATAACTAATGAAATAAAGCAATAATGGAACAACTTCCACATGCACACACACAATTGCTTACATGTTATAAAGAAAGGTGTTGATTTATGTAGTGGAGATAGGGGGAGTTTATGCAGTCTCCATACTCTCAACTGGTTTGACAGTCTCCGAGATAATCTCAATGGGGCGGACTTTAGTGGACAGGATCTCCGTAACTCCACGCTTGTACTCGTATTTCCCAACTCTGTAAGGAACAATAATACAGTTATTATTATTTTGTTAGTTTAATTTACTCATTCAGTACCGGTGACGTCCATTTCATTAAATTTTAGTAACTATTAGACAATTTTATTCAGCTTAGGAAGGACCTGTAACAGTTAAAAGGCAACAGAGTGGGGAGATTGTAGGCACAAATCGATCAGGGCTAGACCCAGGTGAGGTTATAGGCATGTGATAAAGAGTCGCTGGAACTCCTGTTTCATTTGCTTGGCCTCTCTTACTGATTTTCTTTGTGCCTCATTAACACTGAGAGAAATCCAGCTAGCTCTCACAAACACCTCCTCCTCCTATCCACTTCACTACAATTTTAGCCCAGCCTCGGAGTCCCCAGGGGGGGGGGGGGGGGACCATAAATGCCCCATCACCCGCCCGACCTTCCCCTGACGACCCCACAAAATTACCTGGACCTCGGCCTGTTACTCTTTCGATTAATTTCTGCAACATTCGCAGACTTTCCTCAAATTTTCACTCTGTTGAACACCATCTCTCCTCCTACAAACCTGATCTTCTTTTCCTCACCGAAACTCAGTGTCTGATGCAACATCCAGCAGCCCCTTCTCTGTATCCTCCTACTTTCTCCATCCTAGTTTCAAAGCCAAAGGCGGATGTTGTGCATATGTGCACAACAAACTCACTTGCTCTCGTGTTCCCGATTTCGACTCCTCTAAATTCTCAACTTTATGGCTCAAACTTTCCTGTCATTCTCTTACTAAATATTTCTGTGCTGTCTATCTTTCCCCTAACTCTACCAACTTTCCCAAATTCTTTGACTATCTAAACTCTATAGTGGAACACATTCTATCCATTTCTCCTTTCTCAGAAATCTCCATCTTAGGAGATTTCAACGTTCACCACCGCCAATGGCTCTCCTCTCACACTACTGACCCACCTGGTGAACAAGCCTACGTCTTTTCTATCCTAAATGACCTAGAACAGTTAGTTCAGCAACCCACCCGTATCCCGGATCACCTCGGAGATCGGCCCAACATTCTTGACTCGTTTCTAACTTCTAACCCTTCTTCTTATACTGTCGATCTTTTCTCTCCTTTGGGCTCCTCCGACCATAAACTATAGGTTTGACTCCTGTAAGGAGATAAAGAAAACCTAATATTTAGTAGTGGCCCCGTAATCATTGACGAACATGCCTATTACATAAGGCATCCTCTTCAAACACTAATCCGCCGTAGTTTGAATCTACCGCGCAGAGCATTTAAAAACTGAGGAGCCTTCATCATGAGCGCACGCGACCTCACTCATGGCTTCAGTCATTATGAATTGGGTTCTCACTACGAAAAAACTTCGTAAAAAATAAAAACAAAAAGAAAATAAGAATAACTATCCAATAAGCTTTCCATCATATCGTGGATGTACTTGTGTGGATTTCTGACCAGACGCTGAATCAGGCGTCATTCCTCCTTCACTGACATATCAAGTAAACCAAAATCCTTAATACATCAACGAATGGGAAGGGGACGGTCGGGAGGGCCCCCGTCGTCAATGATTACGGGGCCACTACTAAATATTAGGTTTTCTTTATCTCCTTACAGGAGTCAAACCTATAATTTATTAGTGGCCCCTCCATCATTGACGAACATGCCTGATATCTAAGACTGGAGGGGGACATTCGTAATCATATCATAACTCTAGAAAAGCAGATAATAAAAACAACCACATAGTATTCTTACTTTTTGAAAAATGTATTTAATACGGCGTAGGCCGGAAATATACAAGAAAAAGGGGTTCAGGCAGGTGCGTGCTTCAAAGAAGCCTGCCCGACAAAAATAGGTAACCCTGAAGATTCTGAACACAGATCTGTAGTTACAAAAGGCACCCCACTCAACGAGTGGTGACAAAAATAATAAGTTATAAGTTTATATGTGCACATCATAAACCCCAAAATACACGTGGAGATCAATTGCCAATGAACTCCATTGAACTAATATTACATTGCTTTCGCAGCTAAAACTACTATAACAACACCGTTGTTTTGTACTAAACCTTGTACTAGCACAAATTCTCGCAGAGAAATTTTCATATCACATTTTAACCTTAAATTGTATCACAGCTCTCATACTCCGGCGGGGTCTAGGGTGTCCTATGTCAACTGACTGCACCCCCCCCCCCCCCCTTCCGTGAAAATAAACATAAGTGACTGCAGGGCCACCTAGACCCTCTGCCTTAAAGCTATACATGGTAAGGAAGGTTTGTCTAGAGCAACTGACAAGTATCTAGAGAGAAACGTATGAGTAGACGCCCACAACTGTGTGGACGCAATATCTTCAACTGAAAAGTTTTTCAGGAAACGTAAAGAGGCCGCCCACTTGCGTAAATCGTGGGCCCTACCCACAACGCCGGGATTACTCTCTTTAATGACTTCTACCAGAAGAGAGGCTAATCGCCGTTTAAGTAAGCGTTTACCCGTACTCGCTACCCATAAAGCACCTTGGGGGTTATGAGGAGCTATTCTCAAATATTTGGTTAGAGCTTGCACTGGACATAAATTATGATGCACCTTTCCCCTTTTTAACGCCGGCACCGTGAACTCAGAAAACACGTGTGCACTATGCTCATTCTTGGCTACAAACGCCGGGGAGGGTGCAATGGAAATTGAATCATTAAGTCTACCAAACCTAAGACAATTAGGTGTGTTGCTCATCGCCGCCAGCTCAGACACTCTGTTTCCGGTGGCCAAAGCCAAAAGGAAAACTGCCTTCTTTAAGATTAAAGCAAAGTCTGCAGTATTTTGATACAGACGAGAATGAAGTAAAGACAAAGCTTTGTCCAGAGACCAAGTAGGCATGAGCTGACGGGGAGGTGGGCGGAGTTTAAAACACGCTCTCATAAATCCTGTTTCCTCCGCCACCGGTATGGATAGACCTGTAAGGTCGAAAAAGGGCACTCTAATCGCAGTTAAGTGATTCTTCAAAGTAACCACAGATAAACGTTTCTGCTCAAACAGATAGTTCAAGTAATTAAAAACCAATGCCACTGAGGGTACAGTTTGTTCCGTTCTAACAATCCAAGAAGTAAAAGCTTTCCAATGAGATTGATATTGTCGCTTAGTAGACTGAGTATATTGATTGAGCAATTTATTGGTCACATCCCTACCGTATGGTGCTAGCCACTTGGCCTCCTGAATGTCCATAATGCAAAAGTCAGCGAGGTCGCTAGGTTGCCAATCGTGTCTAAGTGGAAGTACCCGACCGGGAGCGATACCGGGTCCGGGCACCACATTATTAATTGCTGGTACCATACCTGCGCCGGCCACAGGGGCGCGATTAGCGAGACTAAGCCTCGATAAACTCGTAGTTTGTTCACTACGTGGCACATTAGTGACGCATCTGGCGGCGGAAACAGATAGATGGAGCTCCATCTGTTCCAGTCTGTCACTAGGGCGTCTGGCCCCCCTGCCGGCGTTATCGCCCGGCGGGTGAGGTATAGAGGGAGCTTGTGAGTCTCCTCGGACGCAAAAAGATCCACTTGTGGATGGGAGAGCTCCGCAATCATTAGGTCGAAAATGGATTGCTTGAGCTCCCATTCTACTGTCGTGCTCTGTCTCCGGGACAGAGCGTCTGCCCAGACGTTCGCTACGCCTGGGAGATAAGATGCGTGAAGATAAATATCTAGACTGCTGGCTAGAACAAAAATCTCTTCCGACACGAGTAGCAACTTCCTTGACCTCGTTGACCCTTGTTTCTGAATACAGTGAACTGCATTCAGATTGTCCATTCTGAAGGCCACCGACTTGCCCCGTAACGCCGGGCCGTGAGCCTGAAGGAAATACAAGGGGACTAGTAACTCTTTGACATTTATGTGAGAGATTTCTAAGTGGGACCAAAGTCCCTGACCCTGGTGCCCCTGATTTGACTGAAATCCCCACCCTATGGTGCCTGACGCATCCGTGTCTACCCATACCGTTGGAGGAGGAGAGGTCCATGACATGATTGAGTGCAATGTTTCCCTCTTCGCCCAGACCGCTAGTAAGGTGTGGATTAATTTTGGTATGGGCCATAATTTTCCCGCCGGTAAGAGTGGGAAATATTTGTTGCCTTCCAATATTAATCGTTTTACTTTCAACCGGCCCAACTTGACAGTTAGCTGAATCCAGTTGAGAGAGCCGACCAGAGACTCCCAGACTCTTCGTGTCGTAGTCAGACTGTGAAGAAACCTGAACAGTTTCCTGCGAAACCTGTTGCGATTGTCCACACTCTGACTCAGAGTGAGAGCGGCGGTGTCCCAGACCAGCCCTATCCACTGAATTACTCTTGAGGGAACAAGGTTTGACTTTACCAGATTTACCTTGAAGCCTAGAGTTTTGACATGATTTAAAATGATATTGACATGTTTTATGCATAATTGTTGTGTCTCTGCCACCACCAGCCAGTCGTCTAGATACCACAACACTCTGATTCCCTGTTTTAACAACGGCATCAGGGCTTGCCGGACTAGTTTCGTGAATAATCGAGGTGCTAGGTTCAAACCGAACGGCATCCTCTGAAAATCAAAATTTTGGTGCCTGATCCTCAAGGCCAGAAACCTTTGAAATCTTTTGTTGACCGACACGTGCCAATAGGCGTCTGTCAGGTCTAGGGAACACATCCAGCCTCCCGGCGGAAGTGTTAGCCTGATTTGATGAACTGTTAACATTCTGAAAGACTCGTTGTAAATGTGAAGATTCAGATAAGACAGGTCTACGACCGGCCTCATCTGAACACTGTCCCGTTTGGGAACCAAAAACAGTTTTGGCGGGAATACAGGGTAATCTGGAGGGACCGGGATGATGACATTCTTGGCAATCATCTCCTGGACCAGCGACTCCACCTCTAATGAAACACAATTTGCCGTTGTCGGCTGACGTAAGCGAGGTCGCCGGAGCCACTGCCAAGTGATGCCTTTGCGTGCCACCATCCGTGCCCAGGTTTTTAACGGCCATGCTTGGTGACACGTTCGGAACGACCCAGTTAGCAGACAAGGGTTCGCCGGCTGTACTTCCCTCGGTTCCTCCGGCTTTAAGACAGGCACTGGGAGTGAGAGAGACTTTAGTTTTTTGATGGTGGGTTTGGTGGTGTTGGACGCTTCGCCGGCTGGCTGGTGTGGGCCGAAGACTGGCCCTGCCCCGGCTTATACTGGCCGCGTCCCCTCTGTCCTGAAAACCCTCTCTGTCTATGCCTGAACTGACCCAGGGGGGATTGGGAGGACTTAGGCGGAAGAAACGGCTTAGAACCCCCTGGCTGAGCTTTAGTAGGAGGCTTAGGTTTGGGGAAGTTAAATGCAGGTTTCTTAGCCTGTGCGGGACTGTGCTTCACGGCCTGTGCCATGTTAAACACTGTTCGCCATACATCAGGGGACATTAAAGAAGGAGTAAGTACTGGGGACATTACCACCTGGTTAGCAATGCGATCAGGCAGCTTGCGAACTAATGACATCCTAAGATCCTGTCGTGCTCGCACCGCCTCAAGTAAGGCTGTGCGTATGTCACCTAAGGATTGAATCGACGACTGAAGAATCAGACGCCGGGATAACTCAACTGATCTTCGAGCATCCGCGTCTGCGATTGCCTGAGTAGACCTGAGTAAAGACTTAGCCACCTGTTGAGAAACTATGTACTGTGAAAACAGGCGGAAAGCTTTTCCCCTTAGCCTAAATTCTCTGTCTAGGTGAGAAGGGGTAGGGGTAGTGAATGGTTCCTTTAGTTCACAAAGATTAATCTTAGGGGCAGCTAGAAAAGAAAATAAAGCTGACGGAACTCCGCCGGCAGAACCTACCGGCATGGAGAACCATGAATGTGTATCCTGAGGGATCTGGTGGGAAGATTTAGAAGTGAAAGTGGTTGCAAAGTTTTGAGCCTCTACCTCCCAATCCACCCAAGGTCCTGGTCCCAACTGTCCCACCTTAAACACTGGATTAGCTGTCTCGTCTGTGACGGTCTGTAAATCTAGTTCAGGAGTAAGAGCCGACAGAGCCTTAATATCATTAAACCCATCCAGCTTAGACCAGTCTGAAAAAAGTTTTGAAGCTGAGGCAGGGGGTAAAGCAGGCTTAGATGCATAAACAAAATAATCCTGATGATAATAACTAGGTATAGCCTTGATATTTACGTCCAAAACATTACCCAAGGCATCCAATGCCCTTAATTTCTTTGACTTATTTCCCTGGATAAACCACTCACGTGGTACCGGGAGTTCCCCTGACAAGGTAGGCTGGGCAAGCTCTGGCTTAGAGGGGTTCAAAAGAACCCATGACTCGTCTGGCCCATAAAGCAGGGGCATAGCTACCTTTCTAAGAGGCGCTTTGTCTAGAGGGGGTGGATTAACATCCGTAATGACCCTGACATTTGACGTAGTGAATGCCGCCGTAGCTGGCTTAGAGCTCCCTGCCGGTGACAGAGTAGGAGGGTTAGGAATCTTAGATAAATCGATTGACGTTATCAGAGGCCGTACCGCAGAACTTGTCAAGGGAGCCCCCAAGTCCATTGTGGGGTTTTCTCGTTGTTGACTAAAGAATTTAGATAGAGCATGAGTAAGTAACCCATCAATTTCTTGTGCTGTAACAAACTGGTTAGATGCAGAACTTTCAGGTGAATCAGTATTATCATGGGCGGCGTCCAGGCCTGAGCCTGACCCTTGTCCATCCCTATCTGAAATTATTGACACTTCATCTTGTTCCTCCCGATCCTCCTGAGAAGACCCCGCCGAGGCAGGGGCACCTTGTTTCCAAGATAAGTCAGGGATAGAGGATGGGGTCGCCGCGTCCCTGTGGACATCGGCTACTGTGTGACTCGTATGAGTCGGACGTGGATGGTCAGACCCTGGTTGAGCAAACCGCCAAACACCGAGGCTCTGGCCTACGCTCTCTTGAGAGTCTGAAACATTCTCAATTATTGAATTTCCTGAACTTTCCGTTTCTAGGGTTAAAATATCAATAGGTAAATCTTGTTTAGGGACAGGCGCTTCACTATACTCTGAGGCTGTAACAGAAACATTTTCAGGTGTAGAGGTACGATGAGATGCACTAGACTTAGGAGAATGTCGAGAGGACTTCCTATGGGAATCCTTTTTGGAGGATTTGTGGCTACGGTGTGACCGCGAACTAGACCTAGGTTTGGAAGAATCACCACCATGACCACTGGGGGAAGCTTCAGTCTTACACTTCTTACTAGCCGGGGAAGAGGCCCGACTTGAAGACTGCTGTCTGAGAGGTGACCTTGACCTCGATCTCGCCTGCGACGAGGAGGTGGCTGCCGGGGGAGTAGGCTCTCTCGGGCGTTTAGACGTATCCACAGACGATACAGAACCCTGGCTAGTCTCTGTCGGCTTAAAACCCCTTACTCTAGAGGTACGTTTAGGGGGAGGGTGCTCTGACAGCAACTTATCCCAAAGTGGGACGTTGTCACATTGAAGTGACTTATGTGCGACAATGGTAGTGTAGGCCGACATTTGTTGTCTGACCTCTCTCAACGCTACCGCCGCGGTCTTGTCATTGTCACACAGGACTTTATTGGCTAATTGGGAGCAAAAGGAACAATTAAGTGTAACCCAGAGACCCCTTGAACGGTCTAGACATCTAACACACCTTATGCAAAGGGTATGCGCAAAAATTGGGATACCCGCGCAAGTAGGGGTAATGCACAGGGCAAAAACTGGGGCCACAGTAGCCATGACAGAGACTGGTGTGAGGAAACTACCGCCGGGTCTGTATTGGTCCGCCGGAGCTCAGCTCTGGAAAAATAAAGAAAAATTTCCAGGAATTAATGCTCATAAGGTTAACGCAAGTGTTCGCATACAAGTGTTAATAACCCGCCGGGTAACGGGATGCAAAGACACAGCTAACACATCTCGCTACGCGGCGGGGTGTAAAGAGGCTAAACAAATCTTCTTAGCTAAAGAACATGAATAATACCCTCTGATATAATGGTCCAGTATGGCACTTATAGTCTGTAGGAGGTGGTGACTGTCTCAAGATTCAATTTTGTAACAAAGCCCCCCTCATAAAGACGCCGGCCCTTGAAATATTTTAGTAGAATAGCCCAGGGCAGGAATATACGAGATCTGATTTTTTAACGAATTGTCCCAAACGATCGTCGTAAAAATAGAAGGCGGCGATACTGAAAGTATCACCCAATTAAGGTTAATCGAAATTGAATTTGTTTATAAATTCCTTAGTTCCTCCACTTAGGGGCACCCGCCGGGTGTGGGAATCGATTTGGTTAAACCTCACTGAACCTTCAATTGCCGTAAGAGTAAAGGCCGCGATACACAGAGTATCACTCAAATGGATTGGTTAACTATATGAGACCTAAGTCGTTTATCCCACCCTGCTCAGGTGCACCCGCCGGGTGAGAAGTCTAAAAGTTAACCCCACAAGTTCCTGACCCCACTTCTTTGTAAAAGATCGCCGGGGAGGAACGCCTAAACAACAGCTAGGTTTTCCATGTGGTTGTCGTAAACCAGGTAGAAAAAACCTATAAAAACGAGTGTTCTCAAGAACGTCGTTTTTTATGTATATCTATATATATATATATAAGGAGGGGTACAGCCATCCCGCCGGGAATTTAAAAGGAGGCCTGAAACCAGGCACCCACAGAGACGCAGTCCTGGAGAGCCACAGACACCTCCCCACGCCGGGGAACCAGCCAGAGTTAAAAACCACGTGTGGCCCAACACTGCTCATCGGTCAGGATTTTTCATGGTGAAACCGAGAAAAAACCCGCCGGAAGGCAAACCCCACCCTGAACAGACACCATCTGAACAATACGACACGAGGAGAGACACGCACGACTAACCAAGGTCACAACATAATCCGTGGAATTAGCCAATACACAACTAAACCAGGAAACAATTATAGTCCGAGGAATTAGCCAATACACAACTAAAACCCGGATACACATGACACAGTAGGGCATATTTATAAAATAAATAATAACACTAGACATGTGGCAAAGCTACGAGCGGCTGGCTAGGCCTAGGTAGACGGCATGAAAATAGTTGAAATATAAACACACACTGGAATATCACAACAGGAACCACCGCCAACACACCACCGTAGCGATAACTTCCCACCCCGGGAAGCCTGACACGGACCCAGAAAAAACTTCACTAAGTGAAGAAAAATACGCTGGGAACGTCAGCAAACACACAGCTTACCTCATCAGAAGGATAAAAGGCAGCAATAATTAACGCGTAATGAAAGCCGCCTGCATCACCAACTAACACAACTGTGAAAAGTTCACGTGTCCACAACAGGACCACGAGGGTACATCCGAAATAGATGCCCCATACACACGACCCAAAATACACTGCACTGCGGGCAACCAGCCCAGGACACTCCTGCTACGCCTATCCTAACCTTACTCGATACATCCTAGAGTAAACAAATGAGAAAAAACTCACTAGGGACGCAACGAATGCGGAACCAGCGGAGCCTGAAAGGTACGTCCGGGCAGGCTGAGCGCAGAGCAAAGAAGGAGGAATGACGCCTGATTCAGCGTCTGGTCAGAAATCCACACAAGTACATCCACGATATGATGGAAAGCTTATTGGATAGTTATTCTTATTTTCTTTTTGTTTTTATTTTTTACGAAGTTTTTTCGTAGTGAGAACCCAATTCATAATGACTGAAGCCATGAGTGAGGTCGCGTGCGCTCATGATGAAGGCTCCTCAGTTTTTAAATGCTCTGCGCGGTAGATTCAAACTACGGCGGATTAGTGTTTGAAGAGGATGCCTTATGTAATAGGCATGTTCGTCAATGATGGAGGGGCCACTAATAAATTTATCTCTGTCACCTGTCCTATCTCTCCAGTACGGACACCCGATCCTCCCAGCCGGCGGCGCTTGTGGCACTTTGGCCGACTGGGAGGCTCTCCGGCAGTACTTCTTTGATTTCCCATGGAATGATTTCTGCTTCCGTGGCCGGGGACCCTCGGAGAGTGCTGAACGCAGTACCGAGGTAATCCTATCGGGCATGGAAGCATACATTCCATTCTCTTTCTCTCAGATTAATGCTAAAAAATCTTGGTTTACTCACGCCTGTTCTACTGCTGTCCGCAATAAGGAGGAAGCATTCAAACGGTACCGACGCATTAAAACTCAAGACTCTCATTCTTCTTATGTTTCTGCCCGGAATCAAGCCAAATCTGTTCTTCGACTTGCCAAGCACTCTTTCATCAATAATAAATGCACTGAACTATCCAACTCTAGCTCTTCCTAAGCTTTCTGGCATCTAGCCAAAAACCTCTCCAACAATTTCTCTTCCTCGTCTTTCCCTCCCCTTTCCCACTCTGATGGCACAACCATCACTTCTTCCTCTGACAAAGCTAAACTCTTCGCTCAAACTTTTGCTAGAAACTCCACCTTGGATGATTCGGGTGCTATTCCTCCCTCTCCACCCTCCTCTCTCTTACTTATGCCTAATATCCTAATCTCTTCTAAAGATGTACTTTCTACCCTCTCTGGGCTTAATACTAATAAGGCGTACGGTCCGGACGGTGTTCCTCCTGTTGTACTAAAAAACTGTGCTTCCGTGCTGACTCCCTGCCTAGGCAAACTCTTTCGTCTCTGGCAATCCTCTAACGTCTTCCCTTCATGCTGCAAGTTTGCGCTCATTCAACCTGTCCCAAAGAAGGGTGCCCACTCTCAACCCTCTAACTATCGTCCAATTGCTCTCATCTCTTGTATTTCTAAAGTTTTTGAAACTATTCTTCCTTCCAAATTTCTTAAGCATTTCTCTTCTCATAATCTGCTCTCAGATCGCCAGTATGGCTTCCTTAACCCTCTCACCACGGAAGGGCTCTTGAACGCCCATAAAAAAGCATATAACAGGTACCCGGAAGGCCTCTTGAACGCCCAGTGGTTGAAAGCCTGTGAGCTTCGTGTGCGAGGTGTCGGTCCGACGCATGTAAACAACAGCCGGCTGGACCGACGCCCCGCATCTCCGGCCACAAGAAGGAGAGCGTCGCTTGTTCGTGTGTGCCTGTATGTTGTTGTCAAGTATCGAAAAGTGGTGTAAAGTGGCTGTTTTGGCCATAAAGTTATCTCCAATGAAATCATCATCACAGCTCAACCAGTTGACTTAGAGAGCTCTACTTAATGCCATTCTACAGGTAAATAACACAGCTACGCTTGGGGATGGGCGGGAATGCGGGAAGCAGTCTGATTAACGAATATACGGTAGCCTAGCCTAGACGTTTTTCGGCCAAAACACCCGGGTTTCGAGGAATATATATATAATACATAGCCGGGGCTGGAGGGTTAAGGGTCGCTCTACTGGTGATCTTCTTTCATATCTTACTAACTCTTGGTCATCCTCCTTTCGGGACTTCGGTGAGACTTTTTCTATTGCACTAGACATATCGAAAGCCTTCGATATAGTCTGGCACAAATCTTTAGTTTCTAAACTACCCTCCTTCGGTTTCTATCCCTCCATCTGTGCCTTTGTCTCTAATTTCCTTTCCGGCCGTTCCATAGCTGCGGTTGTGGACGGCCATCGCACACTTCCTCACCCTATAAACTCCGGTGTTCCTCAGGGCTCTGTCCTATCTCCTATTCTCTTTCTAATTTTTATAAATGACCTTCTCAACTGTACCTCAACTCCCATCCATTCATACGCAGACGACTCAACCTTACACTACTCCATTAGTTTTTCAGAACGCCCAAGCCAGCAATTCCTCAACGACAAACGGAACGAAGCCATTCTGATCTAACTACTCTCTTCGATTGGGGCAGAGAAAACCTTGTTACCTTTAATGCTTCCAAAACCCAATTTCTCCATCCATCTACCCGTCAGGAACTCCCTGCGGACTATCCCTTATTCTTCAACAATACAAAAATCAATCCTTCATCTTCTCTCAATATTCTTGGTGTCTCTTTTTCTTCTGCTCTCAGTTGGAAGGACCATATTACCAGTCTTGCTAAGGCAGCCTCCCAGAAGCTGGGTGTGCTCAACCACCTTAGGGGGTTCTTTACCCCTGCTCAGCTTCTTGCTCTGTACAGGGGCATAGTGCGTCCTTGTATTGAGTATTGTTCACATGTGTGGGGAGGTTCCTCTCACACCGCTCTCCTAGACAAAATTGAAAGGAAGGCCTTTCGTATCATTAACTCCCGTCCACTCACAAACTCTCTGCAATCTCTCTCTCTTCGCCGCATCGTTGCATCTCTCTCGCTACTATAATAATCAGTGTTCCTCAGAGCTTTCCCAGTGTATACCACCTCCTTTACATAGGGCACGTGGTACCCGTCTTGCAACACAATCCCACCCCTACTCTGTGCAACTCTCCAACCCAAGAGGGAAATGTTACTCTGTCTTTCTTCTATTCAACAGCTGAGCTCCGGAACTCTCTCCCAGAATCAGCCTTTCCCTCTTCCTATGACTTAAATTGCTTCAAACTCCGTGTGTCCAGGCAGTTTGGCTCGAACGTCCTTTGATTTTGGCTCTGTCACTCCTTCAACTTTGGGGGAGGCACTCGCTATAGGCAGTTCTGCCTTTTGCCTCCCTCACAGAAAAAATAAAATAAAATAAAAAATAAAAAAAATACAGTATATTATTTAATCCTATGAGCTACCAAATATCCTTCCTAAAGCTGAATACAATTGTCTAATAGTTATAATGTAAAACTTGCATATTAAGCAAACCAAAACTGGGACGACACAAGATAAATGCAAAAGAACTTATCAAAATCGCTATGTGGAAATAACGCTTAATAAAATAAAATGTTGAAATAAAAGAACACAATCCACCACATAGGGTGTACACAACTAAATGAGCATGTCAATCTGGTTCCCAAGCAAACTGATCGCACATATAACAATGCACTATCGTCATGTTCAAGGAATTAGTCAAAATGGGAAGTCCGGGACGTTCTGGTAAATTTTACTAAATTCTGTATGAATAAAGAAACTGCAATTTATATCAAATTTTATATTAAGCTAAATTTGCAATTTCACAAGATATCAGCAATAGTACAAACAAATTATAAAGCACTCACTGACGATAGTGCTATCGGGTAGGTACCTGTAAGCATAGCATGCTTCAAGTGACCCCTAACAATTACTACCCTACAAATAACCTACATTTATTGTACAAAGAAACAAATAAATCGCAAAAGCGAGCAATTGATACTATCGACAATGAATAGATATAATATAATAAAGAAAAATAATTGCAAAATATGAAGAAGCAATAACAGATTTTAACAAAGTACTCTTTTCACAGGAACAATAATTTTAAAAATTAATAATACCAATAGAAAAAGATAAACAATTAATACATACAGACAAAAAGTAAGCAGAGCTTATACGAGAAACTTCAAATTAATAATGCTTGATTAAAATTATTGATATCAAATTTTAAGTCACAATAAATGACCTTGAAAAGATTAAATTTATGCAACAATTTACTAGCAACAAAACCTCTGTCTACGAAGAGTCTGTATAGTAACCTAGCTCTATCCCAAAAGCCTTCTACTCTAGTACAAATTTTACAAAATCTTATTAACTGGGAATAAAAACAATTACAGTATAAGCTATTTTACTATCGATATTACTACTAGAGAAAGGAAAGTTTATTACGTTAAAATTAAAATAGTCAACTTTGTGGTATATTTTAAGTGTGCACTGTTCATTAACAATCTGTATATTTATATCAAGAACATTTTCAACTTCATCATTTACGTTACAATGTGTGAGGGGGATGGAATTTGGATAAATTTGTTTAGCGACTTGATTAAAATTTAACACATTGCAAACAAGAATATCATCAATATATCTACTATTATTACTTAACAGTTTACCAAGTGCTAATTTTTCTGAGATGTTATTTTTCTTGCTACTGTCAATAAGTTTTCATAAATTTAAATTCTAAAGCAAGCAAGAATAAGTCTGCAATTAACCCTCCAACCCCGGCTAGGGTAGATCGTGACTGTACTCTGTGACCGGGGGTTTTGAGGAATTTTGGTCCATGTTCATTCACCTGTTACTCCTGAAATACATGACACAAAGTTATAAAAAAAAAAAAAAAAATTGCACAAACCTTCATGTGTAGAATGCCGTTGAGTAGAGGTCTCTAGCCCAAGTGATTGCATAATGGCGAGCGCGGGAAGTGGAGTTATTTTTATGCGGGAAAATCTTCCCGCGTTCGGATGCGTCGCCTTGGCCCAGGCCCCGGCTTGGCTAACCTACTGCGCACTTAGCCACTCGTCGCGCCAGAGTTTTTACCTCCCGGAGTCGATTTTATTTATTGATAGTGATGTTATTATAGTTATTTGGAGTCCAATTATAAATGTGTATTAGGCTATCATTGTCACTAATATTTCACATTTTCACTCGATACCGTAGTTTTTAGGAGTAATTGAGGCTGGTTATTGTTATATTACGCACTAATTATTCGTTATCACAGGTGTTTATTATACTTTGGCCATCAAATATTAGTTCGTGTGTCACTTTCACTTTGGTAAATATGCTTGAGAGAGTGTCACTGTCACTGATAATGCTCATTTTCACTTGATACGGTACATTTTATTAGTAATTGATGTAGGTTATTGTTATATTAGGCAGTGATTATTCGTTATCACAGGTGTTTATTATACTTTGGCCATCTAATATTATGTCATGTGTCACTTTCACTTAGTTATATGCTTTGTTAGTTTTATATACAATTTATTGTGTCTTTTTTCACTTATTTATATATGTTTTCATAATACATGACTTTTTTATCACAATACATTGTTTTGTTTCCACTTGTTGCCTATATACAGTAAACTTCCGTTAATCCGACGACCGATAATTCGAATCTCCCAATAGTCCGAATTTTTCAATTTGAGGCCAAATCCGAATTCACCCAATAGTCCGAATTTTTCAATTTGAGGCCAAATCCGAATTCACCCAATAGTCCGAATTTTTCAATTTCCCGGGCGCGCGATATTTCCAAATATCGGCCCTCTAGCGGGCCAGGCCGGACTAAACTGTCTGCCGTTGTCGGTCTACCTGAAACGTTGTTTATCCCGTGTTTATCCTGTGATATAGTGACTTAGTGATGGGTCCCACAGCAAGTTCAGGTGCACGAGGGAGGAATGACAAGAACAAACATAAGAGGAAGCACGTAACTCTGTCCATAGCTGATAAATTGCGAGTGATAGCGATGGTAGAGAAAGGCAGTGATCGGCGTAAAGTTATGGAAACTTTTAATATCGGTGCCTCCACAGTTTCAAACATAGTGAAGGCAAAGGCTAACTTATCGAAGTTTGTTGCCTTTGGAAAGTCAAGTTACACGGGTGATGTGAGAAAGACAATGAAAAAACCAAAACATGAAAAACTTGACGAGGCAGTGCATAAGTGGTTTACGGCCAAGCGGGCTGAGGGCAAGCCTATCTCAGGGCTTATGATAATTGAAAAGGCCAAGCAATTCCTGCGTGATATGAATATGGAAGACGATATAAAATTCTCCGACGGCTGGTTGAGAAACTTTAAAATTAGGCATGGGATTAGGGTCCTAGATGTCGCCGGAGAAAAGAATTCTGCCGACAAAGAGGCCGCCGATCGGTTTGCACACATTTTTGCTACCATTGTTCATGATCACCAGCTGACCCCAGACCAAATCTTTAACGCCGACGAGACAGGGCTATATTGGCGCTGTTTGCCAACAAGGACATTAGCTGGTAGAGGAGAGAAGGCTGCACCCGGATTCAAAATGAATAAAGAACGTCTCACAATCCTGCTGAGTGGGAATGCTTCCGGTAAATGTCGCAATCGTTTGTTTGTTATCGGCAAGGCTAAGAATCCCCATGCTTTCAAGAACATGCGAGGGAAGTTGCCAGTGATCTATGATGCACAGAGCAATGCATGGATGACTGCCCAAGTATTCCATGATTGGTTCTTTAAACACTTTGTTCCCGAAGTCAAGGCCTACTTCAAGTCGATTGGCCTTTCTGAGGACACCAAGGCTGTCCTATTCCTGGATAACTGCAGAGCACATCCCCCTGCCCACGAACTAGTGTCTGGAAACATCTTTGTCACCTACTTGCCCCCTAATGTGACTAGTCTGATACAACCAATGGACCAGGGTGTGTGCCAAAAGTTTAAGCAGAGCTACAAGTCCTCATTTGCCCGCAAGCTGATTAACTCTGATGCATCAGTAAAAACTTTCCAGTCAAGTTTTTCCATCAAGGATGCCATATATGATGCTGCCCTAGCCTGGAAGGATGTTTCAGAGGTAACCCTCAAGAAATGTTGGAACAAGCTGTATGCCCAGGTTGATGACCCTGAAGAGGTTGAAGAAGATGAGCACGATTTCGAAGGCTTTCTTGGGCGTCGCAGGGAGGCAATCAACGAAATCCGAGGCCTGATGGATACCGTGCCGGTCAACGACCCCAAGAGGATGACTGAAGAGGATATTGAGGAGTGGGTTGATGTGGATGGTGACCTGCAGGGCGAGGAAGAGGTGACAGATACAGAAATTATCCGGAGTGTTGTGGAGCCAGAATATGTTGAGGAGCACTCGTCTGAGGAAGAGGAAGAGGCAGATGACGATGGCAAAGTAACCTGGAAGGAAGCTGCTACCTATTTCGATGGTATGGTCAAATTTGTGGAACAGTCTAGCCAATATAATGCAAGTGAAACAATCGATTTCCACATCCTCCGTAATGAGTTCTATGAGAAAAGGGGCAGGGCAGTCAAGCAGGCAGACATCAGGGACCTGATGAAAAACATGCACCAACGGGGCCGCCGATCAGATGAACCAGATAACCCTAGACCTGCAACAATGCCTCTCACAGACGACTCGCGTACCAGCTCACCTGAACCTCTTACCACACCAGAACCTATGCCTCCTGCTGATTTTGAAGGCTGGGAGGACCTAGCATCCCCTGTGAAGGCCACTCCTGAGGTAGCCCCAGCCGCCCCTGTGGTAGCTCCTGCCAGCCTAGCCACTCCTGAGGTAGCCCCAGCCGCCCCTGTGGTAGCCCCAGCCGCCCCTGTGGTAGCTCCTGCCAGCCTAGCCACTCCTGAGGTAGCCCCAGCCGCCCCTGTGGTAGCCCCAGCCGCCCCTGTGGTAGCTCCTGCCAGCCTAGCCACTCCTGAGGTAGCCCTAGCCCTAGCTCCCCCTTCAGATATTGAAGGCTTGGAGGATATGGCTGTGGAGTAATAATCAGTGTAGTGTAGTAGATTTAAGGCCCCCAACAAAAATATAAAACCAGCAAAATACAAAAAAAAAATGTCTTTTTAAGTTAATTTTACATTAAAGTACACTTACAGTACAGAGCAGTGATTATAAGTTACTAATATGGGGCTAGGGGGCTAGTGGCTGGGTTGGGGCTGGTGCTGGGGGCTTATCTTCAATGCTACACATCTCTTCTCTTCATATAAGGTGAGTTAAAGTCATGATTAGTCATTATTATCATTATTATCATTATTATCCTGTGTTTGTGTCTTGGTTTGGGTCTTCAAAAAAAAGTCGGGGGGGGGGGGGGGGGTAACGTCCGATAATCCGAAAAATCCACTAATCCGAACGAGGGCCGGTCCGCTGCCCTTCGGATTAACGGAAGTTTACTGTACATACATATTGTCACTCTTTGGTACTTTCACTATGATTATTAGTTAGTACTCCTGCTTGGTGTGGTACTCAGCAAAGCACGGTATAGCACATAGTGACACCTGGCACTCCACACACTGCATGGTGGTCTTTTTCTGCTTCCTCGGCCTCACCTGGCTGTTCCAGCAGACATGGCACCGCCTTCTGCTAATGGTGACTCCATCTCGATCCAGAGGCAGGTAACCGAGCTTGTGCACATTTAGATACTGTGCACACTGCATGCGGCCCTGAACGGGGGCACAGGTTGTGCCACTGCCCTCTGTGGCGTAGCATACCTGTCCAGGAGCTCCACCAACACCTGTTTTTGGAACCTCCGCAGGCTACTGAACTTCCTGGGTGTGCGCGGATTCCGAAGCCTGTAGATATTGTAGGCATTCAGCATTGACATGTCCACCATGTGCAGAAAGAACTTTTTGTACCATCTGCACGAGGTACGCAGACAGTCGATGAAGCCTATCTGCATGTCGGACTTGTCCACCAGCCTCATATTTATGTTGTAGTCCATTACAGCATCGGGCTTGGTCACCCTGACTTTGGTGTGGCGATCCACCTTGCCAGTTTCAACCATTTCCCCCTTGTGGACGGTGCTCAGGAGGTTGACCTTCCGCTGGTCGTGCCAGTGGATAGCCAGAATGGGTCCCGACTTCTTCTTGAAGACATCGCCTTTCTTGGTTTTAGGAGGGAAAGTTGGCATGCCCTTCCTTTTCGCTCTAACTGTGCCTACAGTCCCCGTCTTGCGCTGATGGAGGTACTTTGAGAGAGTGGGGGACGTGTAGTAGTTGTCCGTGTAGAGGACGTGATTCTTCTCGAAGTACCGGTTCATCATGGCTTGAACCACTGCTCCGCCAAAGCCAATGAGGGGGTCTATTTCCACGTCCCCTTCCTTCCCGCTGTAGACCAGGAAGTCCAGGACATAGCCAGTTTGGCAATCGCACAGCACAAAGAACTTTATACCAAAGCGATGTCTCTTTGAGGGGATGTACTGCCTGAAGCTCAGCTTTCCCCAGAACAGCACAGGAGACTCGTCAATACAGACGTTGCAGAAGGGCGTGAAGTATGACGTGAAACGTTCTAGCATCATCTCGTACAACGTCCTAATCTTCCACAGCTTGTCAGAGAGATGCATGTCAGTGTTGGTGACAAGATGGAGCGCTCCGAGGATGTCGCGGTACCGGTCCCGAGAGATGTATTTCCCGAAGGCAGGGGTGGATATCAGATCTTTGGTGATCCAATAGTCAGCCAACCTGTGCTTCTTTACATGAGGCATTAGCATGGTGATTGCCAGGAACACCATGAACTCGGGATGAGTCACTGGGGTCCACCGCTTCATGTGGCCCTTGGTCACCTTGCCAAAAAAGTTCACCTGGATTTGGTGGTGCTTGTTTGTCTCCTCTATGACAAACTCAGTAGCCTCCTTATCAAAAAATTCCTCAAAAAGCTCATGTGGTGGAGCATTGGGGCCTGCGGGAAACCTTGGGGTAACTCCTGAACCCTCCTGTACCTCATCAAAAGGGGTTACATCAGGGTCATTCACTTCATCAGCAGCCACATCCTGCTGGCGACGCTGACGAGGAGCTGCAGCTGGGGCAGCATGCCCACGAACTTTGGCGGCGCGCACCCTAGGGCGGCCAGGGCGGCCAGGAGCACGACGGCCCTGGGCCAAGCGTCTGGGTTGAGGGTCGTCGATGTCCATAAAGTCATCGTCGTTGTCGTCAGAGCCGTCATCTTGCCCTGACGGAGGACCCATGTAATCATGGCCAGAGTCATCTGTGAGGTGCCCTTCATCTTCAGACCCCCCCTCATAATCTCGCGGGGAACGAATGATGCGTGGGCGGCGTGTAGGTCGGCGAGGTGGGGAAGGAGTGGCAGGTGAGGCTCTGTCATCTTCATGCAGAGGTTCGGGGCTCCTTGGCCTACGACGAGTCGTAGACAGCACTGGTTCAGTGTCTGTAGGTGCAGGTATGGATGCGAGGTCAAATACATCGTCAGGAACCTCTGTTGTAGGCTGGAGAGGTGGGGTGGACCCTGGGGAAACTTGCGGGGGCGTATGGCTGGGACCGGCAGGGGTGGAAGCCGCGGGAGCCTCGAACAAAGAGCGCCTACTTGTAGCTCCTTTTTTCACATATTTTCTCCCTTTTCCATTTTCTTTAGTAGTATGTCTCCTCTCGGGGGAAATAGTGGGTAAATAGGCCGAAAGTGGGGGGTCCTCAACCCTAGGCAGTGCTGGTGGTGGTGGGGACGAATGGCGGGCGCCTCGGGCAACTTGGGTGGCGTGGGTAGATAAGGAAGACAATGGCGGGTCAACCTCACCCTCACTGGCACCCTCACGCACTGCTCCCTCAACAAGTTTTAGGGCCTCTTTCCTGGCTGCCGCAGCCGCCTTTTCAAGAACTTGCTTCTTATAAAAACGTATATTGAATGGGGATTTAGCTGGCGAAGGGCTAGGTGTCGTGTCACTCAACCTAAACTTGGTAGTCGACCTAGTGCTGTCCCATTCGCTCACTCTCACTACACTCTCATCACCTTGCACAACTATATCACGTTCAGTACTATCATCACTATCATCGTCATGCTCAAATCCAAATCGCCTAGCGACCACGGAACGAAATGTTTACGCGCGCCATTCAAAAGCACATACGCAAGCAATGGTACAATGTTGTACCACCCGGGTTCCTCGGGTCAAAACATAATGGTACACACGTGTACCACCCGGGGTTGAAGGGTTAAAGGGCTAGCATTTCCACCCATAGGAATTCCTAATATTTGTCTGAAAATGTAGGGCAAGTAGTGCCAAGAATATGATGAATAGGCCATCACCGGTACTGAATGGGTTAACAAAACCACATGAGCTCCATAATATAACTCACAAGGCTGGCCTGAAGGATTAGGTAAGAATGGTTACATAGCAATATCAATAATGAAGTAACCAAGTTAGAAAATCAGTCTATCTATCTATCTATCTATTGATTTATCTACCCATCTAACAACCCCCCCCCCCCCCCAATACACATATATATATATATATACGGTATACAAGTGCACATACATACACTATACATACTGTACAGTATAAAAAAAAATTCGATGTTAAAATGTATAACTTGCAAACTAAACAAGCTTCGACTTTTCAACTTTGTATACCAATTTGCCTTTAGATTTAGTATTTTCAGAACTTTGCTTTATTATAGATTTGCATTTTGACAGCTTTGAAAGTAGTCGTAATCGTTACATAAATGTTAATTCATATTTTAATAATGCGTCACTTAGCTTTGATCCCACTAGTTCAGTATATTTTGATAGAACTAAACTTAAAGATGCCCTTAAATTCCTCCTTTTCAATACTTATGTTAGATTCGGGCCCTACATTTTCAAATAAATATTAGGAATTCCTATGGGTGGAAATGCTAGCCCTTTAACCCTTGGAATCCGGGAGGCCTCATATGAGGCAAAACGTATTTTGGTTAGGAGTCCGGGAGGTCTCATATGAGGCAAAATCAAAGGGTTCAAATCGCGCAGGCGGATTTTTGTTTATGCGTGGGCTACCACAGTGCCACCAAGCACAAACTAACATGCAGCATCAGTTCTCGTCACGCATCCAACATGGATGGAGCTAATCCAAAAACAATTGCTGTGTCCGAATCGACGCCCACCGCCGCGTACCGTACGCCTAACAAAAGCAAGGCTAAAACGACCAAGAAAACAGTGTTTAGTCCCAATGGTGTTGCACACACTCTGGAAGAACTAAGCGAATATAGTGAACTGAGTGAACTTGGGAGTGACTTTGACGAAGAACAAGTGGTTAGTGAAGATGAGGGTGAAGTGGCGGATGGATTAGAGTTTCTGGGCTTTATTAGTACCGATGAGGACGATAATGATGAGGATAATGACGATGGTGAATGCGGTGCTCGTGAATATAGTGAACTGAGTGAACTTGGGAGTGACTTTGACGATGAAGATGCGGTACCGTACGCTCGCCTAGCCTAGCCTAGCCAAGTGAAAGTGACACACAAATGTATAACAAGTAATAATAACTCAATAATAACAGTGAGTGACAATAATTCATAACAAGAAGAGTAATAAGAGTGAAAGTGACACAATAATATCCAATACCAGTGAAAGTGCCGAAAATATGTTATAAAAAGTTTCACATAACTCAATAATGGTTGTAAAAGAAATAAATTACACAATAACTATGACATTATCACCATAGAAACATAATATCGTCTACCGGTACCAAAGCCACCGAAGCAACGAGTGACTTAGTGCGTGCTAGCCAGGGCCTCGGCGAAGCGTTCGGACACAGGCGAAAATAAGCGGGAAATTACCTCCATTCCCATCATCATATCTCGGCAACCACTTGTCGTAGCGATGTCAACTCAACGCCAGTCTACAGACGAAGGTTGGGTCTACACTATGCAATTTAGTTGACTGCTTTAGGTGGTCTCAATCAGTAGATATCGAATTATGAAGATAGCCATTTTTCAGGAATACCCCCGGACACGACGATCACCTCATATGAAGGCCCCCGGATCCGGAGGGTTAATTGCAGACTTGTTCTTGCTTGCTTTAGAATTTAAATTGATGAAAAACTTAGTTGACAATAGCAAGAAAAATAACATCCCAGAAAAATTAGCACTTGCTAAATTGATAAGTAATAATAGTAGATATAACATTATTGATGATATTCTTGTTTGTAATAAGTTAAATTTTAATCAAGTCGCTAAACAAATTCATCCAAATTCCATCCCCCTCACACAAGGTAACATAAATGATTAAGTTAAAAATGTTCTTGATATAAATATACAGATAGTTAATGAACAGTGCACACTTAAAATATACCACAAAGTTGACGATTTTAATTTTAACGTAATAAACTTTCCTTTCGTAATATCGATAGTAAAATAACTTATAATTATTTTTATTCCCAGCTAATAAGATTTTGTAAAATTTGTACCAGAGTAGAAGACTTTTGGGATAGAGCTAGGTCACTATACAGACTCTTAGTAGACAGAGGTTTTGTTGCAAGTAAATTGTTGCATAAATTTAATCTTTTTAAGGTCAATTATCGTGACTATTTTAAAATTTGATATCAATAATTTTAATCAAGCATAATTAACTTGAAGTTTCTATTATAACCTCTGCTTACTTTTTGTCTGTATGTATAAATATTTAATTTGTTCTATTGTTACTATTATTATTCTATATAATTAATTGTTCTTGTTAAAAGAGTACTCTTTTGTTTAAATCTATTTTGCCTTCTTCATATTTTCAAATAGTTATTTATTATACTGTATCTATTCATTGTCGATAGGATCAATTAATGCTTGCTTTTGCTATTTCCTTAGTTTATTTGTACAATAAATGTAGGTTATTAGTAGGGTAGTAATTGTTATGGGTCACTTGCTATGCTTACAGGTACCTACCCGATAGCACTATCGTTAGTGAGTGATTATGTTTTTTGTACTTTTGTTGATATCTTGTCATATTGCAAATTTAGCTTAATATAAAATTTGATATAAATTGTAGTTTCTTTATTCATACGGAATTTAGTAAAATTTACCAAACATCCCGGACTTCCCAAATTGATTAATTCCTTGAACATGATGAGGTGCATTGTTATATGTGCGATCAGTTTACTTGGGAAACAAATTGACTTGCTCATGTAGTTGTGTACACCCTATGTGGGGGATTGTGTTTTTTTATTTCAAAAATTTTATTTTATTCAGCGTTGTTTCCACATAGCGATTTTGATCAGTTCTTTTGCATTTATCTTGTGTCGTCCCAGTATTAGTTTGTTTATTTTGCAAGTTTTAAATTATAAAACCAAAACTGGGACAAAGACAATATAAAGTCAAAATAACTTATCAAAATCGCTATGTGGAAACAACGCTTACTAAAATAAAATTTATGAAATAAAAGAACACAATCTACCACATAGGGTGTACATTACTACATAAGCAAGTTAATCTGTTTCCCAAGCAGGGTTGGCATGATTAAAATCAAACTATTTTAATCCAGTGATTTTAATCAATTATAATCAGACAAAAATAATTGATTAAAATAAAAATTGTTTTTTATTAAAATATATTCCAAGTAATTATAAGACATTATTTGCTAATCTTAATAGTCTACCAACATTTGTACCCTCTTAAACATTATATAGTAACCTATATCAACAATATTTTGCATATTTCTGATAAACTTTTGCACTAGTTCAAGAAGTGCAGGAGAGGGTGCAACAGGGGAAGAGGGTTGTAGGAACGTTGAAAGCAGTAACAAGAAATAGGGTGGTCAGTATGGAAGTGAAGAAGTCCTTGCATGACAGTGTGGTAATCCCGACACTAACTTACGGAAGCGAAGCATGGACGTTCGTGAAGAGACTCAGACCAAGAGTGAGAGCGGTGGAAATGAGTTATTTGAGAAGTGTGTGTGGAGTTACATGGAAGGATAGACAGACGAATGAGGAAGTAAGGAGGAGGTGTGGTGTGGAGGTAGATGTGCTGGAAAGTGTGAAAAGGAACAAATTGAGATGGTTCGGCCATATGGGACGTATGGAAAGCAAGAGAATGACTAAGAGGGTGTACGAGAGCGAGGTGGAAGGACAGAGAGGGAGAGGTGTACCGAAGGAGAGGTGGAAGGATGGAGTGAGGAAGTATATGGATGAAGGCGGTGCTGGTTGGGAGGAGCGGCGTCGACTGACTGGGGACAGAGGTGCATGGGGGCGGTTCGTTCGTGGCCACCCCTTCGGGGATCACGGCGTCAGGCAATAGACAGATAGATAGAGAAATATATTGTGTTCTTTCATAGAAAATGAATCTTTGCTCCTTAACCCTCCTTGCCCGGCTGGACTCCATATCTAGTTTGCCCCGTACCGCCCGGCTGGCCTACATAGCTCCATAGCATTATTTCATGGCTTGAAACCACTTAAAACTGCACTTGAGAAAGTTTTATTGTCTTAGCGGATGGTCCATATTAAAATGTAAAACTTGCAAACTAAACAAACCAAAATTGGGACAAGGACAATATAAAGTCAAATTAAATTATCAAAATCGCTATGTGGAAACAACGCTTACTAAAATGAAATCTATGAAATAAAAGAACACAATCCACCACATACTACCACCACACTACTACATGAGCAAGTTAATCTGTTTCCCAAGCAAACTAATCGCACACATAACAACGTACTATCGTCACGTTCAAGGAATTAGTTAAATTTGGGAAGTCCGGGACGTTCTGGTAAATTTTTACTAAACTCTGCATGAATAAAGAAACTACATGTTAAATGTCAAAATAAAAACACATAGCCAGTCAGTCAGGTGACCCCTGCTTGCAAGCTTCATCCATAACATGATGGGGCGTTGTTGTGGCAAGACTTTGTTGTACTGTGCTGCAGTAAAGACTGTAACCACCGTGCTATGATTGCTGTGCACTGTGTGCAGTACTGTGATTGTACCATGGAAGCCACATTCACTGTGGACGGTTGCGGTCTTTAAACCTGTATGTATGTACGTATGTATGTGCAGGCCTAATGAAAGCTTCTATTGATTTCCTGAGTCTCAAACGATGCATGAAAGCAGTCAGTGAAATAGAAATGCTTATACAGTAATGGTGAAATAAATCAGTAATCAATAATCAATATTTATACAGAATACATAATCAATAATCAATTGTTGAATGAATGTAAATAGACCGTAGCCGTGGCTGCCGATACTGCATCGTTGAATTCGAACAGTTCTCAGTAGCATCACAAAACATCCGGTCTTATTTCCTACCTCACACAATAACCGCTTAATGTACAGTGTTCTAGTGTTCACTCATCGCAATATAACACCGAGTACTGCCTTTGGTATGTATATAACCTAGGTTAAGTTATTTATTTGTAGATACGAGTATCTGTAAATGACGAAACTTGAGAATTTACACGGTTCTAGGCTCGCAGCAGCCAAAAGTGACCTACTAATTTTCACAATAAAAACTGAACCTCTTGGTCTAGAGACTTCTAGTCTTCAATAATAGCAAGGTAACGAGTACTGCCTCTGGATATATATACAGTATATAACCAAGGTTAGGCCTATTCTTGGCGTATTTATAAGCACGCCAAAGTCCTGAGAATTCGACGATTCATCCAGATTCAGCATTGGCAGGAAGGTTTAAATGGCTGTTCGGCGAGGGTTAAATTACTGTACTGTACTTTGATTTAATTGTTTTTCTGACATAATATAATCAAAGTACAGTAATAGCCTTTAAGATGTAGGAATATATATACAGTTGGTCCTTCGGTAACGCGGCCAATGTGTTCTGGTTACCTCCCGTGTTAGCAAAATCCGCGTTACCGAACCCATATGTTTACATGTTAAAGGTACCTTGGTGTTCTGGGGATTTCCACAAAGTCCACTTTTTCTCCATAGAAGCCTGTTATAATAATTAAATCAATTATAAAGGTTATTTGACATGTGCAATGAGTTGATTTGCCCATTGCAACAACTCTTACCTCTGAATAAATATTTTGTTTAGGCTAGGCAGCTAGGCTAAGGAGAGTCAGCAGTAGCCGACATTTTTCGATCGAAGCTCTGAAATCCCTCCATTATATTTCTCACCTCACACAATAACTACACGATGTAGGGTGTTCTAGTCTTCACCCAACGCACTGCGACAATCATATCTTCATCTGGTATGCATAAACACTTAGTTAGGCCATTTATTTGCAGAGATAGGAGCATCGGTAAATTACGAATGTCGTAAGTAAAGATTCGGCGACCGAGATAGCATAGCCATGTTGTCCACACAATGACAACACACACACTCACTCGACAGCCAAACAATAACATATGTGTGTTTCGGTAATTATTCTCACGTCAAACATTAACTACACAATGTGGAGTGTGCTAGTATTCACCCAATGCATGGGAACGATCATATCTACCTCCAGTATGCATAAAAACTTGGTTAGACCATATATTTGCAGAGATATGAGCATCGGTAAATTACGAAAATCGTAGCTTCGGAATTCCCGCATAACTCGCCAGTCTTATTATTTCTCACCTCACACAATAACTACACAATGTAGGGTGTTCTAGTCTTCAACCAACGCACAACAACGATCATATCTACCTCTGGTAGGCATAAACACTTGGTTAGGCCATATATTTGAAGAGATATGAGCTACGAAAGTCGGGAGTAAAGGTTCAGAGCCCAGCTGGACCCCGCGACAGTGTAAGTATTGACCGTGTTAGCAACATTTTGGATATTTGGGGTGTACCGTGTGCCACCAAAACCGCGTTTCCAAAACACGCATTACCGGAGGACAAACTGTACTTACAATATTATACATATTTTGCTCAAAATGGAAGTTTGTGTAAAAAAAATCGACCATGTTCCCAAGCAAACTAATCGCACACACACCAACGCACTATCGTCACGTTCAAGGAATTAGTCAATTTGGGAAGTCCGGGACGTTCTGGTAAATTTGACTAAACTCTGCACGAATAAAGAAACTACAATAAATATTATTAGTGTCAAAATGTTCAATCAAAATCAAATATGCAACCTGACAAAACATTAACAATAGTACAAAACACAAATATTGATAAGATATCTATAATATTACAAAAAACATACAGCACTCACTAATGATAGTGTTATTGGGTAGGTACCTGTAAGCATAGCATGCCTCAAGTGACCCCTATCAATAACTACCCTACAAATAACCTACATTTATCGTACATATAAACTAAGTGCGGGAGGGAGACAAAAGGCAGAACTGCCTGTAGCGAGTGCCTCCCCCATAGTTGAAAGAGTGACAGGGTCAAAATCAAGGGACGTTCGAGCCAAAAAATGTCTGACACACAGAGTTTTAAGCAATTTAAGTCATAATAATATGATGATGCACTTTTTATCACCATGCACTCCCTGCATAATAGTTGGGCTAAGGTGGGTGCCCTGATGCTCAAGGACTTCAGTGAACAGTTGCCACAGATTGCTAGATCGCACCGTCAACCACAACACTGGCGTCTGCCAAATAGCACACTGGCTGGCCCGAGACTCCAACCCTCGACCTCACGATTTGCAACTTTGCAGGTGAGTGCTCTACCAACAAGTTATTGCCTCTTTTTTTTTCAGGAGTTATACATCTTGTCGACCATATACTTTTATCTATCTATATACTCAGGCCCATTCCCCCCCTTTTCCTTTTTTTTTAATTTTTTTTTTTTTTTTTTTTACCATATACAGTGTATACATACACAAATTTAATGATTTGAGTGCTCCACATAAAGTGCAGTTCCAGTCTCACGTCCTAATGGCGGCACAAAATAAAATGGTCTCCTATTTCTTTTCTGCTTCATTTGTTGTTTCATTGAGTTATTTTCACATCAGACTCAATATAATGTATTATAATATAAAACTTTCAAAATAAACAAACCAAAACTCGGACGACATAGCATAAAGACAAAATAACTTATCAAAATCACCATATGGAAACAACGCTTTAGCAAAATAAAATGTTTAAATAAAAGAACACAATCAAACAACAGATACTTATGACAAAATAAGTAACACCCCGTTCTTAACATTAATCATCAATTACAAACCCCAATGTACTTGAATAAACTAATGAAAGCGTATGGTCCTCTCGGGATTCAAACTCGGGACACCACACCCAGAACATAAGCACGAACATAAACACCTAAACCATTACACCACCAACACAGTTAAAGTTAAAATTATAAATAAGATCCTAGCAACAACCCACCTCTGTCCCTTGATATTGGCGACATCATAGGGGCGGAGCATGTTCGCCCCGTCCTTGGTAATGATGCAGAGATCAATGTTGGAGCCGGAGCCCAGGTCGTTGAAGACACCTCCGGCGATGCCGTCACGTACCAGCTGCTTGGCATCATCCAGCTGTGAGAGAGGGGGTAGAGGATTAATATTTCTAGAATAACATTAGTATTGTAGCTGTTAATGGGAGATTTTCACTTAACCCTCATCGAACGGTGGTTTAACCCTTCCCGCCAGCACTTGATCCGGGTGAAGCATAAAATTCTCTGGATTTTGATGTGCTTATAAATACGCAAAAAAATGGCCTAACCAAGGTTATATATACCCGGTGCTGTATATCCACAGGCAGTACTCGTCATCTTGTGATGGGTGATGACTATAACTGGGAGTGAGGCAAGCGAGTGCAAACATTGCGGGACTCCTTCGTCCGTCGCCCACCATGGCTGGGCGTGCACTGACGTGTGATAGAGACTTCTCGTGCACCAATGCAGAGTTACACGTAGCGAAAACAGCTCAAAAACGCTAGTTTTTAGCTAATTTTGCTAATCTTTCAAGATAACCAGACGTCGTACAGAGATGATTCGGGTGTCATTAGAAAGCTCTATTACTGTACTTTCACATATATATCATTGTATTACGTTCTGCTCTTGTTTATGTATAATAATGTGCAGGGAATGAAGGTCACATAGGGCTAAAACTACCACAGGCAGGGGGCTAATGGGGATTTCCTTCCGGGGTGATGATGATACAACTTACATTCATGTCGGGCACCCAGCGCTCCTCAAATACAGACATGGCCGCCAGAGAGCCCGAGCCCATGGTGGTGTAGGGGAGGCGATCTGTGGAGCCGTGGGGGTGGATGGAGTATATGTGAGACCCAAACTTGTCCACACCTCCCAGCACCAACGCTGCTCCGATGTGACCCTGGAAAAGTAAAAAGGTTATTAATTAAAATGTAAAACTTGCAAACTAAACAAACCAAAACTGGGTGGCCAACCCCGAAAGGGGTTGAAATAGGGGAGCTAACCCCTCGCCTAAAGCGGCTTTCTAGGGCCTTTCCTGGCTGATGCTGAGAGGATTGGGTTCTAGTCATGTGGTGATGGGCTGGTCTATCAGAGTGAGAACTGAGCGATCTCTGCCATACCCATAGCTTACTCTGACTGTTCCTTTTACTTATATATTTTCTAGATCTCAAGTGACGGCGTCTCTTCCGTGGATTGACCTCCCAATCTACCATGATTGGAAGCCAAAGCATCACATTTTTCCTTTGCCCCTCAACTTTCTCTTCATAATTGCTGAGGGGCACAGGGCCCTGGGTGGGGCTTTGGTTTCCCGGGCGTTTCCGCACCCTCCTTAGCTCCCCGCCATGGAGTGGCTTCGGTCACCCAGGCTTTATTGTGGTCGGCATGGAGGGTTCTTTGGGGGCGCTCGATTATGGCCTTGGCCTTATTCGGGGCCTTGGGGCTGTTCGGCCAGGCAGCTTGAGGAACAACAACAACAACAACAACCAAAACTGGGACGATACAAGATAAAGGTAAAATAATTTATAAAATAACATCAAATATTATAATGATACATACATAACATTTTAAGACTGAGTGCTCCACACATACGTGCAGCTTCAGTCTCTGTCCTAATGGCGGCGTTCCAGGCAACCCTGTTAAGGGCTGCTTCACTTGTCAAGTTTTTGGATTTGAGATCGGCACGTATAGTCCGATCCCAGGTCTTCCTCGGTCCCCCCCTTGGTGCAGCTCCCTCCACAATCACAGACCTGCATCTTTTCACCCAATTTTGTTCATCCATTCTCTCCACATGTCCATACCATCCCAGTCTACTTGTATGCATCACCTCGCTAATACTCTTTATACCTAAACGTCTCCTCAGCTCATTTGTTATTCTATCCTGCAGCCTGGCCCCACACATCCATCTCACCATTCTCATCTCATTACGTTCCATTCTGTTGACATCCTCTACTTTAACGGCCCATGTTTCTGAGGCATACGTCATTGCACTTCTAACATATGAGGTATACACCTTCCCCTTCAGGGGGAGAGGCATTCTTTTCATGGTCAGAATTGGCAGCAGTTCTCTGAACTTCCCCCAGCCACATCTAATTCTAGCGACAGTGGCAGCCTCGGCCCCACCACCGGCAGAGATGGTATCTCCTAGGTAACAAAACTTGTCCACCAGCTCCAATGACTCATTTCCAAAATTCACAGCCACAGGATCATCACTTAACACAAGCTCGCCTTTGCACACTACGCACTCAAATTTCTCCATTTCTGACTTATCCTTCGGAACGGGTCCCTTTATTTTACTACAGCGCTTACTCCCATGGTGCACCCAGCGTCGACAGATGCTACATTGAATCGAGTTAGCGCCCAAACCCTTTCCACACACTGCTCATGGGTATTCACCGCTCTTTTCCACATTGCCTCGTCTCAATCTACAATGCATAACCTTGGTTTTGATAATATTGACTCTTAAACCCTTGCTCGCCATGCCCTCTCTCCATCTTCTGAATTCTAGACAGTGCCTCCAAGACCATAATAAAGAGGAGGGGGCTTAAGGGGACCGTCCGGAATTTACTCCTAGGGTGTCGGTGAACTTCTGATTTAAATGAGATTTGGCATACGTTCAGAGGACTATGATACCTTACCTTACCTTTTGATGTGTTCGCCACTCTTCTAGCGGCACCAAGGAGCGCGACGCCCCTCGTTATGGGTGGTGATGGGTGGTATCTATCTATCTATTGGGTGGTATGAGAGCTAATATTTGGTACCATCAGGTTGAAAATTGGATTTATAGTTTTTTAAATGTCAAAAATTAGGGTCAAAATTATACAAAATTACACTACAACAATTGATTCAGTACTCAAGAATCTAGTGCATCGTCTTTCTTTTTGTGTTCAATCAACTCACAAAAGGTGTTTCTACAATTTAGTCTGCAATTTTTTGTACATCTCATCTAGTTATATTTTTAGCCTAATATATTTTTAGGTTGACATCTGTTCACTTTTTTTGCAAATTTGAAGATGTGCTGTGCATGAATGGGGGTGGCTAAAAGAATTCCCAGAGACCAGTTTATAGAGTTTTTTGTGGGCTTTCCAATGGTATATGAATCATTACTGTATGACCAGTTGTTTTTGGATTATAAGCATTTCCGAGTTGGGATTTTTTGAAATTTTAGTTTTGAGAAAACGGCTCGCAAAGTTCAATTTTTTTTTTTCAGTAGGATAACTCTAGTCCTATTATAGGAAATGCATTTTTAATGATTTCTATTTACATTTTAGTCATTTATACATACCGGTATATATTAGTCCTATTACATGAAATGAATTTTTAATGATTTAATAGATTTTATAGATTTTTGTCATTTATACATATACAGTAACACCTCGATTTTCTGGCATTCAAGCATCCGGAGGTTTTAGGAAATTATTAACATTTAAAAAAAATAAAAAAAAATAAAAAAAAAAAATAAAATCGTCTTACCAGCATCATTTCATCATAACAAATAATAAATACATATAATATTAGGAAAAAACTATTTAAAAAGCACCAATAAGAAATATATATATATACAGTATATATAAAATAGTCCGTGGTTCTAAGCGGGTAACGGCGACGTCAGTAGAACAAGCAACAACAACAACAAAAGCGCGGGAATAGGCCTCTCAGTCTTGCCCGATCGATCGATCCGTATATACAAACATTCTCATATTGGACATATTATACTTGATTCATTGCTATCATGCCGAAGATTAAGGCAAAGTCGGACAAAGTGAAAGCCAATAGTGACAAGAAGAAGTGCAAAAGAGTGGTTCTGAGCTTGGAACAAAAAATACAAATATCCAAACGAATGGAGAGGTGGATGATGCAACATCATCCACCTCTACAACTGTGGATGAGTGGCAAGCATCCACCCCTTGCTGCCTCTTCCAAAGCATCCACCTCATAAATAAGTTTTAGATATTAAGTGAGAAACCTAAGAAACTGAAAAGAACAAAAACAGTTTGATATTAGTGTTTTGTTTTGCTACTGTCAAAACTTTGAATGCGCTGCAGAACTCTCCCTCCCGACAAGGCCTAGCCTTCGCATACGACGCTACGCATTACGCCGCCGACATCAACAACAGCTGGACGCCTTTTCCAACTTCTACTGTACTTATAAATTGGCGAGTTCTTGTTGTTGTTGTTGTTCCCCAAGCTGCCTGGCCGAACAGCCCCAAGGCCCCGAGCAAGGCCAAGGCCACAAACGAGCGCCCCCACAGAACCTTCCGTGCCGACCACAGTAAAGCCTGGGTGACCGAAGCCACTCCATGGCGGGGAGCTGAGGAGGGTGCGGAAACGCCCGGGAAACCAAAGCCTCACCCAGGGCCCTGTGCCCCTCAGCAATTATGAAGAGAAAGTTGAGGGGCAAAGGAAAACTGTGACGCTTTAGCTTCCAATCTTGGTAGATTGGGAGGTCAATCCACGGAAGAGACGCCGTCACTTGAGATCTAGAAAATATACAAGTAAAAGGAACAGTCAGAGTAAGCTATGGGTACGGCAGAGATCGCTCAGTTCTCACTCTGATAGACCAGCCCATCACCATAAATTGGCGAGTTGAGAACATTACTATTAAAATGGTATAGTAATGTGTGTTTGTTTATTATATTAGGGCTGATAATACAGATAGCTATTAGGGGGTATTTTCTTGGGGTTTATGGGCATTTTATAGGAGTAATGTTCAACTAACCGGACTTTTCAATTTTCCGGAGGTTTCAAATCCCCATGAGTGCCGCAAAATCGGGGTGTTAGGCCCATACTCAGCCCGCGAAAGTTTTATATAAAACTCGAAATAATGCACTTAGAAGCGATTTTCGGCATTCAACTTTTACAGACAGATTGAGGGAATATATGGCCAGCCTTCTATGAATCTAACGTAAAATCTTTAAATTTACGAATTTTTGGGGAATTTTACCGGACACTGAACCCTGATGAACTCCAACACAGACTGCGAACTCATCACTCAGTACACCCTTCACCCTCACCGCACTTCGCGAATCCTCATACATCTTCATTATCACACGCACCAGCCACTCTTCTACACCAAATTTCCTCATAGCCCACTGCACAACATCTCTAGGCACCCTGTCAAAGGCCTTCTCCAGGTCTACAAACACAAAGAAAAGATCCCTGCCTTTTAGCAAGTATCTTTCTGTATCTGCCTGACTATGAAGATAGCATCGGTTGTACCATGTCCTGGCATAAAACCAAACTGCATATCATCAATGGAGATGCTTTTCCTGATCAAACCCTCAAAGACTCTCTCACAGACCTTCATGATTTGGTCAAGCATTTTCAGGCCCCTATAATTACCTCTATCTAGCGCTTCCCCTTTTCCTTTGTATATATTTACTATTACACTTTTGTGCCAATCCTTGGGAATTTTCTCATCTTTAATAATGGTGTTTATCATCTCGGTGACTAAGTTGACACCAGTCTCCCCTGAGGCTTTTATCATCTCAGCGACAATGTCAGACCACCCTGGAGCTTTACCATCCTTCATTTTATTGATTGCGTCGCTCACTACAGTTGGTGCTATCAAAGGAGGGGGTCCAGATATTGGTTTTTCGATACTAAGCTCTTCCTTATCCCATTCAAACTCTACATTTAGCAATCGTTCATAGTGTGCCTTCTCTGATTTCATTTTCTGCATACACAATCTTCCCATTATCGTTTCTAACACACTGTTCACCTATAATATCCCTACTGTCATTTTTAAGTCGCCTAGCTAGGTTGAAGATCCCATTGGGATTGTCAGTGTTACACACTTGTTCGAGGACCAGGTCCTTAATACCTTTTTTAGCATTGTAAATAACTCTTTTGGCAGTTCGTTTAGCTGCCTTGTATTCCACCTTGCTGCCTCCCTTCTTCCATGCTTTGAAGCATCTCCTTTTCTCTTTCACAGCATGTTCTACCTCATCGTTCCACCACCAGGAGGTCTTATTCCGGGGGTGACCCTTTGTTTTCCCACAGACTTAGTCAGTGGCAGCAATAAGGCTATGCCTTAGAAAATTCTATTGACTATTTACATCGTTAGGCCTAGCTTCCTTATTTCTATTAATTTCCTCCAGTTCACTATGAAACCTATCCCTAACTTCCTTGTTCTTCAGCAGCCACACTTTCCTTTTGGGCATGTATACCTTCTTGCGCTTAGGATCTCTGTATAAGCTCATGTCGCACACAAGTAGCTTATGTTGGGGGATACATTCTTCGCTCGGGATGACCTTTACATCCCGAACCATTTTCCAGTCTTTCCTGTTAACCAAGAAGTACAGTAATCTATCTGGCTACTGGAGACTCCAGAGTTATATGTGATCAGATGGCTCTGTCTTTTCTTGAACTTTGTGTTACACACAACCATGTTGAGTGCAACGCAGGACTCCAGTATACATTCGCCTTCCAGATTCCTCCTTCCGTAACGATTTCCTCCATGTACCCCCTCGTATCCATCTGCAGATGCTCCCATGTGACCATTCAGGTCCCCTCCCACGATTGTTATTTCATTCTCCGAGAGGCCTGAAATAAACTCATGTCGCACACAAGTAGCTTATGCTGGGGGATGCATTCTTCGCTCGGGATGACCTTTACATCCCGAACCAGTTTACAGTCTTTCCTGTTAACCAAGAAGTACAGTAATCTATCTGGCTACTGGAGACCCCAGAGTTATATGTGATCAGATGGCTCTGTCTTTTCTTGAACTTCGTGTTATACACAACCATGTTGAGTGCAACGCAGGACTCCAGTATATATTCGCCTTCCAGATTCCTCCTTCCGTAACCATTACCTCCATGTACCCCCTCGTATCCATCTGCAGATGCTCCCACGTGACCATTCAGGTCCCCTCCCACGATTGTTATTTCATTCTCCGAGAGGCCTGAAATGACACTGACGGTGTCATTCCAGAAGTCCTCTTTTATCTCTTTCTTTAGACCAGCCTGTGGGGCATATGCAGATATCACATTCAGAATTCTCTTATACAGGTACCAACTTTCAACTTCAAAACAATCAGCCTTTCACTAACTCTCGTAATCTGAAGCACACTTTCCGCCAGCTCTTCAGCCACCAGAACACCTACTCCTCCTTTCGCTTTGTCAGTCTCCACCCCCATCCAGTGATCTTATATATTTTTTTTCTTCCAACAATCCACTGTACCCCATGCCTTTTCCAGAGTGTTTCCTGGGCACAGCAGACGTCCACTCGCCTCCTCTCACACATCTCAGCCACTTCATTTGCACACAAATACAATACAGGACAGTGCAGAACTTTGTTAGTTAACCCTTCCTACCCGGGCTGCCTTAGGTAAGGACAGCACGAAAGAAGGGCCGCTACCCGGTATGCCTTATCTAAGGCATGAGCTTAATAGCCTAATTAAGCTTTGTCCGAACGCCGTGCATACGACGTATGTCAACAAACCCAAGCGTTCGTCACCGCACCTCCGAAAACAAGAAGGAGAAGACTCCTCAATGTTATTGTTCTGACGTCATGACGAAATTAGTGTCTAAAAAGCCCCCATATTGGCAACATCTCTGCAATATTGGCTCCACTGAAATCGTCATCACAACTGAACCAGTTGACTTACAGAGCTCTACTAAATGCCAAAATACAGATTGAAGACCGCACTACGATTATAGATGAGTGGGAAAGTTCTAGCAGTGAAAATAAACATAAATACGGTAGCCTAGGCCTAGACGTTTCTCGGCCATATCGCCCGGGTAGGGGCGACCGTCATTAGCTAAGACAGCCCGGGGAGGAAGGGTTATGGCTGATGTCTACCCCTATACTGTTTCATTTCATCTGACGGTAAATTGAATCCCTGAGCAGCTAGTTTCTCGATACTTAATGGAAAAATATGAAACCACCATGTCTGCATCATATTGAGACCAAATTTATATAATTAGCACAATTTTTCACTCCAAATCTTAAAAATAACCGAACAATGTTGATGGAACTTTGCAATTTACCGTCAGTTGAAAAGAAACAGGATATAGGTACGGTAACCAAATTCTGCACCATTCTGTAGCACAATTGACATAACCAAGACATACCTACGAAAAACATGAATAGTCTTCCAAACGATAAACGATTCTGATCCCAAGCGTATATATTCCTCCTTCCCTGCACAAGTAAATCACTACTAGTAATTCTGACAGATTTTTTATTGTCTTCTCTTGTTTAAAAGGGAGGATTGGATTGGACATTTAGACTTCACGCCTGATTCCTCCTCACCCATCTTCCCTCCATTCACAAGCAATATTAGTGAGGGATGGAGAGTACGTTCGAGTTTCATGGTCACTTCCATAGAGAGAGAGAGAAACAGCTATTTTCTCATCAGCCTACTAGGTTGCAGCCCTCATAAGGCTGGTTAAATTATGGAACAGATACAACTAATGACAATAGCGAGATTGGCACTCACTTTCTATGCTTACAGGTACAGTACCTACCCGATAGCACTATCGTTAGTGAGTGCTATTTGTATTTTGTACTATTGTTAATGTCTTGTCAGGTTGCAAATTTGATTTTAATAGAACATTTTGACACTAATTGTAGTTTCTTTATTCATGCAGAGTTTAGTCAAATATACCAGAACGTCCCAGACTTCCCAAATTGACTAATTCTTTGAACGTGACGATAGTACTGTACGTTGTTATGTGTGCGATAAGTTTGCCTGGGAAACAGATTAACTTGCTCATGTAGTAATGTACACCCTATGTGGTGGATTGTGTGCTTTTATTTCATAAATTTTACTTTATTAAGCGTTATTTCCACCTAGCGATATTGATTAGTTCCTATGCGTTTATCTTGTGTCATCCCAGTTTTGGTTTGGTTATTTTGCAAGTTTTACATTATAATTAACCCTCATACCCTGGGTGACAACTGACATCCCTAGATATGCACATTATATCCTGCTGTAATTCTGGCCTGGAGTGGTAGCTTGTGTGCCAACAACCCACAGCTGTGTGATCAGTTGAGGCCTGACCACAGTTGAGGAAGGATGTCTGACACTCTCACCATGTATACCACAGGCCTCCAGAAGGCTGATAATACTATATACCGGTATTCAACTTGTAAACAAGACCTAGATGTGTTTTACTTTGTGTTGTTTTTCTGATGTGTTGTGATGTCCCTGTTCGGGCTCTATCTCGAGTCAGCCACCCCCATTAAAAAAAAAAAAAAAAAAGGGGATAAGTGCCAGAGTATATACAGTACATACATAAATACAACTTGTAATCACAGGAAAACCAAGAAAGATACAGATAAGTTGTTGGTGTGTCTTTGATTAAGAGGCATTCTAGCTCACATTGAATCAGCTATAAACCGTTTTACATGGATGAATTAATTACAGTGGTGTGGGGGAGGAAACTGAATAAAACAATCAATGTTTTACATGGATGAATCCATTACAGTGGTACGGGGGAGGAAACTGAATAAAACAATCAATATTTATTTAACCCTTTCAGTAGGGATGCAACTTTTTATTCATTATTGTGTGCTAGCTTACTTTAAACGATATTGCTCTGATTAGGAACAAAATCTCATAGTCAAGATATTTAAAAATAACCTCAATTAGCTTCTTCGGTAAAATTATACCCCGACTATAATATTCTGGCTAAACACATGAATTTTTTACGTTCAGAAAAGCCTCCCGTAGTCAAAGAGTTAGCGGCTGAGATAGACTTTTTTGATATAGAACATTTTATACTTGGAATCATCTATACAGTCAGGACCCCCAATTCGCGAGAATAGGGGTGACAGGAGTCATCGCGTATTGTGAATTCGTGTATTGTGGAACTAACTTTAAATGGGAATAATTAGATTGGGTGACATCTCTCAATTATGGCCTATTTTCGAAATTTTTGGCTCTACAGTACAGTCTATATCTTATATATAAGAAGAACAATGAATACAAATATGAAACCTTACCTTAAAATTAGTAGTAGATAGGCTAGGACTAGGACCGTAGGACTTCACGATTTTCTCCAACTTCTCCCTCCCTGACCAAATCGTACAAACAGTTTACTCTGACAAGCCTATTGCACAGTTTCCTTCTCCTTTTTTCTTGCGATCCAACACTTCCACCTTCATTTTGTGTGTTTATCTTCTTATATTGGCGTGGCATTGCGAAAAAAGTGGCAGGCACTACAAAAATTTGGTCACTCCGCACGGCTATGAGCGCTTGAGCGGGACTGTGGGAGGGAAGGCAGGCGTATGCCCGTCTTCTTCTCTTTTCGGAGCTACTCCTGGGCCTCGCGAAACGTAGACGTGCTCGCGTATCAAGCGGGAATAGCGGATTTGGCCCCTTCTTAGCTCTCGATTCGTGTATTGTGGTACCACCTCGCGTAATTAATGTTTAATTAATTAATGTTATTTTCGAGGGGTAACTCGTGTATTAGGGTTTTCGCGCATTGTGGAATCGTGTATTGGGGGTCCTGACTGTACTTATATCTTAGGCCTACAGTATACTTATATAAGTTTCCCTTGATTTACGATTGGGTTATGTTCCTCAAAACCCGATCTTAAACAGAAAAATCATATAGCAAACCCTAAAATTATTGGGCAAATAGGGATGCGTTCTCAGACCAGCCAAAACCCAAACACCTAAACCCCTATAATAAAGTAGACGTGCCGTTTTGCCTAAAATCAAAACGGCATACCCAACTCTGCGATGGACGTTGTTGGATAGACATAAACCAAGAGTGAGAGGGGCAGAAATTAGCTACTTGAGAAGTGCATGCGGAGTTACATGGAGCGATAGACGAAGGAGGAAGAACGAGAACGGTGTGGTGTGGATGTAGATGTGCTGGAAAGTGTGAAAAGGAACACCTTGAGAAGGTTCGTGTATGTGGAACGTGTGGGAAGCGAGAGAATGACTAAGAGAGTGCACGAGAGAGAAGTGAAAGGACAAAGAGGGAGAGGTAAACCGAGAGAGAGGTGAAAGGATGGAGTTAAGAAGTATATGCGTAAAAGCGGTGCTGGATGGGAGGAGGGGTGTCAACTGACTAGGGACAGAGGTGCATGGGGCGATTACTTCGCGGCCACCCCTTCTGGGATCACGGCGTCCGGCAATAGATAGATAGAGATTGTATAATGTTGGGGTGGCTGACCTGGTATCTGAAGAGCATCTGCTTGAACATAGAGTTGGCAGCCACGACGGGCACCTGGCGACCGGTGTTGAGGCGGTGTAGCTCCAGCTGGCCGGCCATCAGTTGTGTTGTCATCTCAAGGTCCGCCGCCGTACCTGGAACGGGAAGGTAACCATATATAATCCATGGGCGGGCCAGGGAGAAAATCGCTCCCATCACAGAGGGATCTTTAGCTACAAATAACATATACATAAATATAAGTAAATGCCATGTGTTAAATATGGGAAGAAGTGTGAATAGACCAAATTGGGAGTACAGGATGGGAGATAATATAATTAGCAAGGCCGAAAAAGAAAAGGATTTAGGGTTGATTATACAAGATAATTTGTCGCCAGAGAAACATTTTAACAAGCTCTTTAGCGGAATGTATGCAATGGCCGGGAATATGAAAGTTGCTCTGAACTACTTGGATGAGACCATGGTAGCGAAAATTATGAAGAGTATGATTAGACCAAGATTGGAGTATGCAGCAGTGTTGTGGTCCCCGCATCTAAAGAAGCATATTCACAAGTTAGAAAGAATCCAGAGAGCAGTTACTAGATTGGTTCCAAGTCTCAGAGAACTGCCATATGAAGGGAGGCTAGACAAATTAAATCTACCGAGTCTAAAAGAGAGGAGAGAGAGGGGAGAAATGATAATGATGTACAAATGCACCCGGGGGCTGGAGAGGCTGGATAGGGAGGATATATTAATTATGGATACAGGAATAACTAGAGGCCACAGCTACAAAGTAAAAAGACCTACCTGCAAGAACGATATCAGGAAGTTTAGCTTCCCCTATAGATGTATTGACAAATGGAATGGGCTGGAGGAGGAGGTGGTAGGGGCAAGGAATATCCATATTTTCAAGAAAAAATTGGATAAAAAGTAGACTGAGAGACGGGACAACACGAGCTTAGCTCAACTCCTGTAAACTACAATTAGGTAAATACAATTAGGTAAATACAGTACAATTAAAGTGTATGTACTGTATACAGTAATCTCTCAATTATCCATCGCATAGGGGCCAAAGCCATGACGGATAATGCAAAAAGACGGATACGGTGACGGTACCATTCTGGTTCCAAATTCGTCCAGTCACCACTAAAGTACTCATTTCCCCAAAAATACATCCACTAAATACATAGGAGAATACAGTACTTATAAATACATATTATGAGGAGATAATTTACCACACAGACTTTATTTGAAATCATTGTCATATACCGTAAACTGGGATAACTTCGGACTGCGGTCATAACTTCGAACATCGGCGATAATAAGTAATTAGCCATTGTCATTATATAATGGAAACACTTTTTATTTTTTATTTTTTTTGTGGGGTCCATTTAGAGAAATGGCAAAGGAAGAGCATGTAAAAGCCCTAGGGAACTGACATGTACACAAAAAAAATATTATATATATGACGAAAAAAAACTACATTTTTCGTTACCCTGCCAAACTTCTATCACACTGAAGAAATTTGTTTGTATGAATGATGTTGTGATGGATATAATTTTGTAGTAAAATTACCAGAAGAAGTCCTTGCATGAAAGTGTGGTAATCCCGACACTAACTTACGGAAGCGAAGCATGGACGTTCGGGAAGAGACTCGGACCAAGAGTGAGAGCGGTGGAAATTAGTTACTTGAGAAGTGCATGCGGAGTTACATGGAGGGATAGACAGACGAATGAGGAAGTAAGAAGGAGGTGTGGTGTGGAGGTAGATGTGCTGGAAAGTGTGAAAAGGAACAACTTGAGATGGTTCGGCCATTTGGAATGTATGGAAAGCGAGAGATTGACTAAGAGGGTGTACGAGAGCGAGGTGGAAGGACAGAGAGGGAGACGTAGACCGAAGGAGAGGTGGAAGGATGGAGTGAGAAAGTATATGAATGAAGGCGGTGCTGGTTGGGAGGAGGGGCATCGCCTGACTGGGGATTGAGGTGCATGGGGCGGTTCATTCGTGGCCACCCCTTCGGGGATCACGGCGTCAGGCAATAGATAGATAGATAGATAGATAGAAAATTACCAGAGACAACATTCACCAAAGGAAATTTGTTACACTTGTATAACGCTCTAGCTAGAACACTTATCATTTAACCTATTGTGTTTAAAAAAAAATAAACTTTGGACATGGAACAAAACAATCGTTTGTTATTATTTGCCCTATGAAAATAATTCATAATACTTGTCCATCATTAAAATGGTGGTTAAAGATCAAATAATCATTCTCTGAGTCCAAAAACCCATAAAAATATGATAATATGCTAACCGATTTATGTATTTCGGATAATTCTGGATATATAATATACAGTATATAAATTAGGAGAGGCATACATCTTGTCCAATTTTTTTTTTATCTGCCGAAAGAAACACCAACACATACCTGTACGTTATACCTATAAAAATGCTCAAATTCATAAAAATGTATATGCAGTGATAAGAGAATACATTACGGGTTTGAAAACCCGAAGGGAAGGGAGAGAGGGAAAACTAACTATTTAGTAATGGTTCCGTAGTCAATGACGTGAGAGCCTTATATATATAAGGGCTCCGACCCCCGTGAGGGTCCCGGAGAAAGCATTAACGCGACCACACAAAGGTATTTTCACTAAGACTAGTTAATTTTCGAGATATTGATTTGACAGCATTGGTTATTTTTCCTGCTCAATATTTTCTAAGAGTGAGTTCAATGCCTAACGAGAACAGATCCAAAAAGAATATCGGTTAAAATCGTACATAACCCCCTCCTATACTGATTTTACAGGCCTAAAAGTATGGACTGTGCAATTTCCACTAAAAAATTGGACAGGAATAAGCAGCAATAATAAAATATTCACATAAAATCGTAGGAGCCGAAAAATTAATGAAATAAAGCCAGGAACGTACGTCGGAAGTTCTCCTCCGTTTGTCCGGACTTATCCCAGCTTTCTTGGCAATCATTTTCCATAAGAAATCACTGTATGTCCGAAGTTTTCCATACAAGTCCGAAGTTTTCAACTTTTTAAGAATACTTCGGATATCATTTAGGATAAGGATAGCTCTCTTATTATGGGGGATAATTTTAGGAGGCTTCCTGGATTACGGCGCACTATCACCACACATCACTTGACCTAGTTAAATCTCTATAATGTGTTTACAGTCAGGAGAAATTGTTAAAAAATCTCGAAAAATTTCCGAAGTTACCCCAGTTTACGGTATAGCCTAGCCTAACTCGTGGTCACATTTCCGCACCTTTCGTCCGACACGGTAGACACGCTTGACTGGCCTTTGCTATCTATTATGATGGTCCGGGGCATTCAATTCTTTCATCATTACCACCTGGCCCACTGTCATTATTACTGAATGCACTAAAGGCCCTAATAAACGTGAGATGTACAAGGTTCAGGCACAAAAAAACTTGTAAATAGGTGTTTTTCCAATACAATGGCAGTGGACTTTGAACGGCTGGCTTGTTTTTAATGTAGATGTCATTAACCACTGAAGTGCGCATGGGGGGTATGAGACACCACACTCCTGTGCTGACATATTTGAGCTGTTCCCATCACTAACATCATTATTTTACCATAAATAGCATTAATACTTATCCATATGCACCTATTATAGGTTGATTATAAAGGTATTAACCTGTTACAACAATAAAACAAGTGGAAACAGCGTTTGGATGGTCAAAATCGGCGATACAGGCCGGGAGTTACGTAATGTATGGCTGAGGCAACCTCCTTTCCCACCACTTTTCCCCACCACTTTTCCCCACCTCTGGAGAGAGACTGTCGATCAATACTCTCTCTCTCTCTCTCTTGCACTCGCTTGCTAACAGTGATGACAATGCCCTGCTTGCAACTCGCTAATGTTAGCACGAAAATATACCACAGAATAAGGGAATAACAGGGAAAATAGGTGATAACTGAAGGAGGGGAGGAAAGTGGGGAAGGAGGGGAGGTGGAGGAGTGATATTTGGCATGGCCCAGGGGCAATAAAAAAAAATAAAAAAAATAAAAATAAAAGGAAAAAAAAAAAATTGGGTGTTTTAAATTTTTTTTTTTTTTTCCCCTTACTCTTAAGAGTCTTCCCGCAGTCCGCCGGGGAACTCTTAAGAGTCTTCCTGCAGTTCCCGGGTTAAAGATGACATCAGCAACTTGCGCAAATGATGATCGGAAATCGGATTCACAGACAGCCCTATTCAGAGCTTCCTAACTTGTCAGGTTTTCTAATTCAAGACCAGACAAAAAGGTCTGCTCCCAAGTCTTTCTTGGTCTGCCCATGGTGTAGCTCCTTCCATATTCACAAACTTAAATCAGTTGATATCATCTGCTTTGACAGGCCAATTAAGTACAAAAAATTACTGATATATTTGTGGGGAATATCTATAGAGAGGTTAAATTATTAAAGCACTGGTACATGAATTAATCCCGACAATAAGTTAAATAATATAATTACCAATATGAAGAATTCTGTGGGTGGCTTCCTGTCCTCTTACACACGGCTAATTCATATGGATGACATGTAGGAATGTTCACATAATACAATATCAATACATTATGAACTTAGCTTAGAGGACAGGTGATGTAGGACTGACGATATATATTAATAGTGGTGGCACATGGTGAACTATAGGTTGAGCCAGAGCCGGAGGGTGGTCTTGTTGATACGGCTGATTTGATGAGACTGAGGGCCGGCGCTTTATCGCTTCGCGAGATTACATATGACTGCCGGCTCATTATAATTCTAATCTATTATTTGGGTCCATGATTCATCTAGAGCTGATGTATATATTTATGCATTACAGTTAATATTTAACCTACAATTAATAATAGACTACACTACATAAGGTACTAGCCGAAATCGTACTTACTATACAATACAGTTGTATGTGAAGATAGAAAACATTAATGATACTAAGACCAAAATGGAATCTTTATTGTCTGACATTAAGATCTGGATGTCAAAGCGGAAACTCAAACTGAATGAGAACAAAACAGAGATCATTATCATTCATGGAAATAGAAGGGGAAATGATGCTGAAAATGTAGTGACTCTGGATATAGGAGGTTCTCAACTTCACCCAGTAAGCTCAGTGCGAAACCTTGGAGTATACTTTAACTCTAAATTGAACTATGAGAATCACATCAATCAGGTCATCAAAATTTGTAATCTCCAAATTAGAAATTTGTATTCAGCGAGACGGTTTCTTAACAAGCGCTGTCTTCTAACATTGGTTCACTCAATTGTCCTATCACGTGTGGACTATTGTAATGCCTTATTGGTTGGCCTTCCTAATTACTTCTACAAAAAGTTCAGTCCATACTAAATAGAACAGCGAGGCTCATATTTGAATTACCTCCAAGAACCCCCACTTCTTCATATTTGATAGAGCTGCACTGGTTGCCAGTTAAAGCTAGGATAGAGTTTAAGTTGTGTCTTATGACTTTTAAGGCACTTATGTTTGGCGAACCTAAGTATCTTGCTGACCTCTTGAGACGCCTTTTGGCACATTCTGGTGCGATCCTGAGAAGCAGTGATAATGTGCTGCGTCTTGATGAACCGGTAGCTATCCAGCAGTCCTCTTTCTCTGATCGGTCCTTTTCTTTCGTGGCTCCTAGGTTATATAATTAATTGCCTTTATCAATTAGATAGCTAAACTCCATAGACTCTTTCAAAAAACAGTTGAAAACCTTTCTCTTCTGTAGGAGTTATGATCTTGCAAGTGGCACAGTGACAGGTCGTTACAGACTCTAACTGCTGCCATGTTAAATAGTTGTTGTTGCTTGAACTACAGGTGAACTACACCACACTTCTCTTGATTGTGGTGCAATGTGTTACGAGCGCTAGTGAATTCCATTGGAAGAACTGGCGCTTGCGAGAAATAAAAGACCAGATTATTAGGGGTTCGTCCCCTACGGGGAACCCCTATTGTAATCATTAAACCTGGGTTTTCATCCAAATTCTTCTTACGCGCCGGTTTCGACGCAATAACTCCAGAATCGCTTTTTGGATCGGGATCAAACTTTCACAAGAGGTGCGTTTTTGTATTGGGCAACTTTTGATATGCTAAACATCCGGCATGGCGGCCAAACAGGTCCGTGGCAGCCGATTTCCCGAAAAACTTGACGCCTAAATACCGTCTCTCCCAATCACAGGAAACGACTGGGCTTTGGCATACGCACTCCCCTACTAATGCTCCGCAAATTTTATAGAGAAGGTTTTGCTTTTGAACGTGGGGTTTTTCCGGCAATCTTTAAAAAACCTCGAATTCCACTTAAAATTCCACATCTTGAAAACTACGCCGATGATCAAAGCCATGCTTGCGTAGTTGGGTGAGGCTCGCGATTCCGAACGTTTTGATACGAAATAAATATAAATGGGTGGAATAGTTTGGCCGCAGCATTGAAAACTGTCTATTCTTAAATTACTTTAAAACCGCATTCGCTACCCACACAAAGTTTACCGTCTACAGTCTATAGGCTTCCACGCATCCCCCAGTTTTGCTTATTAACATAATCTCTTTATTATTCAGATCTATAATTTTTTGTTATTTAACTCTCTCAAAACAGTTCGAGTCCCTACGAATTCCAGCAATTATTTAGCCAACCTACCTATACATACCTACCCTACCAAATAATAATGATAATTCAAATTTATTTTTGGTGAATGACAGAGTATTGGCTAAGGTTTTTAACAATTCCTCCCTTTGCCAAATGCTTAGTTTAATAACAATGATATGGACCTTTAAAGTTTTGGCAATTGCCCGTGTAACTCGTATTTTAACCCTCCTAAAGTGTTACCACGAAATACCGCTAGATCCTTTCTCAAAAGTCGCTAGCATGTTGCTACATAGCCAAACAATGTTAGGATAATACTGCAATTTCTAAAGAGTTTAGGTTTGTTTGTTTTGCAAATTTTACAATGTAGTATGACTAGAATGTCTGAAATTTTCAAATTATCCCTAGTAAATGTCTCTAGATATAAAAGAAATGGCTGCTAGATTGAAGTAAATAGCTCTATATTTAGCGGTAATATGTAGCTTTACAACTGGCAACACTACAACCACCACCTCCCTCCCACCCTCCCAGTATGTCTCCACAAAATACCACTAGATCCTTTCTCAAAAGTCGCTAGCATGTTGCTACATAGTCAAACAATGTTAAAATAATGCTGCAATTTCTAAAGAGTTTTGGTTTGTTTGTTTTGCAAATTTTACAATGTAATATGACTAGAATGTCTGAAATTTTCAAATTATCCCTAGTAAATCTCTCTAGATATGAAAAAATGGCTTCTAAATTGAAGTAAATAGCTCTACATCTAGCGGTAATATGTAGCGATACAACTGGCAACACTGCCTAAGTGTTACCCCAAAATACCGCTAGATCGTTTCTCAAAAGTCGCTAGCATGTTGCTACATAGTCAAACAATGGTAGAATAATGCTGCAATTCCTCAAGAGTTTTGATTTGTTTGTTTTGCAAATTTTACAATGTAATATAACTAGAATATCTGAAATTTTCAAATTATCCCTAGTAAATGTCTCTAGATATGAAAAAATGGCTGCTAAACTGAAGTAAATATAGCTCTACATCTAGCGGTAATATGTAGCGGTACAACTGGCAACACTGCCTACAACTACCACCTTCCCCCCCACCCTCCCCAGAGACTCGCACCTACAGTACGTCCTCCCTCTCATCGCCAATGATTATGCTCTGAGGTTTGTATTTGCTTATCTTATCCTGTGTATAAATTATAGGTTTGACTCCTGTAAGGAGATAAAGAAAACCTAATATTTAGTAGTGGCCCCGTAATCATTGACGAACATGCCTATTACATAAGGCATCCTCTTCAAACACTAATCCGCCGTAGTTTGAATCTACCGCGCAGAGCATTTAAAAACTGAGGAGCCTTCATCATGAGCGCACGCGACCTCACTCATGGCTTCAGTCATTATGAATTGGGTTCTCACTACGAAAAAACTTCGTAAAAAATAAAAACAAAAAGAAAATAAGAATAACTATCCAATAAGCTTTCCATCATATCGTGGATGTACTTGTGTGGATTTCTGACCAGACGCTGAATCAGGCGTCATTCCTCCTTCACTGACATATCAAGTAAACCAAAATCCTTAATACATCAACGAATGGGAAGGGGACGGTCGGGAGGGCCCCAGTCGTCAATGATTACGGGGCCACTACTAAATATTAGGTTTTCTTTATCTCCTTACAGGAGTCAAACCTATAATTTATTAGTGGCCCCTCCATCATTGACGAACATGCCTGATATCTAAGACTGGAGGGGGACATTCGTAATCATATCATAACTCTAGAAAAGCAGATAATAAAAACAACCACATAGTATTCTTACTTTTGAAAAATGTATTTAATACGGCGTAGGCCGGAAATATACAAGAAAAAGGGGGTTCAGGCAGGTGCGTGCTTCAAAGAAGCCTGCCTGACAAAAATAGGTAACCCTGAAGATTCTGAACACAGATCTGTAGTTACAAAAGGCACCCCACTCAACGAGTGGTGACAAATAATAAGTTATAAGTTTATATGTGCACATCATAAACCCCAAAATACATGTGGAGATCAATTGCTAATGAACTCCATTGAACTAATGTTACATTGCTTTCGCAGCTAAAACTACTATAACAACACCGTTGTTTTGTACTAAACTTTGTACTAGCACAAATTCTCTCAGAGAAATTTTCATATCACATTTCAACCTTAAATTGTATCACAGCTCTCATACTCCGGCGGGGTCTAGGGTGTCCTATGTCAACTGACTGCACCCCCCCCCCCCCTTCCTTGAAAATAAACATAAGTGACTGCAGGGCCACCTAGACCCTCTGCCTTAAAGCTATACATGGTAAGGAAGGTTTGTCTAGAGCAACTGACAAGTATCTAGAGAGAAACGTATGATTAGACGCCCACAACTGTGTGGACGCAATATCTTCAACTGAAAAGTTTTTCAGGAAACGTAAAGAGGCCGCCCACTTGCGTAAATCGTGGGCCCTACCCACAACGCCGGGATTACTCTCTTTAATGACTTCTACTAGAAGAGAGGCTAATCGCCGTTTAAGTAAGCGTTTACCCGTACTCGCTACCCATAAAGCACCTTGGGGGTTATGAGGAGCTATTCTTAAATATTTGGTTAGAGCTTGCACTGGACATAAATTATGATGCACCTTTCCCCTTTTTAACGCCGGCACCGTGAATTCAGAAAACACGTGTGCACTATGCTCATTCTTGGCTACAAACGCCGGGGAGGGTGCAATGGAAATTGAATCATTAAGTCTACCAAACCTAAGACAATTAGGTGTGTTGCTCATCGCCGCCAGCTCAGACACTCTGTTTCCGGTGGCCAAAGCCAAAAGGAAAACTGCCTTCTTTAAGATTAAAGCAAAGTCTGCAGTATTTTGATACCGACGAGAATGAAGTAAAGACAAAGCTTTGTCCAGAGACCAAGTAGGCATGAGCTGACGGGGAGGTGGGCGGAGTTTAAAACACGCTCTCATAAATCCTGTTTCCTCCGCCACCGGTATGGATAGACCTGTAAGGTCGAAAAAGGGCACTCTAATCGCAGTTAAGTGATTCTTCAAAGTAACCACAGATAAACGTTTCTGCTCAAACAGATAGTTCAAGTAATTAAAAACCAATGCCACTGAGGGTACAGTTTGTTCCGTTCTAACAATCCAAGAAGTAAAAGCTTTCCAATGAGATTGATATTGTCGCTTAGTAGACTGAGTATATTGATTGAGCAATTTATTGGTCACATCCCTACCGTATGGTGCTAGCCACTTGGCCTCCTGAATGTCCATAATGCAAAAGTCAGCGAGGTCTCTAGGTTGCCAATCGTGTCTAAGTGGAAGTACCCGACCGGGAGCGATACCGGGTCCGGGCACCACATTATTAACTGCTGGCACCACACCTGCGCTGGCCACAGGGGCGCGATTAGCGAGACTAAGCCTCGATAAACTCGTAGTTTGTTCACTACGTGGCACATTAGTGACGCATCTGGCGGCGGAAACAGATAGATGGAGCTCCATCTGTTCCAGTCTGTCACTAGGGCGTCTGGCCCCCCTGCCGGCGTTATTGTCCGGCGGGTGAGGTATAGAGGGAGCTTGTGAGTCTCCTCGGACGCAAAAAGATCCACTTGTGGATGGGAGAGCTCCGCAATCATTAGGTCGAAAATGGGTTGCTTGAGCTCCCATTCTACTGTCGTGCTCTGTCTCCGGGACAGAGCGTCTGCCCAGACGTTCGCTACGCCTGGGAGATAAGATGCGTGAAGATAAATATCTAGACTGGTGGCTAGAACAAAAATCTCTTCCGACACGAGTAGCAACTTCCTTGACCTCGTTGACCCTTGTTTCTGAATACAGTGAACTGCATTCAGATTGTCCATTCTGAAGGCCACTGACTTGCCCCGTAACGCCGGGCCGTGAGCCTGAAGGAAATACAATGGGACTAGTAACTCTTTGACATTTATGTGAGAGATTTCTAAGTGGGACCAAAGTCCCTGACCCTGGTGCCCCTGATTTGACTGAAATCCCCACCCTATGGTGCCTGACGCATCCGTGTCTACCCATACCGTTGGAGGAGGAGAGGTCCATGACATGATTGAGTGCAATGTTTCCCTCTTCGCCCAGACCGCTATTAAGGTGTGGATTAATTTTGGTATGGGCCATAATTTTCCCGCCGGTAAGAGTGGGAAATATTTGTTGCCCTCCAATATTAATCGTTTTACTTTCAACCGGCCCAACTTGACAGTTAGCTGAATCCAGTTGAGAGAGCCGACCAGAGACTCCCAGACTCTTCGTGTCGTAGTCAGACTGTGAAGAAACCTGAACAGTTTCCTGCGAAACCTGTTGCGATTGTCCACACTCTGACTCAGAGTGAGAGCGGCGGTGTCCCAGACCAGCCCTATCCACTGAATTACTCTTGAGGGAACAAGGTTTGACTTTACCAGATTTACCTTGAAGCCTAGAGTTTTGACATGATTTAAAATGATATTGACATGTTTTATGCATAATTGTTGTGTCTCTGCCACCACCAGCCAGTCGTCTAGATACCACAACACTCTGATTCCCTGTTTTAACAATGGCATCAGGGCTTGCCGGACTAGTTTCGTGAATAATCGAGGTGCTAGGTTCAAACCGAACGGCATCCTCTGAAAAACAAAATTTTGGTGCCTGATCCTCAAGGCCAGAAACCTTTGAAATCTTTTGTTGACCGACACGTGCCAATAGGCGTCTGTCAGGTCTAGGGAACACATCCAGCCACCCGGCGGAAGTGTTAGCCTGATTTGATGAACTGTTAACATTCTGAAAGACTCGTTGTAAATGTGAAGATTCAGATACGACAGGTCTACGACCGGCCTCATCTGAACACTGTCCCGTTTGGGAACCAAAAACAGTTTTGACGTGAATACAGGGTAATCTGGGGGTACCGGGATGATGACATTCTTGGCAATCATCTCCTGGACCAGCAACTCCACCTCTAATGAAACACAATTTGCCGTTGTCGGCTGACGTAAGCGAGGTCGCCGGAGCCACTGCCAAGTGATGCCTTTGCGTGCCACCATCCGTGCCCAGGTTTTTAACGGCCATGCTTGGTGACACGTTCGGAACGACCCAGTTAGCAGACAAGGGTTCGCCGGCTGTACTTCCCTCGGTTCCTCCGGCTCTAAAGTAGGCACTGGGAGTGAGAAAGACTTTAGTTTTTTGATGGTGGGTTTGGTGGTGTTGGACGCTTCGCCGGCTGGCTGGTGTGGGCCGAAGACTGGCCCTGCCCCGGCTTATACTGGCCGCGTCCCCTCTGTCCTGAAAACCCTCTCTGTCTATGCCTGAACTGACCCAGGGGGGATTGGGAGGACTTAGGCGGAAGAAACGGCTTAGAACCCCTTGGCTGAGCTTTAGTAGGAGGCTTAGGTTTGGGGAAGTTAAATGCGGGTTTCTTAGCCTGTGCGGGACTGTGCTTCACGGCCTGTGCCATGTTAAACACTGTTCGCCATATATCAGGGGACATTAAAGAAGGTGTAAGTACTGGGGACATTACCACCTGGTTAGCAATGCGATCAGGCAGCTTGCGAACTAATGACATCCTAAGATCCTGTCGTGCTCGCACCGCCTCAAGTAAGGCTGTGCGTATGTCACCTAAGGATTGAATTGACGACTGAAGAATCAGACGCCGGGATAATTCAACTGATCTTCGAGCATCCGCGTCTGCGATTGCCTGAGTAGACCTGAGTAAAGACTTAGCCACCTGTTGAGAAACTATGTACTGTGAAAACAGGCGGAAAGCTTTTCCCCTTAGCCTAAATTCTCTGTCTAGGTGAGAAGGGGTAGGGGTAATGAATGGTTCCTTTAGTTCACAAAGATTAATCTTAGGGGCAGCTAAAAAGGAAAATAAAGCTGACGGAACTCCGCCGGCAGAACCTACCGGCATTGAGAACCATGAATGTGTATCCTGAGGGATCTGGTGGGAAGATTTAGAAGTGAAAGTGGTTGCAAAGTTTTGAGCCTCTACCTCCCAATCCACCCAAGGTCCTGGTCCTAACTGTCCCACCTTCAACACTGGATTAGCTGTCTCGTCTGTGACGGTCTGTAAATCTAGTTCAGGAGTAATAGCCAACAGAGCCTTAATATCATTAAACCCATCCAGCTTAGACCAGTCTGAAAAAAGTTTTGAAGCTGAGGCAGGGGGTAAAGCAGGCTTAGATGCATAAACAAAATAATCCTGATGATAATAACTAGGTATAGCCTTGATATTTACGTCCAAAACATTACCCAAGGCATCCAATGCCCTTAATTTCTTAGACTTATTTCCCTGGATAAACCACTCACGTGGTACCGGGAGTTCCCCTGACAAGGTAGGCTGGGCAAGCTCTGGCTTAGAGGGGTTCAAAGGGACCCATGACTCGTCTGGCCCATAAAGCAGGGGCATAGCTACCTTTCTAAGAGGCGCTTTGTCTAGAGGGGGTGGATTAACATCCGTAATGACCCTGACATTTGACGTAGTGAATGCCGCCGTAGCTGGCTTAGAGCTCCCTGCCGGTGACAGAGTAGGAGGGTTAGGAATCTTAGATAAATCGATTGACGTTATCAGAGGCCGTACCGCAGAACCTGTCAAGGGAGCCCCCAAGTCCATTGTGGGGTTTTCTCGTTGTTGATTAAAGAATTTTGATAGAGCATGAGTAAGTAACCCATCAATTTCTTGTGCTGTAACAAACTGGTTAGGTGCAGAACTTTCAGGTGAATTAGTTTTATCATGGGCGGCGTCCAGGCCTGAGCCTGACCCTTGTCCTTCCCTATCTGAAATTAATGACACTTCATCTTGTTCCTCCCGATCCTCCTGAGAAGACCCCGCCGAGGCAGGGGCACCTTGTTTCCAAGATAAATCAGGGATAGAGGATGGGGTCGCCGCGTCCCTGTGGACATCGGCTACTGTGTGACTCGTATGAGTCGGACGTGGATGGTCAGACCCTGGCTGAGCAAAACCAAACACCGAGGCTCTGGCCTACGCTCTCTTGAGAGTCTGAAACATTCTCAATTATTGAATATCCTGAACTCTCCATTTCGAGGGTTAAAATATCAATAGGTAAATCTTGTTTAGGGACAGGCGCTTCACTATACTCTCTGGCTGTAACAGAAACATTGTCAGGTGTAGAGGTACGATGAGATGCACTAGACTTAGTAGAATGTCGAGAGGACTTCTTATGGGAATCCTTTTTGGAGGATTTGTGGCTACGGTGTGACCGCGAACTGGACCTAGGTTTGGAAGAATCACCACCATGGCCCCTGGGGGAAGCTTCAGTCTTGCACTTCTTACTAGCCGGGGAAGAGGCCCGACTTGAAGACCGTTGTCTGAGGGGTGACCTTGACCTCGATCTCGCCTGCGACGAGGAGGTGGCTGCCGGGGGAGTAGGCTCTCTCGGGCGTTTAAATGTCTCCACAGACGATACAGAATCCTGGCTAGTCTCTGTCGGCTTAAAACCCCTTACTCTAGAGGTACGTTTAGGGGGAGGGTGCTCTGACAGCAACTTATCCCAAAGTGGGACGTTGTCACATTGAAGTGACTTATGTGCGACAATGGTAGTGTAGGCCGACATTTGTTGTCTGACCTCTCTCAACGCTACCGCCGCGGTCTTGTCATTGTCACACAGGACTTTATTGGTTAATTGGGAGCAAAAAGAACAATTACGTGTAACCCAGAGACCCCTTGAACGGTCTAGACATCTAACACACCTTATGCAAAGGGTATGTGCAAAAATTGGGATACCCGCGCAAGTAGGGGTAATGCACAGGGCAAAAACTGGGGTCACATTAGCCATGACAGAGACTGGTGTGAGGAACTACCGCCGGGTCTGTATTGGTCCGCCGGAGCTCAGCTCTGGAAAAATAAAGAAAAATTTCCAGGAATTAATGCTCATAAGGTTAACCCAAGTGTTCGCATACAAGTGTTAATAACCCGCCGGGTAACGGGATGCAAAGACACAGCTAACACATCTCGCCACGCGGCTGGGTATAAAGAGGCTAAACAAGTCTTCTTAGCTAAGAACATGAAGAATACCCTCTGATATAATGGTCCAGTATGGCACTAATAGTCTGTAGGAGGTGGTGACTGTCTCAAGATTCAATTTTGTAACAAAGCCCCCCCTCATAAAGACGCCGGCCCTTGAAATATTTTAGTAGAATAGCCCAGGGCAGGAATATACGAGATCTGATTTTTTAACGAATTGTCCCAAACGATCGTCGTAAAAATAGAAGGCGGCGATACTGAAAGTATCACCCAATTAAGGTTAATCGAAATTGAATTTGTTTATAAATTCCTTAGTTCCTTTACTTAGGGGCACCCGCCGGGTGTGGAAATCGATTTGGTTAAACCTCACTGATCCTTCAAATGCCGTAAGAGTAAAGGCAGCGATACACAGAGTATCACTCACATGGATTGGTTAACTATAAGAGACCTAAGTCTTTTTATCCCACCCTGCTCAGGTGCACCCGCCGGGTGAGAAGTCTAAAAGTTAACCCCACAAGTTCCTGACCCCACTACTTTGTAAAAGATCGCCGGGGAGGAACGCCTAAACAACAGCTAGGTTTTCCCCGTGGTTGTCGTAAACCAGGTAGAAAAACCTATAAAAAACGAGTGTTCTCACGAACGTCGTTTCTTTATATATAACTAAATATATATGTAAGGATGGGTACAGCCATCCCGCCGGGAATTATAAAGGAGGCCTGAAACCAGGCACCCACAGATACGCAGTCCTGGAGAGCCACAGACACCTCCCCTCGCCGGGGAACCAGCCAGTGTTAAAAACCACGTGTGGCCTAACACTGCTCATCGGTCAGGATTTTTCATGGTGAAACCGAGAAAAACCCGCCGGAAGGCAAACCCCACCCTGAACAGACACCATCTGAACAATACGACACGAGGAGAGACACGCACGACTAACCAAGGTCACAACATAATCCGTGGAATTAGCCAATACACAACTAAACCAGGAAACAAATATAGTCCGAGGAATTAGCCAATACACAACTAAAACCCGGATACACATGACACAGTAGGGCATATTTATAAAATAAATAATAACACTAGACATGTGGCAAAGCTACGAGCGGCTGGCTAGGCCTAGGTAGACGGCATGAAAATAGTTGAAATATAAACACACACTGGAATATCACAACAGGAACCACCGCCAACACACCACCGAAGCGATAACTTCCCAACCCCGGGAAGCCTGACACGGACCCAGAAAAAACTTCACTAAGTGAAGAAAAATACGCTGGGAACGTCAGCAAACACACAGCTTACCTCATCAGAAGGATAAAAGGCAGCAATTATTAACGCGTAATGAAAGCCGCCTGCATCACCAACTAAACCAAACTGTGAAAAGTTCACGTGTCCACAACAGGACCACGAGGGTACATCCGAAATAGATGCCCCATACATACGACCCAAAATACATTGCACTGCGGGCAACCAGCCCAGGACACTCCTGCTACGCCTATCCTAACCTTACTCGATACATCCCAGAGTAAACAAATGAGAAAAAACTCACTAGGGACGCCACGAATGCGGAACCAGCGGAGCCTGAAAGGTACGTCCGGGCAGGCTGAGCGCAGAGCAAAGAAGGAGGAATGACGCCTGATTCAGCGTCTGGTCAGAAATCCACACAAGTACATCCACGATATGATGGAAAGCTTATTGGATAGTTATTCTTATTTTCTTTTTGTTTTTATTTTTTACGAAGTTTTTTCGTAGTGAGAACCCAATTCATAATGACTGAAGCCATGAGTGAGGTCGTGTGCGCTCATGATGAAGGCTCCTCAGTTTTTAAATGCTCTGCGCGGTAGATTCAAACTACGGCGGATTAGTGTTTGAAGAGGATGCCTTATGTAATAGGCATGTTCGTCAATGATGGAGGGGCCACTAATAAATGTAACCCTTACACATGTTTCTATTAAATAATTACATTAAACAGGATTCATGATTTAAATACAAGGCTAGATATTTATCGGAAGTACGTATTTACCTTCGGAAAGCTAAAATATAATGTTTAAACATATGGGATAGGGAGGAGGTATAAGGGGTGGACCGATGGAAGGGAAGAGAACCCCGATATACGAGATGCATAGCTTCATATGCGCGTATTGATCACTTTCATGCTATTATGTATGCATACAGAAGTAGCAGGACACATATGTCAAGAATGAACACCAATAACTTAATCCATACACAGTAAAAAAGACGGAAATAATATCGTACATACGAAGTGATGGGATGGGGGGAGTGTGTATGATATGTAAACAGGATGACAGTTCGTCGCTAGATAGTCATGTGTGTGCTCGTGTTGTTTTTTTGTTTTTTTTGTCTATATTCCAACTTACTTCCTCTCGGACATAGCCTTAACCCAGTGAGACCCAGCGTCGCACGTGTTGCGTCGGCAGTGTTTGATCACCAACTCCCAGCGACGCATCACGTGCGTCCGACATATAAAAAACACTTACGCGGCTCGTAAGGTAGGAAATGGCGGGAGAATAGGAGGGGGAGGTACCGTAGTGTGTGTGGGAGCCGGGCCAGTAGGTGTGAGCGGGCCGAGACAGCCGCGTGGCTGGTGGTGGTGGGCTTAGTGGGGATACTTTACACCCTTAGTTCACCGCCACTTTGAACCTTCATTACTGTACTCCGGTCGTATGGGAGCTAGAGGCTTGAGATTTATGTGAGACACTCCTTAGGATGTATGCCGTACAATGTCATACTCAGTTTTTACCCTAGTGCTCCCGGGCGGGTGGTCATGCGGGGGAGACGAACTATTGAACCCCCCCCCCGCCCCCCAAATGACCGAAATGATTTTTTTTTTATTTTTGTCTTCATTTCTCACCATTCTCTTCCATTTTGGCTCAACACATTTTTTTGAGGCTCCCCCCCCCCAACCCCCCACCGGCCCTCCCCCCAAAAAAAAATGTCCGAGGTGATTTTTTTTTTTTTTTTTCATTTCTCATCCTTGTCTTCCATTTTAGCAAAAAAAAAAAAAAAAGAAGTGAAAATGGCTTGGGACTGGGGTGAACAAAATATTATAACTAGCCGGGGCTCAACGGGTTAACATTCACCGCTTTACAATGAACAGTGAAGCCTGTGAGGTCTTGTTCCAGTCTAGGGAGTGAGACATGTGAAGCACGTAGAGTACAACGAGCACCTGCCATCTTGCCTTCACATGAGGCACGGTGCTCACTCATGGCCCGAAACGACCCCATCTCTGAAGCCACCTCGTTCCCGTGCTTCACTGTCTCACCACCTACACTCGGACTCTCACACTTACACACACACAACGCCACCTGTTGAGCAGATAACTCACCAGGCATTGCACCCCTATAGCATATTTTGAATATGGGAATATTCATACAGTGCTATTTAATCAGGGAACAATGAGGGTATTTTATTGACGTTTCGGTGGGCTTGTGGTAATGCACTGATACTAGGTACAGCACAAATTCCATCCCAATAATATCTTCCCATTGATACATCGGGATTTGAACCCGGGACCTTTGGATTACCAGGCCAGTGGCAAGACCACTCCACCACACCTCCCCTGTGTGATGGTCTTGTGTAGCTATGTGTGTGCTTGTTGGAGTGTTGCTATAGGCTACGCATTAGTTATCTCTCTCTCTCTCTCTTATTTATCGCTGTCTTCCTTACGATTACGACATACTGTACTAGTGCATGAGAACAGGAAATAGGGAGCCTCGCTCTCTCTCACAAATGAGAACATAAGTAAACAGGAGTCTGCAGAGAGCCGATTGGCTATAGGACTCGGTAGCCTATTCCACATACAGTATCTACAACTCTGTTACTAAACGAATAGAGGCAGATCCCTTACACACCCAGTCTCTCTCTGTCGCTCGTTTGTTTGCACACCGGTACAAATGAGGCAGATCCCTTACAAGATGAACATGGGAATCTGCAGAGAGACAAGTGGCCCACAAAAGGCAGATCCCTTTCACATCCAACCCATTTCGTCCATATGACTATCTGATTTTATCTTGAAATTCTCTATTGTTCTTGATCCCACTATAGCACTAGGCAGCCTATTTCACATATCTACGACTCTGTTACGAGAGGCAGATCCCTTACACAGCCAATCTCTCTCTTATTTGCACACTGGTACAAAGGAGGCAGATCCTTACACATGCTACCAAGATGAAAATGGGAGTCTGCAGAGAGCCGATTGGCCCACACAGGGCAGATCCCTTTCACACCCAATCCATCTCGTCTTATCAAATTTTATGTTGAAACTCTATTGTTATTGATCCCACTATAGCACTTGGTAGCCTATTCCACATATCTACAACTCTTTTACCAAACGAATAGAGGCAGATCCCTTACACAGCCAATCTCTTTCTCTCTCGCTCTTGTTTGATTGCACACCGGTACAAATGAGGCAGATCCCTTACACATGCAACCAAGATGAAAATGGGAGTCTGCAGAGAGCCAAGTGGCCCAAATAAGGCAGGTCCCTTTCACACTCAACCCATCTCATAAACGTTACCTGTTATTTACACTACTTACTATACACCCATGTTATCATATTATACCTGCAACCAAAACACAATTGTAAGAAATAGGAACATAAGAAAATGGGAGTCTGTAGAGAGCCAATTAGCCCACACAAGACAGATCCTTTTCACACCCAGCCCATCTCATAAAAACTCTCATTTATCTCTGTCTTCCTTACATTTATGACATCCTAGTCTCTCTCTCTCTCTCACACAAATGAGAACATAAGAAAACCGGAGTCTGCAGAGAGCCGATTGGCCCACACGTCAGATGCCTTTCACACCCAACCCATCCCACGCTCTCTCTCTCTCTCATATTTAACCCTATCTTCCTTACATTTATGACATCCTATTCTCTCGCCATACTCCCTCTCTCTCCTTCACAAATGAGAAAATTAAAAAAATAAGAAAACGGGAGTCTCCAGAGCCGATTGACCTACACATGGCAGATCCCTTTCACACCCAACCCATCTCGTTCTATCTAATTTCAAGTTGAAGCTCTATTGTTCTTGATCCCATTATAGCACTCGGTAGCCTATTCCACATACAGTAAACTTCCGTTAATCCGAAGGGCAGCGGACCGGCTCTCGTTCGGATTAGTGGATTTTTCGGATTATCGGACTTTACCCCTATGAACCTGTGTATGACGAAAACATTGAGACATTAGGCCACCCAAATGACACAATGGTGCACACACACATATCATATGTTCATGAAATCACTTCAAAAGTTTACCATTGTCATTGTAGCCTATTAACTACTTCAAAACATTCAGATTAATGGTCAAAGGAATCTGCTGATATAAACGTCTTCTTCTTCTTCCGTCTACTAGCGAGTTTGTCTTGCTCTTGAAGATCAGATGTGGTTCGGGAAGTAATGCCTTAACAACGGCACTTCCCTGAGAGGTTCTTGTAATTTTCCTTTTGTGATTTTCCTTTTGTGACGTGCTCTGTTATATTATATTGTATTGAAAGCACCCTTGTCTTGTTGTCTTGAAAGCACCCTTGGGATGCTCCGATCACTGAACTATAAATAGTAGCGTATCGGAACATCCAAAGGTGCGTTTTCAAGCTCAAGACTAATACGTCCAAAGGTGCGTTTTCAAGCTCAAGACTGAATGCGCTTGCAGAAAATGCGGTGCAAGCCAGTAGCGCATCGGAGCGTCCCAAGGATGCGTTCAAGAGCAAAACAAACTCTCTAGCAGACGATGTGGAAGAAGAAGAAGACGAAGGTGTTTACGATTATATCAGTAGCTTCCTTTGACCATTAATCTGAATGTTTTGAAGTAGATAATAGGCTACAATGACAATGGTAAACTTTTAAAGTGAATTCATGAACATATGATATGTGTGTGCTCCATTATGTGTCATTTGAGTGGCCTAATGCCTCAAAAAGGGGACTTTGGGACTTCTTGAAAGGTGCGTTTTCAAGCTCAAGACTGAATGCGCTTGCAGAAAATGCGGTGCAAGCCAGTAGCGCATCGGAGCGTCCCAAGGATGCGTTCAAGAGCAAAACAAACTCTCTAGCAGACGATGTGGAAGAAGAAGAAGACGAAGGTGTTTACGATTATATCAGTAGCTTCCTTTGACCATTAATCTGAATGTTTTGAAGTAGATAATAGGCTACAATGACAATGGTAAACTTTTAAAGTGAATTCATGAACATATGATATGTGTGTGCTCCATTATGTGTCATTTGAGTGGCCTAATGCCTCAAAAAGGGGACTTTGGGACTTCTTGAAATTCGGACCATCGGGTGAATTCGGATTTGGCCTCAAATTGAAAAATTCGGACTATTGGGAGATTCGAATCATCGGTCGTCGGATTAACGGACTTTTACTGTATCTACAACTCTGTTACTAAACGGATAGAGGCAGATCCCTTTTACAGCCAATCTCTCCCTCTCTCGCTCTTGTTTGTTTGCACAATCTGCTCCTTCTGTAGTTTCTCCGTGTCCGATAAGTTAAATGATCTTTTGATATCTGTGACACAGCATTTGTATCCAGCACAATACCCTGCTTGCAAAACCGTCGAACCCCAGACAACGTTGCTTGCAACTTTAATTATTATTATTATTATCATTACTAATACTGCCAAATTCAAATACCCAATTGGACTCAAAACTGTCGGGAACATCATACACTATTCCCGACAATATTATATTACAGTATACAGTATTATATTATTTTATATTATTATTATCATTATTATAAAATAATTTGGGTGAGGGCTGGTCCTATCCAGAGTGAGGTTTGGCATCCTCTACCCAACCCTAGCTGTTTCTGTCTCTCTTTTACTGTCCTACTTTTCTTTCTAGAGGCAGGGGGCAGTGGGCTAGGAATCCTCCTCCCTTTGAAAAATCCACCTACGAGACGAGACAGAGAAAGGGGAGATGGAACACCAAAGTGGTCCCGGGACAGTAAGAATGGGAACTTTTAATGTTGTCTTTGTTCGGGCTCTGTCTAGTTCCAGCTATCCCTGTCTATGGGGTATGTACACTCGACCAAAAAACAATCTTTACACTGGTGAGCTGTAAATAATCTAGTGTCTGTCTAGTTCCAGCCACCCCTGTCTATAAGGTATGTACACTCGACCAAAAAACAATCTTTACACTGGTGAGCTGTAAATAATCTAGTGTCTGTCTAGTTCCAGCCACCCCTGTCTATGGGGTATGTACACTCGACCAAAAAACAATCTTTACACTGGTGAGCTGTAAATAATCTAGTGTCTGTCTAGTTCCAGCCACCCCTGTCTATGGGGTATGTACACTCCACCAAAAAACAATCTTTACACTGGTGAGCTGTAAATAATCTAGTGTGAACGGAATGAATCGGGTGAAACATACGTCTGTGAGTTATCATAAGATTTCCACCCACTTCCAGAATGTTTGAAGTGTTAGTGTAAATATTGTTTTTTGGTCGAGTGTACCTGAGTACAGTATATACATACGGTACATACATACAGATTATACTATTGTAAAACATACAAATTATTTATTTTCACCCAACCTTAGCCATTTCTATCAGTCTCTTTTACTGTCCTACTTTTCCTTCTAGGGGCGGGAAGGTGGGAATCCTCCTATCTATCTATCTATCTATTGCCTGACGCCGTGATCCCCGAAGGGGTGGCCACGAACGAACCGTCCCCATGCACCTCTGTCCCCAGTCAGTCGACGCCCCTCCCCCCAACCAGCACCGCCTTCATTCATGTACTTCCTCACTCCATCCTTCCATCTCTCATTCGGTCTACCTCTCCCTCTCTGTCCCTCCACCTCGCTCTCGTACACCCTCTTAGTCATTCTCTCGCTTTCCATACGTTCCATATGGCCGAACCATCTCAAGTTGTTCCTTTTCACACTTTCCAGCACATCTACCTCCACACCACACCTTCTTACTTCCTCATTAGTCTGTCTATCCCTATATGTAACTCCGCACACACTCCTTAAGTAATTCATTTCCACTGCTCTCACTCTTGGTCTGAGTCTCTCAACCAACGTCCATGCTTCGCTTCCGTAAGTCAGTGTCGGGATTACCACACTGTCATGCAAGGACTTCTTCACTTCCATACTGACCACCCTATTTCTTGTTACTGCTTTTAGCGTTCCTACAACCCTCTTCCCAGCTATGTTGTACAGTAATCCCTCGCCATCTCGGACCTCTAAATGTCGGAAACCCGTACTAGCCGGACTGGCTTACGGCCTCTCGGACATGTACTTCCGTATTTCGGACATTTCCGCCATCGTTCCGACAGTCTCTGACGTTGTCGAACTTTATATAAGTATTCGGCAAATGTCCGTCATAACCGTCCTCTGATATCTCAAACATTTCCGAAATGTGTCGTAACGGTGTCCGACAAAGGATGACGTGTCGGATTACGCGCTCACGTCACCGGACAATAAGGGTGAATATCCGAGAAACAGAAGGGAGGTCCGACGCCATCTTACATCCAGGGCCCAAGCGCCCGGCTCGGATGCTGGGGAGGCTGGGAACGTCAGTCCGCACCAAGCTCTGTTGTGTTACACATCGACGCGTGCCATTATTTTGTTCACCATGCCTCCCAAGGATAAGCCTAAGCGTAAGGTGACTTCTATATCACTCGAAACTAAGCTTCAGATGTTGAAGGATCTGGACACTGGGATGAAAGCCAAGCAACTTCAGGAGAAGTACAACTTGGGTAGATCAACAATCTACGACTTCATCCGAGACAAAGAGAAAGTCCGGCAGCATGGCGCAGCTGTGCTTCATGGTCCTTCTACTGCCAAGATCTTTCGCAAGGCTAAGCTAGCTTATCAAGACATCGACGAAGGAGTGCTGAAGTGGTACAGACAACATCGTGCTGAGGGCGTACCAGTGAGAGGCATCAAGATACAGCATGCAGCAGAACGCTTCGGACAGCATCTTCATCACCCAAACTTCAAGGCGAGTGAGGGGTGGTTGTGGAGGTTCCGAAACCGCTATGGCCTCACAAACAGGACCATTTGTGGTGAAATTTTAAGCGCCGATACTTCGGCCATAGCACCCTTCACTGAACGCTTCCTAGCCCTTATAACCGAGGAACACCTTCAACATTGGCAACTCTATAACGGCAACGAGACTGGCTTGTATTGGCGTTCTCTGCCCTCCAAAACACAGGCATACCGAGAACTCACATCCACACCTGGCCACAAAACCGTGAAGGACCGCATTTCAGTGCTTTGTTGTGCTAATGCCGACGCAAGCCACCGTGTGACCCCTACAATCGTCGGAAAATCTCAGAAGCCGAGAGTACTTAAGGACCTCATCGTGAACAAGCAACTCCCTGTCGACTATTATGGATCAAAGAAAGCTTGGTTTAACCAGCTAATCACTGAGGATTTCTTTCACAAGATATTTGTACCCGACGTTCGGTGTTCCAGAATCGAGTGTATGGTGTACCCTATGACGAAGCGGTTGCCATCTTGTTGCTCGACAACGCACCTGCCCACCCATGTACCACGAAAATGGAGAGTGCCAACGGCAAAATCAAGACCATGTTCCTACCTCCTAATACCACAAGTGCTATTCAGCCCATGGACCAAGGAATAATTGAAGCCTGTAAAAGGCGTTACAAGAGGAAGTTCCTGGAGCAGTGCCTTGTCATCATAGAAGATGGGATGGACGAAGAGGGTTATGTGGATACTCGCGGGAAGAAATCTCTACAAAACCTGAAGCAGTATACCCTGAAAGACTGCATCTACAATTGGGCAGAGTCGTGGCGGGAAGTTTCTTTCAACACACTGAGGAATGGGTGGACCAAGGTCTTCAATATCCCGAAGGTGCAAGATCCGGGTTTTGAAGGGTTTGGAGTAGCTGACTTCAGGAACCTCTTGAACCAGGGTAACCAGGGTGACCTCCCCGAAGAAGAAGTTGACGACTGGCTGCAAGAGGACAGAGACCTACCTGGACACGAGCATAAGACTGACGAACAAATTGCTGCAGAGGTGTTAGGGGTACCCGAGGAAGAGCCCCAGGATGAGTCGGACGAAGAGACACAGGTGGCCAGGATATCAGTCTCGCAGGCCCTAGACTCCTTTGACACCATTCTTCAGTATCTGACTCAAGTAGATGACCCGAAGTTGCAGTCCCTATATGAACCACTGCGTAATGGTCGATTCCATATTCAGAGGGCACACCTTGATCGGAAAAAACAGCAGAAAATCAGCTCCTTCTTTGTACCCTCTGCTCCTCCTAGACTTCGTACTTCGTCTGCTACCAGTGGGGTGTCGCTTGCTAGCACCACCTCCCTCCACAGTGTAGCTTCAGTTGCCAGCACCTCCTCTCTCCCAAGTGTTTCCTCAGTTGCTAGCACCTCGTGGAGCACTGCAGACACTGTGCCACTCTCAGACTTGGACATGGACTTGGAAGACTTAATGAGTAGCACGCCTGTGCCCATGGATATACCTGAACCTGACAGTGGTGGAGAAGGACAGTGTGGTGGAGGAGTACAGTGTGGGTAAGGGTAAAGGTAAGGGTTCCATGAAAGGCAAGGGATATGGTCCTAAGAAGAGTGGGGGTGTGAAGTACAGTGAGGTGGAGAAGAACAGTGCGATGGACATTGAGGTGGAGGAGAACAGTGAGGTGGAGAAGGACAGTGAGAAGGGGAGTGAGATGGAGAAGAACAGTGAGGTGGAGAAGGACAGTGAGAAGGGGAATGAGGTGGTCAAGGACAGTGAGGTGGAGAAGGACAGTGAGGTGGAGAAGGACAGTGAGGTGGAGAAGGACAGTGAGGTGGAGAAGGACAGTGAGGTGGAGAAGGACAGTGAGGTGGAGAAGGACAGTGGGGTGGAGAAGGACAGTGGGGTGGAGAAGGACAGTGAGGTGGAGAAGGACAGTGAGGTGTAGAAGGACAGTGAGGTGGAGGACAGTGAGGTGGAGAAGGACAGTGAGGTGGAGAAGGACAGTGGGGTGGAGAAGGACAGTGGGGTGGAACAGTGAGGTGGAGAAGGACAGTGGGGTGGAGAAGGACAGTGGGGTGGAGAAGGACAGTGGGGTGGAGAAGGACAGTGAGGTGGAGAAGGACAGTGGGGTGGAGAAGGACAGTGGGGTGGAGAAGGACAGTGAGATGGAGGGGGGGGGGGGGTGAAAAGGGGATGCTGCAGTAATTAATGCAGTGTTGGGGAGGGGGGAGGGGGGACATCAAGACTACAGTACAGTGGGACATTAAGACTACAGACAAGAACAATGAAGGGGTAAGTGTTGTTGTTGTTGTTGTTCCCCAAGCTGCCTGGCCGAACAGCCCCAAGGCCCCGAGCAAGACCGAGGCCATAACCGAGCGCCCCCACAGAACCCTCCCTACCGACCACAATAAAGCCTGGGTGACCGAAGCCACTCCATGGCGGGGAGCTGAGGAGGGTGCAGAAACGCCGGGGAAACCAAAGACCCACCCAGGGCCCTGTGCCCCTCAGCAATTATGAAGAGAAAGTTGAGGGGCAAAGGAAAAATGTGACGCTTTGGCTTCCAATCTTGGTAGATTGGGAGGTCAATCCACGGAAGAGACGCCGTCACTTGAGATCTAGAAAATATATAAGTAAAAGGAACAGTCAGAGTAAGCTATGGGTATGGCAGAGATCACTCAGTTCTCATTCTGATAGACCAGCCCATCACCGCATGACTAGAACCCAATCCTCTCAGCATCAGCTAGGAAACGCCCTAGAAAGCCACCTTTGGCGGGGGGATAGCTCCCCTATTTCAACCCCTTTCGGGGTTGGGCACCCGCCCAGGAGTAAGTGTAATACAGTAGAATCTCGCATCCCACGATTTATTGGTACCAAAATATTACCGTGGGACCGGAATTCGTGGGATGCAGAGTATTAACCCGTGGAGCCCCGGCTAGTTTTGTAATGTTTGTTCACCAGAACCCGGCCGGTTTTCAAAAAATGGTTTTATTCCAGAAACAATAGCGAATGGGTTAGGAATGAAGGAAAAACCATGAAAAACCGCTCAAAAAGCTTAAAGAATGGTCCTACAGAGCCCCCGAAAACGTATTTTACAAGAGTAAAAAATTGAAGGCAATTACCCCCAAAAAACAGGTTATTGCGCACTCACGCACGTGGACTTTGAGAGTTTTCAACCATCGGCACGGTTGCGTGGAATACGTACACAGTTCCCATACAAATCTGAGCCCTCTCGAGTGGCTACACCTGAGGTTACGGTCGGAGCAATTAGGGTGACTCGTCAGACACATGGCTGAGGCTGTGCGTTACATACATCGCCGACGCGTCAGACGCGTCGCTGGGGCTGTACGGGTTAAAGTAATGGGGAAAATTACAAAAGTACTGGAGGCTATCGTCGGGCGACTATTGACCATCACTTTACATGCCAATAATCCAAAGTAAGTTGCTTTAACCCTCCAGCCTCGGCTACGCATTCTATAATAACGGTATATCCCCAAATTTGGCCGAAAAAACGTCTCGCCTAGGCTACCGTATCTTTGTTATTTTGACTGCTTCCGCATTCCCGCGCATCGCCAAGCGTAGATGTGTTTCGTACCTGTAGAATGGCGTTGAGTAGAGCTCTCTAAGTCAACTGGTTCATGTCAGCCACTTTTCACTACTTTTCACTACTTAACAATAACACAGCCACACACGAACAAGCGACGCCTTACCGGCTGTTGTTTACAAGCGTCGGACGGACGCCTTTCAAAACAAGCTTACAGGCTTTCAAGCTGCTATGAAAAGAAAGGTAAGTAAAACACAAACAAAAAACTTAGAAAAGTTGATGAGGTGCGTATTGTGATGGATGTGGTGATAGACAGGAGGCGGATGTTAGTTACCACCCTCCGTGGCCCCACTCTCGTTCTCCGTCACCCCACCGTCGCCGCCAAAGCCCGTGAAATCATCGTCCATGGCATCAAGTTCGGCGTCCTGTAGAGCTTCCATTAGCTCTGCATCCGTGGGAATCGTGGGATGAGAATTCAGGTAGCCATTGGATAGCACCGTGGGATGCGTAATCGTGGGATCGAAATGCGTGAGATGCGTGACTACTGTATAACCTACTGTACAATACATATTGTAAAACTAAAATATACTGTACATGTACTGTGTTTTCTATTACAGATTATAGAGTTCGAATAGGGTTGTCTTCGTTTTCTAGGTTGATGCGGACTTCTCTCTTGAGGTCGGATTTTTTCCGTAGTCTCCGGGTTCATTGTTGCCTCGGACGTACTGTACACGTACATTGGTTAGGTCGGATTTTATCCTCTGTTAGGTCGGACACAAGCCGGACTCCGGACATCTCGGATTTTCGGTCATGTCGGACTGGGTCTCCCCCCAATTAATCTGAGATAGCGAGGGTCTACTGTATGTGCCTGAGTATATACATACTGTACATACTATAGGTTTGAGTCCCGAAGGGAAGAAGGAAAACCTAATATTTAGTAGTGGCCCCGGAATCATTGACGATGCGCCTTAACTTTGTTTATGGCCAATCTTTGAACTTTCAAACCTCCCGCCTAGGAGTGAAAACAAATACGATTGCCACACATCGTGAGCGAAACGCTCTTAATTATTATAAAACCACTCACGGACTCGTCCTATATGATGTGGGTACCACTACTAGAAAAAAATAGTAAAATAATAAAAAATAAGAATTAAACATGGTACAGCTCTTGCGCTTCCGACGACTCTGCTGTCTACCGTACGCGTCGCCTCGGCTTCTCCAAGGTCCGTACAATGCTATATCAAGACTTTCAAAAATACAGCAGATGAATGGGAAGGGGATGGAAGGGAGGGCCAAAATCGTCAATGATTCGGGGGCCACTACTAAATACTGTATTAGGTTTTCCTTCTTCCCTTTGGGACTCAAACCTATAATTTAATAGTGGCCCCTTCATCATTGACGATGCGTCTGATATCACAAGTCTGGAGGGGGACATTCATCTAGAATATCATAACCACTAACAAATTACGAAGGTCACAGAAACATGTACGAAAAAAACTCATGTTTAATAGAAAAAAATAGAAAAGATGTACAGGCGGCGTTTATTTAAAGGTTAGCCTGTTGTGTAAACACCTTGACGTTGGATAGAACAGTAGGAGATACACATATAAACTATACATTTAGTTTACAAACAAAAAATATATCAATATCTTTCTCTTAGAAATACTGATAAAATACTGGCATGTACAGTACAGTATATATATTGCCATAAAAACAGGTACTCTGTTACAAATAAATTTGTAAAATGCTCTTATAATATAGGTTTGACTCCGGTAAGGAGATAAAGAAAACCTAATATTTAGTAGTGGCCCCGTAATCATTGACGAACATGCCTATTACATAAGGCATCCTCTTCAAACACTAATCCGCCGTAGTTTGAATCTACCGCGCAGAGCATTTAAAAAACTGAGGAGCCTTCATCATGAGCGCACGCGACCTCACTCATGGCTTCAGTCATTATGAATTGGGTTCTCACTACGAAAAAAACTTCGTAAAAAATAAAAACAAAAAGAAAATAAGAATAACTATCTAATAAGCTTTCCATCATATCGTGGATGTACTTGTGTGGATTTCTGACCAGACGCTGATTCAGGCGTCATTCCTCCTTCACTGACATATCAAGTAAACCAAAATCCTTAATACATCAACGAATGGGAAGGGGACGGTCGGGAGGGCCCCAGTCGTCAATGATTACGGGGCCACTACTAAATATTAGGTTTTCTTTATCTCCTTACAGGAGTCAAACCTATAATTTATTAGTGGCCCCTCCATCATTGACGAACATGCCTGATTTCTAAGACTGGAGGGGGACATTCGTAATCATATCATAACTCTATAAAAGCAGATAATAAAAACAACCACATAGTATTCTTACTTTTGAAAAATATATTTAAATATGGCGTAGACCAAAATATACAAGAAAAAGGGGTTCAGGCAGGTGCGTGCTTCAAAGAAGCCTGCCTGACAAAAAATGGGTAACCCTGAAGATTCTGAACACAGATCTGTAGTTACAAAGGCACCCCACTCAACGAGTGGTGACAAAAATAACAAGTTATAAGTTTATATGTGCACATAATAAACCCAAAAATAATCGTGGAGAGAAATTGCAAAGGATCTCCACTGTTCTAATATTAGACTGCTTTCGCAGCTAAAACTACTAAAACAACTCCGTTGTTTTGTACTAACATTGTACTAGCACTATTTCTCACTGAGAAATTTTCATATCACATTAACCTTAAATTAAATCACAGCTCTCATACTCCGGCGGGGTCTAGGGTGTCCTATGTCAACTGACTGCACCCCCCCCCCCTGTGAGGAGGTATGTGGAGTGAGGAGAAGAGGGAGGGGAGTGAAAGGTACAGCATGGTGGACAGAAGAGGTAAGAATAGCTGTGGAAGAAAAGAAGAAAGCATATAGAGAGTGGTTGGGTAGTAGAGGGAATGAAGATTCCGAGAGACAGAAACGAGCGAGGTACGTGGAGAGTAAGAGGGTGGTGAAGTGAGTAGTGAAGGAAAGTAAGAGAAGAGTAGATGAGGAATTTGGAAGGAATCTGAGTGTAAAATGGAGGGAGAGTAAGAAACTGTTCTGGAAAGAAGTCAAGAAAGTTAGGGAAGGTAGCAAGGGAAACAGTAAGGGTGTGAAAGATAAGAATGGGAGAATGCTAGCCGAGAAGCAAGAGAGAGTCGAAAGATGGAGGGAGTACTTTAGTGAGTTGCTAAATGAAAGGAATGAAGAGCCAGCAAACATAGCTGGATATGGTATGGGAGGGAGAAGAAGAGAAGTAGTGGAGGAGGAGGTGGGGATCAGGAGGTCAGAAGTGTGGGAAGCCATGAAAAGAGTGAAGTTGGGGAAAGCACCAGGAACAGATGGAGTGTGTGGGGAAATGTTGAGGTATGGTGGTGAGATAGTGATAGAATGGGTATGGAAAATGTGCAAACTAGCATGGGAGAAGGGGAGTGCACCCGATGACTGGAAGACTGGCATAATAGTCCCCCTATATAAGGGCAAAGGGGAAAGAGGAGTGTGTGGTAACGACCGAGGAATATGTCTTCTAAGCGTAGTAGGGAAGGTATACAGTAGGGTAGTGATTGAGAGAGTGAGAGTGAGAACGGAGAAATGGATAGGCGACGAGCAGGGAGGTTTTAGGAAGGGAAGAGGATGTGTAGATCAGATTTTTACCCTGAATTGTGTTGTGGAGAAGTATCTGGAGAAGAAACAAAAGGTGTATGTTGCCTTTATGGACTTGGAGAAGGCCTATGACAGAGTGGATAGAGAAGGTTTGTGGAAAGTACTTAGAATATACGGAGTAGAGGGCAAGTTGCTGAAAGCAGTGAAGAGCATGTATGAGGGTGCAAAGGCGGCAGTACGTGTGGAGAGTGAGCAGAGCGAGTTCTTTGACCTGAATGTTGGTTTGAAACAGGGGTGTGTGATGTCCCCGTGGTTGTTTACTGTATATATGGATGGAGTTATGAAAGAAATACTATCAAGAGCAGTGGATGTTGGTGTATCGCTAAAAAGGGAGGGAATTGAGTGGAAGCTACCTATACTGCTGTTTGCGGATGATACAGTTCTGATGAGTGATAATGAATGGGAGTTGCAGGGTCTGGTAAATGCGTTTGGAACAGTGTGCGAAAAACGGAATTTGAAGGTAAATACGGGGAAGAGCAAGGTTATGGTCTTCGAAAGGGGTGAAGTCACAGAGTGTGAGGTGAAGCTGAACGGTCAGGCTATGGAGATCGTCAACTCTTTTAAGTATCTGGGCAGTGTGTTGAGTAAAGATGGGACTACGGATGAAGAGGTGCGGGAGAGGGTACAACAGGGGAAGAGGGTTGTAGGAACGCTAAAAGCAGTAACAAGAAATAGGGTGGTCAGTATGGAAGTGAAGAAGTCCTTGCATGACAGTGTGGTAATCCCGACACTGACTTACGGAAGCGAAGCATGGACGTTGGTTGAGAGACTCAGACCAAGAGTGAGAGCAGTGGAAATGAATTACTTAAGGAGTGCGTGCGGAGTTACATGGAGGGATAGACAGACTAATGAGGAAGTAAGAAGGAGGTGTGGTGTGGAGGTAGATGTGCTGGAAAGTGTGAAAAGGAACAACTTGAGATGGTTCGGCCATATGGAACGTATGGAAAGCGAGAGAATGACTAAGAGGGTGTACGAGAGCGAGGTGGAGGGACAGAGGGGGAGAGGTAGACCGAATATGAGGTGGAAGGATGGAGTGAGGAACTACATGAACGAAGGCGGTGCTGGTTGGGGGGAGGGGCGTCGACTGACTGGGGACAGAGGTGCATGGGGGCGGTTCGTTCGTGGCCACCCCTTCGGGGATCACGGCGTCAGGCAATAGATAGATAGATAGATTCCTTCCAAATTCCTCATCTACTCTTCTCTTACTTTCCTTCACTACTCTCTTCACCACCCTCTTACTCTCCACGTACCTCGCTCGTTTCTGTCTCTCGAAATCTTCATTCCCTCAACTACCCAACCACTCTCTATATGCTTTCTTCTTTTCTTCCACAGCTATTCTTACCTCTTCTGGTCCACCCATGCTGTACCTTTCACTCCCCTCCCTCTTCCCCTCACTCCACACACCTCCTCACATGCTGCACAGATCTCATCCTTAAACACCTTGCTCATCTCCTCCACAACTTCCAGGTCGAACCCACCTAGTCGTCTTTCCACTGCTCTCCTGTACTCCTCCCTGACTTCCTCCTCCTGCAACCTCTCCACCCTCCTCACCATTCCACCCTCCTCTCGCCTCCCTCCAGCTCTCCTCACCCACTTCTTTTGTATCCTAACCTTAGCTACCACTACATAATGATCAGACAGACCCCCTCCAATACCCCTATACACCCTAGCATCCATCACAGATTTCTTCATTTGTTCATCCACACATACATAATCAATCAATGACTTTCGTTCCACCACTGTCTTATCCTTCATCGTCAACATCCGTTTCCACGTGTACCTGTGGATTATTCTGTGTCGGAAGAAGGTGTTGGCTATCCACAGCCTTCTCCCCACACATACGTCCACAAGTGCACTACCATTCCCATTCACCTCTGATGGTACCCCCCACCCTCCCACCACTCCCTCAACTTTCCTATCACCCACCTTACCATTCATATCCCCAATCAGAAATATTCTTTCATTCTTGTCAAACTTCTCCAGGCACGCCTCCACATTCATCCAGAACTCCTCTTTCTTTCTTTCTTTCAAGTATAACCTCTGTCGGGGCATACACGCATACAATCACCCATGTTTGTATTCCTACTTTCATTCTCACCCACACAATCCTTGAACCCACAGACCCATACTCTCTTACACATTCCTTCCATTTGCTACTTACAAACAACATGCACCTTCTCTCGCTGTTCCTTCACTCACTCCAGCACACACACCCATTCCACACTCCCACTCTCTCACATCTGAACCTTTCCATTTGGTCTCTGTCATTCCACATACATCCAGCTTGGCATTCACCAACACTTCCAGAACCTCTCTCTCTTTTGTGCCATCATTCATGCCACTAACATTCCACGTAGCCATTCTCAGAATGTCCGAAGGTATGTCCTTAGTCGGTCGTGGTTCGTCAACGTAGGTTCCGTCCGCATCCGAGGCTGTTCGTTCGTTTTTCTTTGCGTAGATATTTTTTCCGGGTGGGGGTCGCAAGCCCACCGACCCAACCTCTTTAGTCGCCTCTTACGACACGCAGAAGGCACGTGGGGCATATTCTATTCCCTAACCCCCAGGGGGAAAACATATTGTCATATTGTTATGAAGGCACTTATTATTACTTATGTATGTCTCTTTCACTTATACTTAGCTTTATTATTACTATTAGCCTACATTTTAGAGTGTCACTTTCACTGTCATTGTCACGGGCACTTCAATATTGCAATAGAGTGTGAAAGTCGTTGAAGCACCGTCCAATGCACAGTGCCACTTCACACTCGAGGCATTCCCATGTGGTTTTGCTAACTTTGTGGGGTCTGCGAGTTGTGTGGCTGCACACATGGCACCTCTTCTGACTCCTAACTTTACTACCTGGTGCTTTTAAAGGAAGGGGGTGGAGCTGTGCTTCCTGAAGAAGTCGGCACACCCTGTGCGGTCCAGCTGGCCTGGTCCTTGTAGTGGTCTCCCAGGTTCCGCATATTTAGCCAGGAGCTCAAGTATCACCTGCTTGTGGAACTTCCGCAGGGACTTGTACTTCTTGGCTCCGGGAGTCCACAGATGGTAGATGTTGTAGGCAGTGAGGACCGACATATCTACCGTATGCAGAACAAACTTCTTATTCTTACAGTTTCTTACAGTAGATCCTCTGGAAAAAGGAAAACTATGCCTGTGTATCCAGCTCAGTACCAGTACTTGCACTGCTGCGGTCGTTCACGGTGTTGGCGGCGGCGGTAGCAGATGCAACATTTTTACTATTCTGTATTTTTGTTTTATAATCAAACTTCAAATCTTGTCTTCCCCATGCTTTAATAAGATTACTTTCAAACTCCCTTATTGATTCGGAATCGACTACATACTGGGGCAGTGCGTTCCACTCATTTACCACTCTATCACAAAATGAGTTCTTTGCCTTCTCAAGCCTATTTCTTTCTTTGTAAATTTTCTTAGAGTGTCCTCTCGTTCTTGTTCCCTCCCGCATCAAGAAGATACCTTCACACACATCCTCATCGTACTTTCCTGACACTATCTTAAAAGTCTCTATCATATCCCCTCTCTTTCTCCTATATGCCAGTGTCGGAAGCCCCAGTGTCCTCAACCTCTGCTCATAGCCCGCGTTCTTCAACGTTGGTACCAGCTTGCTAGCTCTCCTCTGCACTTTCTCCACTGCTTCTATATCCTTTACCATATATGGAGCCCACACCTGGTTCGCATATTCCAGGTGCGGCCTAACCAGCGCTGTATAGAGATTCCTGAAGATTTCTTCGTCAAGTGACACAAATGTCCTCCTTATCACCCCTACAATTCTATTGGCTTTGTTTATCTTTTCCGCTAAATGTTCTGAGAAATTTAACTTATTGTCTATCAAAGACGAAGTAAGACGGCTAGGAAGATATAAAAAGGGTGAGATGAGACCGATAAAAGCAGAGTTTAAATCTAGGTCAGTGGTTGAAGCATTAACCATTGTAAGCTGGAGGCTAAATAGTTGTACAGTAAACCCTCGCTATCTCGGACTAATTGGGGGGAGACCCAGTCCGAGATGACCGAAAATCCGAGATGTCCGGGGTCCGACTTATGTCCGACTTAAGAAGAGGATAAAATCCGACCTAACCAATGTCCGTCCGAGACAACAATGAAATCGGAGACTACGGAAAAAATCCGACCTCAAGAGAGACGTCCGCGTCAACCTAGAAAACGAAGACAACCCTATTCGAACCCTATAATCTGTAATAGAAAACACAGTACATGTATTTTAGTTTTACAATATGTATTGTACAGTAGGCTATATTACACTTACCCCTTCATAGCTCTTGTCTGTAGTCTTGATGTCCTCCCTCCCCCCTCCCCCCTCCCCAACACTGCATTAATTACTGCAGCATCCCCTTTTCACCCACCACCTCCACCTCACTGTCCTCCACCTCACTGTCCTTTTCCACCTTACTGTCCTTCTCCACCTCAATGTCCTTCTTCACCCCACTTACCTTTGGATACCTTTGGCTGTGTTCGCCGCTCCTCTAGCGGCACCAAGGAGCGTGACGCCCCTCGTTATGGGTGGTGATTTGGTGCAGTAGACTGTTTGAAGCGACAGCTCGCTCCCTTGCGAGGATGGGCTCGTCTGGCACTTTTTGCAGTTCGACATCTAGGGCTCTCTTGAAGTTGTCTAACGAGATGTCCCTCATGTCTCTTACTCGCCGTGGGAGTTTCTTGAAGAGACGTGGGCCTCTGTGTGATAACCAGCCCTCTCGCAGAGAGCCCATAGCACCCCTGTTATTCATCCGGGGGATTTCGCATTCCCAGCCTCTCCTATCACTGAATTTCATGACTATCGGAGTATGTAGGTTTGGTACTAAACCCTCTGCGATTTTCCATGTGTATATTATTAGGTAACGTTCTCTTCTACGTTCCAGTGAGTACAGATTCAGTGCTCTTAAACGCTCCCAATAGTGTAGATGTTTTATCGAACTTATATGCGAAGTGAAATTTCTTTGTACACTCTCTACGTCATTTATTTCACCTGCTTTGTATGGGGATGTTAATACGCTACAGTATTCAAGCCGCGGTAGCACTAGAGATTTGAAGAGCGTTATCATAGGCAATTCACCGCGTGTTTTAAAAGTACGCAGAATCCAACCCGTTAGACGTTTCGCAGCCGCCACTTTGACCTGGTTATGTACTTTGAAACCCATATTTTCAGACATTAATACCCCAAGGTCTTTCACACTGTCTTTCCGTTCTATTATGTGGTTAGATTCTGTTAAGTAATTTGTAATTTCTTTAACCCGTCCAGCCCCGGCTAGTTTTGTAATGTTTGTTCACCAGAACCCGGCCGGTTTTCAAAAAATTGTTTTATTCCAGAAACAATAGCGAATGGGTTAGGAATGAAGGAAAAACCACGAAAAACCGCTCAAAAGGCTTAAAGAATGGTCCTACAGAGCCCCCAAAAACGTATTTTACAAGAGTAAAATATTGAAGGCAATTACCCCAAAAAAACAGGTTACTGCGCGCTCACGCGCACGCACGTGGACTTTGAGTTTTCAACCATCGGCACGGTTGCGTGGGATACGTACACAGTTCCCATACAAATCTGAGCCCTCTTGAGTGGCTACACCTGAGGTTACGGTCGGCGCAATTAGGGTGACGCGCCAGGCGCGTCTCTGGGGCTGTGCGTTACATACATCGCCGACGCGTCAGGCGCGTCGCTGGGGCTGTACGGGTTAACACCATTATTATCTCCGTACCGTATTAATTGGAATTTTTCCTCATTGAATTGCATGTTGTTTTCCCTGGTCCACTGGAACACTACATTCATGTCTTCCTGCAGTCGGCCCGTGTCCTCTTGTGTTTACTATCTTGCTTAAGTTTGTGTCATCAGCAAAAGACGACACCGTACTGTGTCTGGTGTTGGTATCTATGTCGCAAATTAGTATGAGGAACAGAAGGGGCGCTAGCACTGTTCCTTGGGGCACTGAGCTTTTGACATCCGAAGGCTCAGAAGTGACTTGGTTTACTGCTACCGATTGTTTTCGGTTTACGAGGAAATTGTATATCCACCGTCCGATTTTCCCAGTTATACCTTTTGCTTTCAGTTTGTGGGCTATTATACCATGGTCACATTTATCAAATGCCTTAGCAAAATCGGTGTAAATGACATCCACGTTTTTCTTTTCTTCTAGCGCTTTAAGAATTTTGTCATAGTGTTCCAAAAGTTGTGAGAGACATGATCTTCCCGCTCTGAACCCATGTTGACCGGTGTTGTGTAGTTCATTTGCCTCCATGAATGTTGAAATTTTGCTTCGCAGGACTCGCTCGAAAACTTTAATGATGTGAGAGGTTAGAGCTACCGGGCGGTAGTTTTTTGGTAGTGCTTTACTCCCTCCTTTATGCAGTGGGGCAATTATTGCATTTTTCAAGCTATCTGGTATGTCACCAGTGTCTAGACTCCTTCTCCACATTATAGCCAGGGGTTTTGAGAGGTTTTCCTTAAATTTTTTCATTAGGATCGAATTCCATGAGTCCGGGCCTGGTGCCGAGTGGGATGGCATGTTGGAAATGGCCTCTTCTATGTCTTTTGGACCGAAATCAATATCCAGCATCTGAGGGGTTTCCGTGGGAGAGGTTTCCATGAAAAATATATTTTGGTCTCTGATGACTTTTGTTTCATCAGGCTCACTGAATGCCATTTCATACTGCCTGCTTAAGAGTTCGCTCATTTCCTTTTTGTCCCCTGTGAAAGAGCCGTCCCCTTTGCTCAGTGGGCCGATGTTTGATGTTGTTTTAGCCTTTTGTTTGGCATATGAAAAGAAGTATTTGCAATTTTCCTTTATACCTGCAATAGCTTTCCTCTCCTCTTCCATATGTTGTAGTTCATATGATATTCTTAACCTTTGTTCAATTTCCACAATTTCTCTATCTATTTCGACCTTTTGCCACTGTCCTTCTCCACCTCACTGTCCTTCTCCACCTCACTGTCCTTCTTCACCCCACTGTCCTTCTCCACCTCACTGTTCTTCTCCACCTCACTGTCCATGACCACCTCACTCCCCTTCTTCACCTCACTGTTCTTCTCCACCTCACTGTCCATGACCACCTCACTCCCCTTCTTCACCTCACTGTTCTTCTCCACCTCAATGTCCATCTCACTGTTCTTCTCCACCTCACTGTCCATGACCACCTCACTCCCCTTCTCACTGTCCTTCTCCACCTCACTGTTCTTCTCCACCTCACTGTCCATGACCACCTCACTCCCCTTCTCACTGTCCTTCTTCACCTCACTGTTCTTCTCCACCTCCCTGTTCTTCACACCCCCACTTTTAGGACCATATCCCTTGCCTGTCATGGAACCCTTACCTTTACCCTTACCCACACTGTCCTTCTCCACCTCACAAACAATGTCAGGTTCAGGTATATCCATGGGCACAGGCGTGCTACTCATTAATTCATCCAAATCCATGTCTAAGTCTGAGAGTGGCACAGTGTCTACAGTGCTCCACGAGGTGCTAGCAACTGAGGAAACACTTGGGAGGGAGGTGGTGCTAGCAAGCGACACACCACTGGTAGCAGACGAAGTACGAGGTCTGGGAGGAGCAGAGGGTACAAAAAAGGAGCTGATTTTCTGGGGGGGTTTTCCGATCAAGGTGTGCCCTCTGAATATGGAATCGACCATTACGCAGTGGTTCGTATAGGGACTGCAACTTTTAGTCATCTACTTGAGTCAGATACTGAAGAATGGTGTCAAAGGAGTCCAGGGCATGCGAGACTGATATCTTGGGCCCCCCCTCTGTCTCTTCGTCCGACTCATCCTGGGTCTCTTCATGGGCTACCCCCAACACCTCGGCTGCAATTTGTTCGTCAGTCTTATGCTCGTGTCCAGGTAGGTCTCTGTCCTCTTGCAGCCAGTCGTCAACTTCTTCTTCGGGGAGGTCACCCTGGTTACCCTGGTTCAAGAGGTTCCTGAAGTCAGTTGCCCCAAACCCTTCAAAACCCGGATCTTGCACCTTCGGGATATTTAAGACCTTGGTCCAACCATTCCTCAGTGTGTTGAAAGAAACTTCGCTCCACGGCTCTGCCCAATTGTAGATGTAGTCTTTCAGGGTATACTGCTTCAGTTTTTGTAGAGATTTCTTTCCGCGTGTATCCACATAACCTTCTTCGTCCATCCCATCTTCTATGATGACAAGGCATTGTTCCAGGAACTTCCTCTTGTATCGCCGTTTGCAAGCTTCAATTATTCCTTGGTCCATAGGCTGAATAACACTTGTGGTATTAGGAGGCAGGAACATTGTCTTAATTTTGCCGTTTGCACTCTCCAGTTTCGGGGTACAAGGGTGGGCAGGTGCGTTGTCGAGCAACAAAATGGCAACAGCTTCGTCATAGGGTACACCATACACTCGATTCTGGAACGAGCGAACGTCGGGTACAAATCTCTTGTGAAAGAAATCCTCGGTGATGACCTGGTTAAACCAAGCTTTCTTTGATCCATAATAGTCGACTGGGAGTTGCTTGGTAATGATGAGGTCCTTAATTACTCTCGGCTTCTGAGATTTGCCGACGATTGTAGGGGTCAAACGGTGGCTTGCGTCGGCATTAGCGCAGCAAAGCACTGAAATGCGCTCCTTCACAGTTTTGTGGCCAGGTGTGGACGTGATTTCTCGGTGGGCCTGTGTGTTGGAGGGTAGAGAACGCCAATATAAGCCAGTCTCGTCACCGTTATAGAGCTGCCAATGTTGAAGGTGTTCCTCGGTTATAAGGGCGTGGAAGCGATCAGTGAAGGGTTCTATGGCCGAAGTATCGGCGCTTAAGGTTTCACCACAAATACTCCTGTTTGAGAGGCCATGGCGGTTTCGGAACCTCCACAACCACCCCTCGCTAGCCTTGAAGTCTTGGTGATGAAGATGCTGGCCGAAACGTTCTGCTGCATGCTGGATCTCGATGCCTCTCACTGGTACGCCCTCAGCACGAAGTTGTTGGTACCACTTCAGCACTGCGTCGTCGATGTCTTGATAGGCCAGCTTGGCCTTGCGAAAGATCTTGGCGGTGGAAGGACCATGAAGCACAGCTACGCCATGATGCCGGACTTTCTCCTTGTCTCGGATGAAGTCGTAGATTGTTGATCTGCCTAAGCTATACTTCTCCTGAAGCTGCTTGGCTTTCATCCCACTGTCCAGATCCTTTAGCATCTGTAGCTTTCTTTCAAGTGATACAGAAGTCACCTTACACTTAGGCTTATCCTTGGGAGGCATGGTGAACTAAATAATGGCACGCGTCGATGTGTAACACAACAGAGCTTGGTGAGGACTGACGCTCCCAGCATCCGAGCCGGGCGCTTGGGCCCCGGATGTAAGATGGCGTCGGACCTCCCTTCTGTTTCTCGGATATTCACCCTTATTGTCCGGTTACGTGAGGGGTCGTCCGACACGTCATCCTTTGTCGGACACCGCTACGACACATTTCGGAAATATTCGAGATATCAGAGGACGGTTATGACGGACATATTCCGAATACTTATATAAAGTCCGAAAACGTCAGAGACGGTCGGAACGATGCCGGAAATGTCCGAAATACGTAAGTGAATGTCCGAGAGGCCGATGCCAGTCCGAGTAGTGCGGGTTTCCGACTTATAGAGGTCCGAGATAGCGAGGGTTTACTGTACTGGAATGAAACATATTAGGGTGAAAAAGGACTTAAGCATAGAGGAAAGGGAAAAGTTGAGAGAAGTTCAAGAAAGGGCTGACGATGAAAATCGAAAATTGTCAGATGAGGAGAAAAGGATTTTTTTTTTGGAGAGTAAAGGAAGGGAAACTAAAGAAGTGGTACACTCAGAGTCAGAAAGAACGGAAAATACGAGGAGAAATGAACAAGGAGACAGTGAGTCAGGTAGTGGATCAAATCGGGGACAAGGAGATAGTGAGGGAGGAGCAGGAGATAGAGACAGTGAGTCAGGTAGTGGATCAAACCGAAGACAGAGAGATGGTGAGGGAGGAGCAGGGGATGGAGACGGTGAGTCAGGTAGTGGATCAGCCCGAGGACGGAGAGATGGTGAGGCAGGGGCGGGAGATTGTGGAGGGGGGGGGGGGAGAATAGAACTAGCAGGGAATGTGGAGGTAGGTCAGGGAAGGGATGGAGGAGGAGGTGAACCAGATAGGAGGCAGGGAGGGAAGAGAAACAAGGAGGAGGATTCCAATATACTGTGCTACTACACTAATTTATTAGTGGCCCCTCCATCATTGACGAACATGCCTATTACATAAGGCATCCTCTTCAAACACTAATCCGCCGTAGTTTGAATCTACCGCGCAGAGCATTTAAAATCTGAGGAGCCTTCATCATGAGCGCACGCGACCTCACTCATGGCTTCAGTCATTATGAATTGGTCAACTTGGTAAAAAATAAAAAACAAAAAGAAAATAAGAATAACTATCCAATGGTGATGGGCTGGTCTATCAGAGTGAGAGCTGAGCGATCTCTGCCATACCCATAGCTTACTCTGACTGTTCCTTTTACTTATATATCTTCTAGATCTCAAGTGACGGCGTCTTTTCCGTGGATTGACCTCCCTACTGCCAACCTAAAAGTTAGCAGATTGGGAGCCAAAGCGTCACATTTTTCCCTTGCCCCTCAACTTTCCCTTCATAATTGCTGAGGGACACAGGGCTTTGGGTGAACCTTTGGTTTCCCGGGCGTTTCCGCGCCCTCCTCGGCTCCCTGCCTTAGAGTGGCTTCGGTCACCCAGGTTTTATTAGTGGTAAGCAGGGAGGGTTTTGTGGGGGCGCTCGTTTATGGCCTTGGCCTTGCTCAGGACCTTGGGGCTGTTCGGCCAGGCAGCCTGGGGAACAACAACAACAACAACAACAACAACAACAACAACAACAACAACAACTATCCAATAAGCTTTCCATCATATCGTAGATGTACTTGTGTGGATCTTTGACCAGACGCTGATTCAGGCGTCATTCTTCCTTCTCTGCTCTGCGGTCAGCCGGCCCGGACGTGTCTCTCCACGCTCCGCTGGTTCCGCATTTGCTGCGTCCCTAGTGAGTGTTTTCTCATTTGTTTATTCCGGGATGTATCGAGTAAGGTTAGGATATGCGTAGCAGGAGTGTCCTGGGCTGGTTGCCCGCAGTGCAGTGTATTTTGGGTCGTGTGTTTGGGGCATCTATTTCGGATGTACCCTCGTGGTCCGGTTGTGGACAGGTGAACTTTTTCACAGTTAGCTAGCTTTGTGATGCAGGCGGCTTCCTTTTATCTTTCTGATGAGGTAGCGTATTTTTGCTGACGTTCCCAGCGTATGTTTCTTCACTTAGTGAAGTTTTTTCTGGGTCCCGAGTCAGTTCTTCCCTTTGCCGGAAGTATTTGCTACAGTGGTGTGTTGGCGGTGGTTCCTGTTGTGATATAATTCAGTGCTTTTTGTTTATATTCCGACATGTTAATGTTATCCGTCTGCCTAGGCCTAGCCAGCCTCTCGTAGCTTTACCACATATACAAGTGTTATTGATTTATTTTCTAAATATGTACTACTGTGTGATGTGTGTCCTGGTTTAGTTGTGTATTGGCTAATTCCACGGACTATTTATGTGTCCTGGGTTAGTTGTGTATTGGCTAATTCCACGGACTATGTTGGGCCCGGCGTTAGTTGTGTTTTGGCTACGCCTCGGTCCTGTGTTGCGTTCAGATCGTATCTGGACGGGGTGGGTTATTTCCGGCGGGTTTTTCTCGGTTACACCATGAAAAAACCCGGCTGGTTGCCGAGTTTTGGCCACGCGTGGTTTAAAAACAGGCTTGTTTCCCCGGCGAGTGGGTGTCTGTGGCTCCCCAGGACTGCGTCTCTGGGGTGCCTGTTTCAGGCTCCTTCTGATTCCCGGCGGGTTGGCTGTACCCATCTAACAGTGTTCATACGGACACGTGTTGTTTGTAGTTTTTTCGGTTTTGCAAAGCCAATATAAAACTATGCTGTTGTTGTATTTCCTCCCCGGCGATCTTTTACAAAGATGTGGGGTTAGGAACAATTGGGGTTAACTTTTAAACTTTAAATCACCCGGCGGGTGCAACCTGGTAGGGTGGGATGACCGAATTTGCAAAATTCAGTTTAGTTGACCAGACAATTGAGGGATGCATTGTGTATCGCCTCCTTCAACATACGGCAATTTAAGGCACAATTGGGGTTAACGTTTTTTAAACTAATATTCACAACCGGCGGGTGCTCCCTGGAAGGGTGGGAATACCGAATTTACAATTCAGTTAGTTAACCAGACAATTGAGGGATACGTTTTGTATCGCCGCCTTCAACATACGGCGATCTAAAAAGATACTTCGGGAGAAGTTAGATCTCATATATTTGTCAGGCTTTCCAGTTTTTGATCTATGAGATAATTCGGGGGCCGGCGTCTTTTTTAGTTTTTTTTTTTTTCAAAATTGAATCTTGAAACAAACACCACCGGAAAGACTTAATCAGTTATAAACGCCATGATGGTCTTTATATATTATGTCAGAGGGTATTCATAAATATTTTGGACAACTTAAGATATTCTGAAATCTTTTACTTGGGAAACCCCACCGCGTAGCGAGCTGTAGTCGTTGAGTATTACGTCTCGTTACCCGGCGGGTTATTTAACACTTGTGTGCGAACATGTTTGGGTTAACCTTATGAGCATTAATTCCTGGAAATTTTCTTTTTTTCCAGAGCTGGGTCCCGGCGGGTCTATGCCGAACCTGGAGTAAGTATCCCACCAGTCTCTGTCATGGCTACCTTTGCCCCGGTTTTTGCTTTATGCATTACGCCCTCCTGTTCAGGTATCCCTATTTTTGCGCACACCCTTTGTATAAAATGTGTTAAAATGTCTCGTTTGGTGTGGGTTACCTTTCTGGCGTTTTTTCTCGTTGCTCCGAGAACACCGTTTTTGTTTACCGAGTTTTAGTCAGGATGGCTCAAAATAGGTAAGTTACCCCGACGAGTTTGGTCGCTTGAGGGCTCATAAGAAACTGCGTTTTCTGTGGTCGAGCCTGGGATCAGGCTTCCTGTGTTATTCATTGCTTTATGCATTACGCCCTCCTGTAATGTATAGTTTAGTGTGGGTTACCTTTCCGGCGTTTTTCTCGTTGCTCCGTGAACGCGGTTGTACCTTTGGGTGGTTATATTGACTGATTTGCAATTCGCGATCTTTGTATGTCCTCCCCGGCGATCTTTTACAAAGAAGTGGGGTTAGGAACATTTGGGGTTAACTTTTAAACTTTAAATCACCTGGAAGGGTGGGATGCCCGAATTTGCAAAATTCAGTTTAGTTGACCAGACAATTGAGGGATGCATTGTGTATCGCCTCCTTCAACATACGGCGCTTTAGGGCACAATTGGGGTTAACGTTTTTAAAACTAATATTCACACCCGGCGGGTGCTCCTTGGAGGGATGGGAATAACGAATTTACGATTCAGTTAGTTAACCAGACAATTGAGGGATACGTTTTGTATCGCCGCCTTCAACATACGGCGATCTAAAAAGATACTTCGGGAGAAGTTAGATCTCGTATATTTGTCAGGCTTCCCAGTTTTTGATCTACGAGATCATTCGGGGGCCGGCGTCTTTTTTAGTTTTTTTTTTCCAAAATTGAATCTTGAAACAAACACAACCGGAAAGACTTCATCAGTTATAAACGCCATGCTGGTCTTTATATATTATGTCAGAGAGTATTCATAAATCTTTTGGACAAATTAAGATATTCTGAAATCTTTTACTTAGGAAACCCCACCGCGTAGCGAGCTGTCGTCGTTGAGTATTACGTCTCGTTACCCGGCGGGTTATTTAACACTTGTGTGCGAACATGTTTGGGTTAACCTTATGAGCATTAATTCCTGGAAATGTTATTTTTTTCCAGAGCTGGGTCCCGGCGGGTCTATGCAGAACCTGGAGTAATTATCCTTTTAGTCACGTTTTGTTTAATTTCAAGAAAAAGGGGGGGGGGGGGGGAGGGTGCAGTCAGTGTGACATAGGACACCCTAGACCCCTCCAGAGTATGTGTTCGGAACATACGAGCTGTGATACTGGTTGTAGGCATTGTATTATAAAATTTCTCTGTAGTATTCATTGCAGGAAATTGTGCTAAAGGCCAATAGTAGTGTTACGACAATTCTTGTTGTAAGTAGCTTTGGCTGTGAAGCAATAGATTTTTGAGAAATCTCGGTAGTGGCAACTACGACTTTTACTTTTGCAGTAATTACTTCTGCATAAGTACACGAGTTCAGTACTTCTACGAATGTACAAGAATTCATTTATGTTTGGTTATATTTTAAGAATATATCCACTAGTTAATGGGGTTTATATGTGCACATGTAAACTTATAAGTTTTTAGTTTTCACCACTTACTTTAAGTGGGGTGCCTTCTTAACTAGCAGATCTGTGCACAGAGTCTCAGAGTTAACCCTTTTTCAAGCAGGCTTCTTTGAAGCACGCTCCTGCTTGTACCCCTTTTTGAAGATTTAGGCTGTATAAAGTTTATGCACCCGAATATCTCTTTTTTTACAAAAGTAAGAATACTATGTGGTTGTTTGATTATCTGCTTTTCTAGAGTTATGATATGATTACGAATGTCTCCCTCCAGTCTTAGAAATCAGGCATGTTCGTCAATGATGGAGGGGCCACTAATAAATTATAGGTTTGACTCCTGTAAGGAGATAAAGAAAACCTAATATTTAGTAGTGGCCCCGTAAACATTGACGACTGGGGCCCTCCCGACCATCCCCTTCCCATTCGTTGATGTATTAAGGATTTTGGTTTACTTGATATGTCAGTGAAGGAAGAATGACGCCTGAATCAGCGTCTGGTCAAAGATCCACACAAGTACATCTACGATATGATGGAAAGCTTATTGGATAGTTATTCTTATTTTCTTTTTCTTTTTTATTTTTTACGAAGTTTTTTCGTAGTGAGAACCCAATTCATAATGACTGAAGCCATGAGTGAGGTCGCGTGCGCTCATGATGAAGGCTCCTCAGATTTTAAATGCTCTGCGCGGTAGATTCAAACTACGGCGGATTAGTGTTTGAAGAGGATGCCTTATGTAATAGGCATGTTCGTCAATGATTACGGGGCCACTACTAAATATTAGGGTTTCTTTATCTCCTTACAGGAGTCAAACCTATAATATAGATGGAATAAACAGTAAAAAGGTAGAATTGGATGATATATTAAGAAAGGATCAACCACAGATAGTCTGTTTGACGGAGACAAAGCTGAACCAGGACTTTGACAGCAATATAGTGTTTAGTGAAGGATATAATATATGGAGATATGATAGAAAGGGAAAAAGGGGAGGTGGAGTGGCAGTATTAGTTAAGAACCCTATGACAGCAAAGCAAGTGGAGTTAAATAATGACAAGGCAGAAATAATGGCAGTTGAACTCAATGATATAGAAGGAAAAAAGCTAGACATAGCAGTAACTTACATGCCACCAAAGACCAGAGCATGGAGGGAGTTGGAGTTTGAGGAGATGGTCGAGGATATGATTCAGTCGTTGAGAAGATTGCTTTTAAGGAAGAATCGATTGATCTTGGTAGGAGATTTCAACTGTAGTGAGGTTGATTGGGAATCGGGAGATGCAGGGCCAAATCAGAGATCTTGGGGAAATCGGCTAGTGGAATTGGTTACGGAAAATGTACTTGCACAACATGTGAAGGAAAATACAAGAATGAGGGATAATAACGAACCTTCTAAACTCGATCTGATTTTTACAAAGGATCCTCACGAAATTAGTGATATAAACTATCTATGTCCTGTAGGTAAAAGTGATCACCTATTACAGTAAAAGTCCGTTAATCCGACGACCGATGATTCGAATCTCCCAATAGTCCGAATTTTTCAATTTGAGGCCAACTCCGAATTCACCCGATGGTCCGAATTTCAAGAAGTCCCAAAGTCCCCTTTTTGAGGCATTAGTCCACTCAAATGACACATAATGGAGCACACACATATCATATGTTCATGAATTCACTTTAAAAGTTTACCATTGTCATTGTAGCCTATTACCTACTTCAAAACATTCAGATTAATGGTCAAAGGAAGCTACTGATATAAACATAAACACCTTCTTCTTCTTCCACATCGTCTGCTAGAGAGTTTGTTTTGCTCTTGAACGCATCCTTGGGACGCTCCGATGCGCTACTGGCTTGCACCACATTTTCTGCAAGCGCATTCAGTCTTGAGCTTGAAAACGCACCTTTGGACGTATTAGTCTTGAGCTTGAAAACGCACCTTTGGACGTTCCGATACGCTACTATTTATAGTTCACTGATCGGAGCGTCCCAAGGGTGCTTTCAATACAATATAATATAACAGAGCACGTCACAAAAGGAAAATCACAAAATTAAAATTACAAGAACCTCTCAGGGAAGGGCCGTTGTTAAGGCATTACTTCCCGAACCACTTCTGATCTGATCTTCAAGAGCAAGACAAACTCGCTAGTAGACGGAAGAAGAAGAAGACGTTTATATCAGCAGATTCCTTTGACCATTAATCTGAATGTTTTGAAGTAGGTAATAGGCTACAATGACAATGGTAAACTTTTGAAGTGATTTCATGAACATATGATATGTGTGTGTGCACCATTGTGTCATTTGGGTGGCCTAATGCCTCAATGTTTTCGTCATACACAGGTTCATAGGGGTAAAGTCCGATAATCCGAAAAATCCACTAATCCGAACGAGGGCCGGTCCGCTGCCCTTCGGATTAACGGAAGTTTACTGTACTAAAATGGAAGTTGATCTCGAGTAATGCCAATAGATTAGACAATAGCTACATAAATGACAGATTAAATTATAGTAAAGCTGATCATCATCAATCATCAAATCAAATCTGACGCCTTGCTTCCAGAGGAAGCGCCCCAAAAGGGATGGCCATGGCAGAAACTGCCTCCAGGCTCCCAGACATGCCCCGACTGACCCACTCCACAGTGCCATTTCCACTAAGTGGATTATGACCATGAACACTGAAGGAGCAGACCCAGAGCAGTCCCTCACCCGGATGGCAGTTCCTTGAAAAGATATTTAGAGGGAGTAGATTGGGATCTTATTTTGAAGGAACAGGACGTACAAGGTAAATATAGTAGATTCCTCTAAATTTATAGAGTAGGAACCAATATGTTTGTCCCAAGATATAAAACTGGAAATTTTACTAAGCAGAAAGATTGGTTTAATTTGAAATGCAAAAGAGCTTTGGGTAGGCGTGATGCAGCTTGGGCTAGATTAAGAAGAAGGAACACTGAGAGTAATCGGAATAAATATAAACAGGAGAGGAATAGATATGTTAACATAATTAGGCAAGTTAAAATGAACTATGAGAAGAACATAGTAAATAAATGTGAAAGTGACCCCAGATTATTAAATAAATATATAAACAGTAAGTTGAAGGTAAGGTGTGGTGGAGTGGTCTTGCCACTGGCCTGGTAATCCAAAGGTCCCGGGTTCAAATCCCGATGTATCAATGGGAAGATATTATTGGGATGGAATTTGTGCTGTACCTGGTATCAGTGCATTAACACAAGCCCACCGAAACGTCAATAAAATACCCTCATTGTTCCCTGATTAAATAGCACTGTATGAATATTCCCATATTCAAAAATATGCTCTAGGGGTGCAATGCCTGGTGAATTATCTGCTCAACAGGTGGCGTTGTGTGTGTGTAAGTGTTAGAGTCCGAGTGTAGGGGGTGAGACAGTGAAGCACGGGAACGAGGTGGCTTCAGAGATGGGGTCGTTTCGGGCCATGAGTGAGCACCGTGCCTCATGTGAAGGCAAGATGGCAGGTGCTCGTTGTACTCTACGTGCTTCACATGTCTCACTCCCTAGACTGGAACAAGACCTCACGGGCTTCACTGTTCATTGTAAAGTGGTGAATGTTAAGGCTCTTAGCCTATGCCCGAGAGGAAGTAAGTTGGAATATAGAAAAAAAAAAAAAAAAAAAAAAAAAAAAAAAAAAATTACTAAATTAAGAGTTGATGCTAGGACGTATGAAAATGTATCGGACATGTGCGAGGTAATGAATAACAAATTGGGGTCAGTTTTTACTAGAGAGGAAGGTTTTGACGAACCACAGGCGGGAGTACTGGAGAGTGGTCTTAGTAAGATTGAAATAACTAGAGATGAGCTGTTATCTGCGATGAGAGGACTTGAAGTAAGGAAAGCTATGGGACCGGATGAAGTGTCTGCCTGGGTTTTAAAGGAGTGTGCAGAGCAATTAGTGGAGCCAGTGAGGGACATAATTCAAGCTTCCTTAGATAAAGGACAGGTTCCTGTTGAATGGAAAAGAGCTAATATCATTCCGATATACAAGAATGGAAACCCTGAGGACCCTCTAAACTATAGACCAGTTTCACTTACTAGTATTGTATGCAAGATTTGTGAAAAGCTAATTAGGAAGAGATGGATGAAAATGTTGGAGAGAAAGAAGATAATAACCCCAAAGCAATTTGGATTCAGAGAAGGGACATCTTGTGTTACCAGTTTGCTATGTTATTACAGTAGGGTGATAGATGTACTCCAAGGTGGACTGCGTCTACTTAGACCTTTCCAAAGCATTCAATAAGGTACCACATAAGAGATTGTTATCTAAGCTTGAGACGCTAGGATGTGTCAAGGGGAGTTTGCTGAAATGGATGGAGAGCTATTTAACAGATAGGGAAATGAGGACCAACATTAGAGGAACTTACTCATCGTGGCGGAAAGTTGAGAGTGGTGTGCCGCAGGGATCTGTGTTGGCACCTCTCATGTTCCTTATGTACAGTACGTGAATGACCTGCCGATAGGCATAAACTCCTACATGTCAATGTTTGCAGATGACGTAAAAATTATGAGACAAATAACAAATAAAAGTAGTTGTGAGGAGCTGCAAGGGGATTTAGATAAAATATACGAATGGAGCACCAAGTGGAAAATGAAATTTAATATAAGTAAATGCCATGTTAAATATGGGAAGAAGTGTGAATAGACCAAATTGGGAGTACAGGATGGGAGATAATATAATTAGCAAGGCCGAAAAAGAAAAGGATTTAGGGTTGATTATACAAGATAATTTGTCGCCAGAGAAACATATTAACAAGCTCTTTAGCGGAATGTATGCAATGGCCGGGAATATGAAAGTTGCTCTGAACTACTTGGATGAGACCATGGTAGTGAAAATTATGAAAAGTATGATTAGACCAAGATTGGAGTATGCAGCAGTGGTGTGGTCCCCGCATCTAAAGAAGCATATTCACAAGTTAGAAAGAATCCAGAGAGCAGTTACTAGATTGGTTCCAAGTCTCAGAGAACTGCCATATGAAGGGAGGCTAGACAAATTAAATCTACCAAGTCTAAAAGAGAGGAGAGAGAGAGAGGGGAGACATGATAATGATGTACAAATGCACCCGGGGGCTGGAGAGGCTGGATAGGGAGGATATATTAATTATGGATACAGGAATAACTAGAGGCCACAGCTACAAAGTAAAAAGACCTACCTGCAAGAACGATATCAGGAAGTTTAGCTTCCCCTATAGATGTATTGACAAATGGAATGGGCTGGAGGAGGAGGTGGTAGGGGCAAGGAATATCCATATTTTCAAGAAAAAATTGGATAAAAACTAGACTGAGAGACGGGACAACACGAGCTTAGCTCAACTCCTGTAAACTACAATTAGGTAAATACAATTAGGTAAATACTACTCCTATATCCTTTTCTGCATTCACTTCCTCCATACTGTATCCTACCTTGTCTATCTTGCTGGTCCCAATCCGCATACAGCAATTCTTATACCACCTGCAAGATGTTCGCAGGCAGTTGATGAAGCCCATCTGCATGTCGGACTTATCGATGAGACGCATGTTGATATTGTAGTCCAGGACAGCAGCTGGTTTCTGGACGGGGTTTTCCGTTCTTCGGTCCACCTTCCCTGTGGCGACCATCTCGGCCTTGTGGCATGTGGCGAGGAGGTTGACCTTGCGCTGGTCATGCCAGTGGATGGAGAGGATGGGGCCACTCTTCTTGTGGTAGATGTCCGTCTTCTTGGTCTTGGTCGGGTACACTGGCATGCACTTCCTCTTTGCCTTGACTGTATTTACCTAATTGTATTTACCTAATTGTAGTTTACAGGAGTTGAGCTAAGCTCGTGTTGTCCCGTCTCTCAGTCTACTTTTTATCCAATTTTTTCTTGAAAATATGGATGTTCCTTGCCCCTACCACCTCCTCCTCCAGCCCATTCCATTTATCAATACATCTATAGGGGAAGCTAAACTTCCTGATATCGTTCTTGCAGGTAGGTCTTTTTACTTTGTGCCGACAGTTCCGGTCTTGCGGTCATGGAGGTACTTGGTGAGGATTGGCGACGTATAATAATTGTCTGTGTACAGGATGTGGTTCTTGTGGAGGTGTTTCTCCATCATCTTCTGTACAACAGCGCCGCCAAAACCAATGTCGGGGTCAGTCACGATTTCGTCACCACTGCCGCTGTAGACCACAAAGTTCAGCACATACCCCGTCTTACAATCGCAGAGGACGAAGAGCTTGATGCCGAAGCGGTGTCTCTTTGACGGGATATACTGCCTGAAATGCAGCCTACCACGGAACAGGACCAGAGACTCATCGAGGCACATCTTCTGAAATGGAATCAGGTAGGTGGTAAACCGATGACGTATCATGTCATACAGCTGCCTGATTTTCCACAATGGGTCGTGAAGGTGGACATGCATATTGTTGGTCAGGTGGAGATAGGAGAGGATGTCAAAGTACCTGTCCCTGGACATGTACTTGCCAAATGCTGGAGTCGTGATGAGGTCGGCAGTGATCCAATAGTCTGCCAAAGCGTGCTTCCTGATATGTGTCATCAGCATAGTCAGTGCCAAGAGAACATACAGTTCTACCACAGTGACAGCTCTCCATGCCACCATCTTGGCACTGGTCTTCCTGCCAAGAAAGTTGGCACAGATCTCATGATGGTTGTTGGTCTCCTCGACGAGGTATTCCATGACTTCATTGTCATAGAAGCCACAGAAAAGTTCACTGGGGGTAGCATTTGGGCCACACGGATATGCTGGTGACACCCCGGAACCAATCTGCTGCTCGTCAAAGGCAGGACAATCTGGCTCAAAATCCGCCCCATGTGTCCACACAAACAAGTTTGATGAGCGTGCACGTGCAGCTGCAGCAGGCACACGCCCTTGCCCACGCGGACGCCCGGGGGCAGCGGCGTCAGCAGGCTGAGCCGTCCCGGGCTAGGGCTAGGCCTAGGCTGACCACGCATAGATGGCGATGGGGTAGGCCTAGGCTCTAGCACACTCGGAAGTTCGACTGCACCATCCTGCAACACTTCCACATCAGGATCATCACTAGTATCTCCTCCCTCAAACAAGTCAACATTGTCATCATCCCCAAACCCCACAAAATCATCGTCTTCACTTGCACTACTAATAAATTGTTCTTTATCAATCAAGCTTTCGCCACTGCTTTCTTCAATGGCAAAAAGTTCTCTCTCTATCTCACTATCACTCAACAATACAGTCGACGCTCGATTTAACGGACCCCGATACAACGGATTTCGGATTTAATGGACTCTGTCCGTAGCCGGACAATGGATCCAGCAACGGACAAAGTCCGTTGCTCAAAAAAAAGTCCGGTAATTGGCTGGCGCGGCGCACCATTTTCCCGGCAAACCCCTGTAAAGCTCTCTTTCTATCTATCTATCTCTCTAATGCATCTATCTAAATCCCTTATACATTAACATAACTATGTCTTATTTGGTCTTTTTTTAATCTATGAATCATTTCTAATACGATGGAATTGAAAACAATATTACCCTTCCAACACAAATAATAAAATTAAAATGAGAGTAAATATAATTTTTTTTTTTTTTTCTATGTGATTGAGGGAGGCAAAAGGCATAACTGCCTATAGCGAGTGCCTCCCCCATAGTTGAAAGAGTGACAGGGCCAAAATCAAGGGACGTTCGAGCCAAAATGCCTGGACACACGGAGTTTGAAGCAATTTAAGTCATAGGAAGAGGGAAAGACTGATTCTGGGAGAGAGTTCCAGAGCTCAGATGTTGAGTAGAAGAAAGTTTGAGAGTAACGTTTCACTCTTGGGTTGGAGAGTTGCACAGAGTAGGGGTGGGATTGAGTTGCAAGACGGGTACCACGTGCCCTACGTAAAGGAGGTGGTATGCACTGGGATAGCTCTGAGGAACACTGATTATTATAGTAGCGATAGAATAGCGAGAGAGATGCAACATTGCGGCGGAGAGAGAGAGATTGCAGAGAGTTGGTGAGTGGACGGGAGTTAATGATACGAAAGGCCTTCCTTTCAACTTTGTCTAGGAGAGCGGTGTGAGAGGAACCTCCCCACACATGTGAACAATACTCAATACAAGGGCGCACTATGCCCCTGTACAGAGCAAGAAGCTGTGCAGGGGAAAAGAACCCCCTAAGGCGGTTGAGCACACCCAGCTTCTGGGAGGCTGCCTTAGCAAGACTGGTAATATAGTCCTTCCAAATGAGAGCAGAAGAAAAAGAGACACCAAGAATATTGAGAGAAGACGAAGGGTCAATTTTTGTATTGTTGAAGAATAAGGGATAGTCCGCTGGGAGATCCTGACGGGTAGATAGATGGAGAAATTGGGTTTTGGAAGCATTAAAGTTAACAAGGTTTTCTCTGCCCCAATTGGAAATAGTATTTAGATCAGAATTTAAGAGTTCTATGGCTTCATTACGTTTGTCGTTGAGGGATTGCTGGCTGGGGCGTTCTGAAAAACTAATGGAGTAGTGTAAGGTTGAGTCATCTGCGTATGAATGGATGGGAATTAAGGTACAGTTAAGGAGATCATTTATAAAAATTAGAAAGAGAATAGGAGATAGGACAGAGCCCTGAGGAACACCGGAGTTTATAGGGTGAGGAAGTGAACAATGGCCGTCCACAACCGCAGCTATGGAACGGCCGGAGAGGAAATTAGAGACAAAGGCACAGATGGAGGGATAGAAACCGAAGGAGGGTAGTTTAGAAATTAAAGATTTATGCCAGACTCTATCGAAGGCTTTCGATATGTCTAGTGCAATAGAAAAAGTCTCACCGAAATGTCTCCTTTGTCTTTCAGAAACATAAGTCTGTTTCATATATGTTAGTATTTTATCGCTCGCTCGCCCCTAGCCACTCTCTCTCTATCTATTTATCTCTCTAATGCACCTACCTAAATCCCTTATACATTAACATAACTATGTCTTATTTGGACTTTTTGTAATCTTTGAATCATTTCTAATGCGATGGAATTGAAAAATATATCCTTCCAGCACATAGATAAACAATAAATAAGATAGTCAAAAAAATAGTTCAACCCTCCCCTCCGTCTAGGCGCATAGCTTCCGAGACGAGACGGGAGATTTACGTTTGATAGATTTTTTTTTTTTTTTCCCACGGTATACACAAAATGATGGGGAAATATTATAACATGTTTTTAATTGACATTTGTGTCGTTTTTGCTGATTATGAGTTGGTGGAAAAAAATGTCTTTAATTCTATCATATAGGAAATGATTCACAGATTATATAGAGACCAAATAACATACACTTTTAAGTGTGTTCAATAGTTTTGCATTATCAATAGGGTGTAGCACAAGGCTTATCAACATTATCACAGTAACGGGGTCGAGGCCGGGACGGGGAGGGGAGGGAGTAGGCCTACAGCGGCGGGGATATCCTTCCTTTTTTTTTTTTTTTTTCCCATGTGAAATTTATCATATCAATGACAAATACGACCTTTATTATGTTTTCAGGGACAGTACAGCACAACGTGTCCCTCAATAAAAAAATAAAAAAAAAATCCGAAGGCAATTTTCCACCTACGGACTTTTTCCAGTAACGGACTCGGTCTCCCCCCTATTAGTCCGTTAAATCGAGCGTCGACTGTACCTTTGCTTTCTTGCGTTGAGCCTTTTTCTTGCTTGCAACAGGCGTAGATGTAGCGAGCGGGGTAGCACTGGGGTGCGCTGGAGGTTGCACAGAATAGGACGCCTCGGAATTCATGATTTCACTATAACTCGCCATGGCGGGCACGTACAAACTGATAACGGTAGTAGTTGAGGCTTGGTGGCGCTGCGATCGCCCCTGCAAAGGAAATTTTCGCCGCGCGAATTTCAAAGCACGCTTTCAAGCATAGTTATTTTAAAAGGACACCCGGGCTCCGGCCCATCTGCCGCACCGTCATTTTAAAATGCTGCCCAGGCCAGAAGGGTTAAGAGATGGAATTTCAAATTCTGAAAAGACATGGTTAGCATGATAATTTTTTGCAATAAAGTTAGGAGCAGGAGCAATATGTACACCCATGTTACGCCTCGAGAACCTTAACCCTCCAGCCCCGGCTATTGTATTATATAATTTCCCCGAAACCCGGGGGTTTTGGCCGAAAAACGTCTACGCCTAGGTTACCGTATCATTGTTATTTTAACTGCTTCCGCATTCCCACGCATCCCCAAGCGTATATGTGTTTCGTACCTGTAGAATGGCATTAAGTAGAGCTCTCTAAGTCAACTGGTTCAGTTGTGATGACGATTTCATTGGAGATAACTTTGTGGCAAAAACAGCCACTTTACACTACTTTTCGCTACTTAACAATAACATACAGGCACACACGAACAAGCGACGCACTCCTTCTTGTGGTCGGAGATGCGCGGCATCGGTCCAGCTGGCTGTTGTTTACATGCGTCGGACGGACGCCTCGCACACCAAGCTTACAGGCTTTCAAGCTCATGGGTTTCTCAGGGCCCTACCAGGTAGCGCGGGGGTGTTTGTTATGGGTGCCTCAGAGCCCTACCGGGTCTGGAGGGTTAAGCAAGGTGACTCCTAACTCATCGCCGCCAACTCTGACACCCTATCACCCTTGGCCAGGGCCATAAGAAAAATAGCCTTCTTAACACATAACGAGCGGCCTATGCGGTTTATTTATATGTACCGCCCAGCGGGGTGTTTTTAGCCAAAATAGGGCTGTTTACGTGATCATTTTCATGCCTAAATAAGACCCAGAACGTAAAACAAGTATCTATCCCTGAAAGGGCATGAACAGAGCTTTCGAATGACACCATAACGATCCTTGTATGATGGATAGTTTTCTTGCAATAACCGTGCAACGCGAGTGCAAAAAGCATGTAATTCGGTACTTTCCCCATATAATTGAGTATGTAGCGAGTGAGAGAGGGAGGAGGGAGCTGAGATTCGTGTCAGTAGGTTCGCCGCGGTGGTCTGGAGCAGTCATACGCTCGCTAGTCTCCTGCCACCACTTGTCTCTCTCTCTCAGCAACATTACGTGCTGAAATTGCCACTCGACCTATGTCGAGCGCCGCCAGTTAGTCCAGCTTTATTAAATACGACTTAAGTGGTGAGCCGCTAAAGAAGGGTTAAGTCTCAACTCATAAGGAGGATTATTACAATATTTGTGAGAGTGAAGCATTTCAAGGGTTAAATCAAGAGACCAGGTGGGTGTGAGTTGGCGTGGTGGAGGATGAAGCCGAAAGCAAGACCGCATGAACCCCTTCTCCTCCGTCTCTGGTATAGACAGACCAGTTAAATCATAAAATGGTGTCCTAATAGCCGTGAGGTGATTCCTTAATGTGATTACTGACAATTTACGCATACAGGATATGTGAAAAGAGAAAGTTAAAGGTCAATGTAGGGAAATGTAAGGTAATGGTGTTTGAGAGAAGAATGCATGAAACCATATATTTTAAGGAAAAATAGAGAATCAAGAAAGAATATGAGAAAAGTTGTAAAATAAAAATAAAAAATTAATTACTGGAAGAGGTTGAAAGTTTCAAGTATTTGGGAGCTGTACTATGCAAATATGGTAAAATGGAGAGTGAGATAAAAGAGAGAAAAATGCAAGGGAGAAAGGTGATTGGAAAACTTGATAGTATTCTCAAAGGAAGAATGGTTAGCCAGGAAATAAAAAAGTCACTGAGAAACAGTGTGCTGCTCCCAACACTCTCGTATGGAAGTGAGACATGGACAGCAAGTGACGAGGACCTCTCCAAACTGAGAGCTGTGGAGATGAGCTTTTTCAGAATGGCAGCTGGCATGAATAGGCTAGATGGGCCAAGTAATAGGTGTTAACATAGGCAAATATGTTAATGTGTGTGGGAGTGCAAACTGGTTATATATGTGAGCAGACGATCGACACAGGAGTTTGCCCAACTAGTTTCCCGCCAAATTGCGTGGTCTACTATATGCTGACGTGTAAGAGATGACGTCACGACCGGACCGATTAGGCGGGCTAGCTGTCAGGACGGAGCCAGTCGTTTACATACGGGTGAGTGGTGAACACGGCCATTGAGCTAATTAACATTGGTAGCAGAGCGTAGTTCGGAAAACAATGGCGTGTTCAACTAAGTGGCCACCGAAACTGGAGAATGAGGATGGGTATGAAAACTGGAAAAAAGATATAAACATTTGGTGTGAGTTGACAGATTTGGCCAAGAAAAAAACAGGCATTGGCGATCCACTTGTCTCTAACAGGGCGGGCAAGAGAGGCCTCGTCCGAAATACCCGCCGCGGACTTAAACAAAGACGACGGAGTTGAAGTACAGTAAACCCTCGCTATCTCGGACTAATTGGGGGAGACCACTTCCGAGATGTCCGATTTTCCGAGATGTCCGAAGTCCGACTTATGTCTGACTTAAGAGGGAAAATTCCGAATTAAAAGAGGAAAGTCCGTGTCACCAGAGAAATTGATTTTTTTTTTTTTTTTTTTTTATCTATCTATACCCTCTCACCACGGAAGGGCTCTTGAACGCCCATAAAAAAGCATATAACAGGTACCCGGATGGTCTCTTGAACGCCCAGTGGTTGAAAGCCTGTGAGCTTCGTGTGCGAGGCGTCGGTCCGACGCATGTAAACAACAGCCGGCTGGACCGTCGCCCCGCATCTCCGGCCACAAGAAGGAGAGCGTCGCTTGTTCGTGTGTGCCTGTATGTTGTTGTTAAGTATCGAAAAGTGGTGTAAAGTGGCTGTTTTGGCCATAAAGTTATCTCCAATGAAATCATCATCACAGCTCAACCAGTTGACTTAGAGAGCTCTACTTAATGCCATTCTACAGGTAAATAACACAGCTACGCTTGGGGATGCGCGGGAATGCGGGAAGCAGTCTGATTAACGAATATACGGTAGCCTAGCCTAGACGTTTTTCGGCCAAAACACCCGGGTTTCGAGGAATATATATATAATACATAGCCGGGGCTGGAGGGTTAATGCATCTATCTCCCTTATACATATATATAACTGTCTTATTTTTTTTTTTTTAATCTATGAATCAATTCTAATACGATGGAATTGAAAACAATATTACCCTTCTAGCACACAAATAATAAAATGAAAACGAGAGTAAATAAAAATGTCTCCTTTGTCTTTCAGAAACATAAGTCCGTCTCGTATATGTTAGAATTTTATCGCTCGCTCGCCCCTGGCCACTCTCTCTCTATCTATTTATCTCTCTAATGCATCTAACTAACTCCCTTATACATTAACATAACTATGTCTTATTTGGACTTTTTGTAATCTATAAATAATTTCTAATGCGATGGAATTGAAAACAATATTATCCTTCTAGCACACAAATAATAACATGAAAAAGAGTCAATATAAAAGTCTCCTTTGTCTTTTCAAAAGCAATTAAGTCTGTCTCATAATAGTTTGTGTTTATCGCTCACTCCCCCTCTGCAACTCTCTTTCTATCTATCTATCTCTCTAATGCATCTATGTAACTCCCTTATACATTAACATAACTATGTATTATTTGGACTTTTTGTAATCTATAAATAATTTCTAATGCGATGGAATTGAAAACAATATTATCCTTCTAGCACACAAATAATAACATGAAAAAGAGTCAATATAAAAGTCTCCTTTGTCTTTTCAGAAACAATTAAGTCCGTCTCGTCTCATAATAGTTCGTGTTTATCGCTCACTCCCCCTCTGCAACTCTCTTTCTATCTATCTATCTCTCTAATGCATCTACGTAACTCCCTTATACATTAACATAACTATGTCTTATTTGGATTTTTGTAATCTTTGAATAATTTCTAATGCAATGGAATTGAAAAATATAATATCCTTCCAGCACATAGATAAATAATAAATAAGATAGTCAACAAAATATTTCAACTCTCCCCTCCGTGCGAGTAGAGACGGAAGATTTACGTTTGATAGATTTTTTGTTTTGTTTTTTTCCCTCGATATACACTCTCTTTCTATCTATCTATCTCTCTAATTCATCTACCTAACTCCCTTATACATTAATATAACCATGTCTTATTTGGACTTTTTGTAATCTTTGAATAATTTCTAATGTGATGAATTGAAAAATATAATATCGGACATTTTCCGAATACTTTTTAAAAGTCCGACAACGTCAGAGACTGTCGGAACGATGACGGAAATGTCCGAAATACGGAAGTGCATGTCCGAGAGGCCGTAGCCTAGTACGGGTTTCCGACTTCTAGAGGTCCGAGATGGCGAGGGTTTACTGTATAGTTAAAGAAGCTTGATGGGTTGTTACTGGTGGACAAAGGAAGACGGCAGTTTGCGGCGTTCCATGACATTTATAATCTACGGCGGCCTAGTGACATGAATATGCGTACCTTCGTGTCTAAGTTTGAGCATACGTATTGTAAATGTTCGGAACAGGATATGACATTACCGGATGCAGTAAAGGCCTTTATGCTGTTGTCCGCTTGTAATTTGTCTGATAATGAAAGACAGTTGGCCATGTCTGCAGTTACTGAAGTGAGTTATGAACATATGAAGTCAGGTCTGTGCCGTATTTTTGGTGGTGAGACATCAGCTGTTGGGACAAGTTAATGTTAAATGGGAATGTTAAAAGTGAACCTGTGTTTGTTACTGAAGGTAAAGTGACATGAAGGAGAGGAAGCATTGTATACAGGCGTGTGGGTCGAGCACGGCCTTTAGCTAGAAGAGGTGCTATGAGAAGCCGTGGTAGAGGTTTTAATCATAGATATGGCAGGAAACAAAATTCTTTGGGGCCCGATGGTAGAGTGTCAAAATGTGCAGTTTGTGGTTCAAAATTTCATTGGGCTAGAGATTGTCCTGATGCGTATGAGAATAAGGGGAATTCTTGTGAAAGAGATGATGCGGAAGAGACAGTGCATTATCGATGTTTATGGGTTATGCTGGTGAGGTTGACAAGCACAGTGGAAAGTTGCAGAAGCTTGTTGATGAAGCTAAGGGTTGTGCTGTACTGGATACTGGATGTTCTACAACTGTGTGTGGATCGGAATGGATTGAAAATTACATTCATGAGTTAAGTGATTATGACAAAGCTCAAATTACCGAAGGCACTTCAACTTCGACTTTTACATTTGCGGATGGAGCCACAGTGCCATCGATGAAGCGAGTGACCTTGCCATGCCAGGTGGGCGATGTGCGTGCGACTATCGTGACGGATGTGGTAGAGTGTAACGTTCCTTTGCTTTTGAGTAAAAAGTCAATGAAAAAGGCGAAAATGGTTTTGGATTTTGAGACGGACATGGTGAGAGTTTGTGGACAAGACATTTGTTTGGAGTCTACGTCATCGGGACACTATCTGTTGCCCATTTCGTTCTGACTGGGCCAGAAATCCAGGAGTATGGTTACACTGGCATCATTAGAAACCGGTGGAAAAGGAACTGCACTGAAGCTTCATAGACAGTTTGGTCACCCTACGTCGGCTAAGCTATTGAAACTTGTGAAGGATGCAGGAATTAACAATTGTGACTTGGAATGGTCAATAAGTGAAGTGTCTGAAAACTGTGAAGTTTAATGCAAATTCAGGAAGGTTAGGCCTCGTCCTGTGGTGTGCCTGCCTATGGCGAATAAATTTAATGAGACTGTGGCTATGGACTTAAAGGTTTGGGGGAGACAGTATTTTTTGGTTATGGTTGACTTGGCCACAAGATATTGCAGTGCGGTAGTAATTAATGATAAGTGTGTCTCTACCATCCTTCATGGAGTGTTTCGGAGCTGGATTACTGTATTTGGCCCACCAAGGAAGTTTCTTACCGATAATGGGGGTGAATTTAACAATGCTGATATGCGTACGCTTGGTGAGGCTTTTAACATAATGATTATGGCTGCTGAGAGCCCTTGGAGTAATGGGGTTTGTGAACGTAAGAATGCAGTGATAGGTGATACGGTGAGGAAAATCATGGCAGATACACGTAACTTAGAGGTGGCTTTGGCTTGGGCGATTTCTGCGAGGAATGCCCTTACGAACTATTCGGGCTTCTCGCCTAACCAGCTTGTTTTTGGCTACAACCCTGAGTTTCCTAGTGTCTGGGCCAATGATCCTCCTGCGTTGGGGACGCCTCCATCCTGCATTGTGAGAGATAACCTGAATGCTCTTCACACGGCGAGTCAGGAATTTCTGAGGATAGAATCCTGTGAGCGGTTGACCAGGGCTTTGCGGCACAACGTGCGCCCAAGTGATTAGAACATTGTACAGAATGGTGATGACGTATTTTATAAGAGAAATGACGGTCATGAGTGGCACGGCCCTGGTATAGTGATCGGCAGAGATGGGAAGCAAGTTTTGGTAAGACACGGGGGCATCTATGTGAGGGCTCACGAGTGTCGTATAGCGCCGGCTCAGGGAAGGGATACAGTGGTTGAGGTTTCCAATGCAGAGTTGGGCGAGAAGGAATCCATTAAAGAGTCTTCGGGAGCTGTGTCGCAATACCCTCCAAATGATGAGTCCGAGGATGGTGGACATGGTGGACCTTCAGCCGGCGGTTGCTGGTACATCTGGTGATCAGGCTTATAAGATCAAGATTGGCCAGCGGATTAGAGGTATTCATGCAGAGAGTGGAGCGTCGGTGTCTGGAAAAATTGTGAGTCGTGCCGGCAAAGCAACGGGGCAGTATAAAAATTGTTACAACTTACAGAGACTCTGATGGCGGTATTGGCTGGGTGGATGTGCAGAAGTATTTTAGCACTTGGGAAGTGGTAGATGATGATGTTGAAATGTTGATTCTGTTCCATTCTGAGGATGTTTTAAAGGCCAAGGACAGTGAGATTGAGAACTGGAGGGGTAATGATGTGTACGAGGAAGTTAATGACGTTGGACAAGATACTATTTCTGTCCGTTGGGTGATGACTGAGAAAATAAAGAATGGCCAGCCGGTTGTTAAAGCACGTCTGGTAGCCAGAGGATTCGAGGGGGACACTGTGGATTTACGAAAGGACTCGCCTACGTGTTCAAAGGAAGCGTTGCGTTTGCCTCTGGTAACCAGTGGGTTTGTCACTCTATGGATGTGAAGGCGGCCTATCTGCAAGGGAACATGATTGAACGAGTTATTTATCTACGCCCTCCTCCAGAGTATGCTGATGGTAGGCTGTGGAGGTTAAAGAAGACAGTTTACGGTCTATGTGATGCTGCCAGGCACTGGTATCTGCGGGTTAAGGATCAGCTGTTGTGTCTTGGAGCTCAAATGTCATCCTTGGATTCAGCATTGTTCTTCTGGAGTAATAGGGGCAACGTTGATGGCATCATATGTATATACGTGGACGATTTTCTCTGGGCCGGCACACAGAAATTTGAGCGACACGTGATAGAACCAGTGAGTCAGGCGTTCCTGGTCGGCAGCTCGGAGTCAAGAGCCTTTAGATATGTGGGTTTGAACATCATATCTGAAAGCGATGGCAGCATAACTCTTGATCAGTTCCAGTACGCTTCATCCTTGTTGCCAATCACAATCAGCGACAGCGAGCACTGGTAAAAACGGGAGAATTGTCTGAATCAGAGAAGTCTGAGTATAGAGCATTAATTGGACAGTTGAATTGGATAGCCACTCACACTAGGCCTGACATCGCCTTTGACGTGTGTGAGTTAAGTGTGGCCAGAAAACAAGCTACTGTTGCAGAATTGCTCAGGCTCAACAAGGTGATTGACAGGGTGAAGACAGATAACATGAAACTGTTTCATAAAAGACCTTATAAATATCGCTTTATTGCCGGAGCAAAATTTGCTACCACTAAAACTCTATCAGAACAAGTCGTAAATTGCTTAAAATACATTAAAAGTACTCATAAAAGATATTGTAATACCATCATGAAAAGAACTGGCATTAACTATTATTGGAGTGTTGACAATTCGTTAGAAGTTATTGATAAAATAAATACCATGCCGAAAGTTACCTCGGTACATAGCTTCGACTTTTCAACTTTGTATACCAATTTGCCTTTAGATTTAGTATATTCAGAGCTTTGCTTTATTATAGATTTGCACTTTGACAGGTTCGTTAGGAATTGTAATTATTTCATAAATGTTTATACATATTTTAATAATGCATCACTTAGCTCTACTCCCACTAGTTCTGTATATTTTGATAGAACTAAACTTAAAGATGCCCTTAAATTCCTCCTTTTCAATACTTATGTTAGATTCGGGCCGTACATTTTCAAACAAATATTAGGAATTCCTATGGGTGGAAATGCTAGCCCTTTAATTGCAGACTTATTCTTGCTTGCTTAGAATTTAAATATATAAAAGACTTAGTTGACAGTAGCAAGAAAAATAAAATTCCAGAAAAATTAGCACTTGCTAAACTGTTAAGTAATAATTATTAGGTTCCTTCCAACAACCAACTATACTCCTAAAATCGATTAATGAAATTTACAAACACATGTGGCAGTCCGTGGATTCGAATCCAAGGATGATCACACCGAAAAATCAACACCTTATGCATCGCACCACGTAGACAGTTAGTAGATATATTGATGATATTCTTGTTTGCAATTTGTTAAATTTTAATCAAGTTGCTAAACTTATTTACCCTAATTCTATTCCCCTCACACAATGTAACGTAAATTATAAAGTTGAAAATTTTCTTGATATAAATATAGAGATTGTTAATGAACAGTGCATACTTAAAGTATATCACAAAGTTGATGATTATAATTTTAACGTAATAAACTTTCCTTTCCCTAGTAGTAATATCGATAGTAAAATAACTTATAATTGTTTTTATTCCCAATTAATAAGATTTTGTAAAATCTGCACTAAAGTAGATGACTTTTGGGCTAGAGCTAGGTTACTATACAGACTCTTAGTGGACAGAGGTTTTGAGGCAAGTAAATTGTTCCATAAATTTAATCTTTTTAGGGTCAATTATTGTGACTGTATTCTAAAATTTGACATCAATAATTTTAATCAAACATTTTTAACTTGAAGTTTCTTGTATAACCTCTGCTTACTTTTTGTCTGTATTTATTGTTTATCTTTTTCTTTTTCTTTTTCTATTATTATTATTATTATTATTAATATTAATATTGATGATTTTTTAAATTTATTGTTCTTGTTAAAAGAGTACTCTTTGTTTAAATCTGTTGTTACTTCATATTTTGCAATTATTTGTCTTTATATTATATGTATTCATTGTCGATAGTATCAATTGCTTACTTTTGCGATTTCCTTAGTTTATTTGTGCTATAAATGTAGGTTATTTGTAGGGTAGTTATTGATAGGGGTCACTTGAGGCATGCTATGCTTACAGGTACCTACCCGATAGCACTATCGTTAGTGAGTGCTGTATAAATATATTTTATATATTATTTTGTAATAGTATAGATATCTTATCAATATTTGTATTTGTACTATTGTTAATGTCTTGTCATGTTGCAAATTTGATTTTAAATAATATTTTGACATTTAACATGTAGTTTCTTTATTCATGCAGAGTTTAGTAAAATTTGCCAGAACGTCCCGGACTTCCCAAACTTGACTACTTCCTTTAACGTGACGATAGTGCGTTGTTATATGTGCGATTAGTTTGCTTGGGAAACAGATTAACTTGCTCATGTAGTAATGTACACCCTATGTGGTGGATTGTGTTCTTTTATTTAATAATTTTCATTTTAGTAAACGTTGTTTCCACATAGCGATTTTGATAATTTAATTTGACGTTATATTGTCCTTGTCCCAATTTGGTTTGTTTAGCTTGCAAGTTTTACATTTTAATTCCTAGATTGGGACCCATCCATGACTGCCATCTGGAATGTTTCTCGAATGCCTCGTTTGCCAACCTCGCAGGTAACGGTTCCCAGGGTGGCTTTGTGATCTTCTGCGAGATGCGATGATGATGAGATGCCCAATATTTTGGCAGACTAGGAAGATAAGAAGAGTCGTCAAATCCACTTTATCTGCAGAGACGCTAGCATTACTTGAGTGTGCGGAAGATGCTGTTTACCTCTCCAGCATTTTGAGTGAAATATCTGGGGGTGGAAGCTACAGAATAAAATGTTATTTATTAGTGGCCCCTCCATCATTGACGAACATGCCTATTACATAAGGCATCCTCTTCAAACACTAATCCGCCGTAGTTTGAATCTACCGCGCAGAGCATTTAAAAACTGAGGATCCTTCATCATGAGCGCACGCGACCTCACTCATGGCTTCAGTCATTATGAATTGGGTTCTCACTACGAAAAAACTTCGTAAAAAATAAAAACAAAAAGAAAATAAGAATAACTATCCAATAAGCTTTCCATCATATCGTGGATGTACTTGTGTGGGTTTCCTACCAGACGCTGATTCAGGCGTCATTCCTCCTTCTTTGCTCTGGCGCTCAGCCTGCCCGGACGTTCCTTTCAGGCTCCGGCTGGTTCCGCATTCCGTGCGTCCCTAGTGAGTTTTTTTCTCATTTGTGTACTCTGGGATGTATCGAGTAAGGTTACGATAGGCGGACCAGGAGTGTCCTGGGCTGGTTGCCCGCAGTGCAATGTATTTTGGGTCGTATGTATGGGGCATCTATTTCGGATGTACCCTCGTGGTCCTGTTGTGGACACGTGAACTTTTCACAGTTTGGTTTAGTTGGTGATGCAGGCGGCTTTCATTACGCGTTAATTATTGCTGCCTTCTATCCTTCTGTTGTGGTAAGCTGTGTGTTTGCTGGCGTTCCCAGCGTATTTTTCTTCACTTAGTGAAGTTTTTTCTGGGTCCGTGTCAGGCTTCCCGGGGTTGGGAAGTTATCGCTTCGGTGGTGTGTTGGCGGTGGTTCCTGTTGTGATATTCCAGTGTGTGTTTATATTTCAACTATTTTTCATGCCGTCTACCTAGGCCTAGCCAGCCGCTCGTAGCTTTGCCACATGTCTAGTGTTATTATTTATTTTATAAATATGCCCTACTGTGTCATGTGTATCCGGGTTTTAGTTGTGTATTGGCTAATTCCTCGGACTATATTTGTTTCCTGGTTTAGTTGTGTATTGGCTAATTCCACGGATTATGTTGTGACCTTGGGTTAGTCGTGCGTGTCTCTCCTCGTGTCGTATTGTTCAGATGGTGTCTGTTCAGGGTGGGGTTTGCCTTCCGGCGGGTTTTTCTCGGTTTCACCGTGAAAAAACCTGACCGATGAGCAGTGGGAGGGCACACGTGGTTGGTAACACTGGGCTGGTTCCCCGGCGAGGGGAGGTGTCTGTGGCTCTCCAGGACTGCGTATCTGTGGGTGGCCTGGTTTCAGGCCTCCTTTATATTCCCGGCGGGATGGCTGTACCCATCCTTACATATATATTTAGTTATATATAAAGAAACGATGTTCGTGAGAACACTCGTTTTTTTATAGGTTTTTTCTACGTGGTTTACGACAAACCACGGGGAAAACCTAGCTGTTGTTTAGGCGTTCCTCCCCGGCGATCTTTTACAAAGTAGTGGGGTCAGGACACTTGTGGGGTTAACTTTTAGACTTCTCACCCGGCGGGTGGCACCTTAGGCAGGGTGGGATAAAACGACTTAGGTCTCTTATAGTTAACCAATCCATGTGAGTGATACTCTGTGTATCGCCGCCTTTACTCTTACGGCATGTGAAGGATCAGTGAGGTTTAACCTAATCGATTTCCACACCCGGCGGGTGTCCCTAAGTATAGGAAACTAAGGAATTTATAAACAAATTCAATTTCGATTAACCTTAATTGGTTGATACTTTCAGTATCGCCGCCTTCTATTTTTACGACGATCGTTTGGGACAATTCGTTAAAAATCAGATCTCGTATATTGCCTGCCCTGGGCTATTCTATCTAAAATATTTCAAGGGCCGGCGTCTTTATGAGGGGGGGCTTTGTTACAAAATTGAATCTTGAGACAGTCACCACCTCCTACAGACTATTAGTGCCATACTGGACCATTTATATTCAGAGGGTATTCTTCATGTTCTTAGCTAAGAAGACTTGTTTAGCCTCTTTATACCCACCGCGTGGCGAGATGTGTGTTAGCTGTGTCTTTGCATCCCGTTACCCGGCGGGTTATTAACACTTGTATGCGAACAC
>CM064492.1:10895049-11074911 GCA_032716605.1 Paralithodes platypus | reverse complement strand
AAAAAGTCTCACCGAAATGGTCTCCTTGTGGTCTTTCAGAAACATAAGTCTGTTTCATATATGTTAGTATTTTAAATCGCTCGCTCGCCCCTAGCCACTCTCTCTCTATCTATTTATCTCTCTAATGCACCATACCTAAATTCCCTTATACATTAACATAAACTATGTCTTATTTGGACTTAATTGTACATCTTTGAATCATTTCCTAATGCGATGGAATTGAAAACATAGAGCCTTTCCAGCACATAGATAAACAATAAATAAGATAGTCAAAAAAATAGTTCAACCCTCCCCTCCGTCTAGGCGCATAGCTTCCGAGACGAGACGGGAGATTTACGTTTGATAGATTTTTTTTTTTTTTTTCCCACGGTATACACAAAATGATGGGGAAATATTATAACATGTTTTTAATTGACATTTGTGTCGTTTTTGCTGATTATGAGTTGGTGGAAAAAAATGTCTTTAATTCTATCATATAGTAATGATTCACAGATTATATAGAGACCAAATAACATACACTTTTAAGTGTGTTCAATAGTTTTGCATTATCAATAGGGTGTAGCACAAGGCTTATCAACATTATCACAGTAACGGGGTCGAGGCCGGGACGGGGAGGGGAGGGAGTAGGCCTACAGCGGCGGGGATATCCTTCCTTTTTTTTTTTTTTTTTTTTCCCATGTGAAATTTATCATATCAATGACAAATACGACCTTTATTATGTTTTCAGGGACAGTACAGCACAACGTGTCCCTCAATAAAAAAAAAAAAAAAAAATCCGAAGGCAATTTTCCACCTACGGACTTTTTCCAGTAACGGACTCGGTCTCCCCCCTATTAGTCCGTTAAATCGAGCGTCGACTGTACCTTTGGTTTCTTGCGTTGATCCTTTTTCTTGCTTGCAACAGGCGTAGATGTTGCGAGCGGGGTAGCAGTGGGGCGCGCTGGAGGTTGCACAGAATAGGACGCCTCGGAATTCATGATTTCACTATAACTCGCCATGGCGGGCACGTACAAACTGATAACGGTAGTAGTTGAGGCTTGGTGGCGCTGCGATCGCCCCTGCAAAGGAAATTTTCGCCGCGCGAATTTCAAAGCACGCTTTCAAGCATAGTTATTTTAAAAGGACACCCGGGCTCCGGCCCATCTGCCGCACCGTCATTTTAAAATGCTGCCCAGGCCAGAAGGGTTAAGAGATGGAATTTCAAATTCTGAAAAGACATGGTTAGCATGATAATTTTTGCAATAAAGTTAGGAGCAGGAGCAATATGTACACCCATGTTACGCCTCGAGAACCTTAACCCTCCAGCCCCGGCTATTGTATTATATAATTTCCCCGAAACCCGGGGGTTTTGGCCGAAAAACGTCTACGCCTAGGTTACCGTATCATTGTTATTTTAACTGCTTCCGCATTCCCACCATCCCCAAGCGTATATGTGTTTCGTACCTGTAGAATGGCATTAAGTAGAGCTCTCTAAGTCAACTGGTTCAGTTGTGATGACGATTTCATTGGAGATTAACTTTGTGGCAAAAACAGCCACTTTACACTACTTTTCGCTACTTAACAATAACATACAGGCACACACGAACAAGCGACGCACTCCTTCTTGTGGTCGGAGATGCGCGGCATCGGTCCAGTTGGCTGTTGTTTACATGCGTCGGACGGACGCCTCGCACACCAAGCTTACAGGCTTTCAAGCTCATGGGTTTCTCAGGGCCCTACCAGGTAGCGCGGGGGTGTTTGTTATGGGTGCCTCAGAGCCCTACCGGGTCTGGAGGGTTAAGCAAGGTGACTCCTAACTCATCGCCGCCAAACTCTGACACCCTAATCACCCTTGGCCAGGGCCATAAGGAAAAATAGCCTTCTTAACACATAACGAGCGGCCTATGCGGTTTATTTATATGTACCGCCCAGCGGGGTGTTTTTAGCCAAAATAGGGCTGTTTACGTGATCATTTTCATGCCTAAATAAGACCCAGAACGTGAAAACAAGTATCTATCCCTGAAAGGGCATGAACAGAGCTTTCGAATGACACCATAACGATCCTTGTATGATGGATAGTTTTCTTGCAATAACCGTGCAACGCGAGTGCAAAAAGCATGTAATTCGGTACTTTCCCCATATAATTGAGTATGTAGCGAGTGAGAGAGGGAGGAGGGAGCTGAGATTCGTGTCAGTAGGTTCGCCGCGGTGGTCTGGAGCAGTCATACGCTCGCTAGTCTCCTGCCACCACTTGTCTCTCTCTCTCAGCAACATTACGTGCTGAAATTGCCACTCGACCTATGTCGAGCGCCGCCAGTTAGTCCAGCTTTATTAAATACGACTTAAGTGGTGAGCCGCTAAAGAAGGGTTAAGTCTCAACTCATAAGGAGGATTATTACAATATTTGTGAGAGTGAAGCATTTCAAGGGTTAAATCAAGAGACCAGGTGGGTGTGAGTTGGCGTGGTGGAGGATGAAGCCGAAAGCAAGACCGCATGAACCCCTTCTCCTCCGTCTCTGGTATAGACAGACCAGTTAAATCATAAAATGGTGTCCTAATAGCCGTGAGGTGATTCCTTAATGTGATTACTGACAATTTACGCATACAGGATATGTGAAAAGAGAAAGTTAAAGGTCAATGTAGGGAAATGTAAGGTAATGGTGTTTGAGAGAAGAATGCATGAAACCATATATTTTAAGGAAAAATATAGAATCAAGAAAGAATATGAGAAAAGTTGTAAAATAAAAATAAAAAATTAATTACTGGAAGAGGTTGAAAGTTTCAAGTATTTGGGAGCTGTACTATGCAAATATGGTAAAATGGAGAGTGAGATAAAAGAGAGAAAAATGCAAGGGAGAAAGGTGATTGGAAAACTTGATAGTATTCTCAAAGGAAGAATGGTTAGCCAGGAAATAAAAAAGTCACTGAGAAACAGTGTGCTGCTCCCAACACTCTCGTATGGAAGTGAGACATGGACAGCAAGTGACGAGGACCTCTCCAAACTGAGAGCTGTGGAGATGAGCTTTTTCAGAATGGCAGCTGGCATGAATAGGCTAGATGGGCCAAGTAATAGGTGTTAACATAGGCAAATATGTTAATGTGTGTGGGAGTGCAAACTGGTTATATATGTGAGCAGACGATCGACACAGGAGTTTGCCCAACTAGTTTCCCGCCAAATTGCGTGGTCTACTATATGCTGACGTGTAAGAGATGACGTCACGACCGGACCGATTAGGCGGGCTAGCTGTCAGGACGGAGCCAGTCGTTTACATACGGGTGAGTGGTGAACACGGCCATTGAGCTAATTAACATTGGTAGCAGAGCGTAGTTCGGAAAAACAATGGCGTGTTCAACTAAGTGGCCACCGAAACTGGAGAATGAGGATGGGTATGAAAACTGGAAAAAAGATATAAACATTTGGTGTGAGTTGACAGATTTGGCCAAGAAAAAAACAGGCATTGGCGATCCACTTGTCTCTAACAGGGCGGGCAAGAGAGGCCTCGTCCGAAATACCCGCCGCGGACTTAAACAAAGACGACGGAGTTGAAGTACAGTAAACCCTCGCTATCTCGGACTAATTGGGGGAGACCACTTCCGAGATGTCCGATTTTCCGAGATGTCCGAAGTCCGACTTATGTCTGACTTAAGAGAGGGAAAATTCCGAATTAAAAGAGGAAAGTCCGTGTCACCAGAGAAATTGATTTTTTTTTTTTTTTTTTTTTTATCTATCTATACCCTCTCACCACGGAAGGGCTCTTGAACGCCCATAAAAAAGCATATAACAGGTACCCGGATGGTCTCTTGAACGCCCAGTGGTTGAAAGCCTGTGAGCTTCGTGTGCGAGGCGTCGGTCCGACGCATGTAAACAACAGCCGGCTGGACCGTCGCCCCGCATCTCCGGCCACAAGAAGGAGAGCGTCGCTTGTTCGTGTGTGCCTGTATGTTGTTGTTAAGTATCGAAAAGTGGTGTAAAGTGGCTGTTTTGGCCATAAAGTTATCTCCAATGAAATCATCATCACAGCTCAACCAGTTGACTTAGAGAGCTCTACTTAATGCCATTCTACAGGTAAATAACACAGCTACGCTTGGGGATGCGCGGAATGCGGGAAGCAGTCTGATTAACGAATATACGGTAGCCTAGCCTAGACGTTTTTCGGCCAAAACACCCGGGTTTCGAGGAATATATATAATACATAGCCGGGGCTGGAGGGTTAATGCATCTATCTCCCTTATACATATATATAACTGTCTTTTTTTTTTTTTTTTAATCTATGAATCAATTCTAATACGATGGAATTGAAAACAATATTACCCTTCTAGCACACAAATAATAAAATGAAAACGAGAGTAAATAAAAATGTCTCCTTTGTCTTTCAGAAACATAAGTCCGTCTCGTATATGTTAGAATTTTATCGCTCGCTCGCCCCTGGCCACTCTCTCTCTATCTATTTATCTCTCTAATGCATCTAACTAACTCCCTTATACATTAACATAACTATGTCTTATTTGGACTTTTTGTAATCTATAAATAATTTCTAATGCGATGGAATTGAAAACAATATTATCCTTCTAGCACACAAATAATAACATGAAAAAGAGTCAATATAAAAGTCTCCTTTGTCTTTTCAAAAGCAATTAAGTCTGTCTCATAATAGTTTGTGTTTATCGCTCACTCCCCCTCTGCAACTCTCTTTCTATCTATCTATCTCTCTAATGCATCTATGTAACTCCCTTATACATTAACATAACTATGTATTATTTGGACTTTTTGTAATCTATAAATAATTTCTAATGCGATGGAATTGAAAACAATATTATCCTTCTAGCACACAAATAATAACATGAAAAAGAGTCAATATAAAAGTCTCCTTTGTCTTTTCAGAAACAATTAAGTCCGTCTCGTCTCATAATAGTTCGTGTTTATCGCTCACTCCCCCTCTGCAACTCTCTCTTTCTATCTATCTATCTCTCTAATGCATCTACGTAACTCCCTTATACATTAACATAACTATGTCTTATTTGGATTTTTGTAATCTTTGAATAATTTCTAATGCAATGGAATTGAAAAATATAATATCCTTCCAGCACATAAATAATAAATAAGATAGTCAACAAAATATTTCAACTCTCCCCTCCGTGCGAGTAGAGACGGAAGATTTACGTTTGATAGATTTTTTGTTTTGTTTTTTTCCCTCGATATACACTCTCTTTCTATCTATCTATCTCTCTAATTCATCTACCTAACTCCCTTATACATTAATATAACCATGTCTTATTTGGACTTTTTGTAATCTTTGAATAATTTCTAATGTGATGAATTGAAAAATATAATATCGGACATTTTCCGAATACTTTTTAAAAGTCCGACAACGTCAGAGACTGTCGGAACGATGACGGAAATGTCCGAAATACGGAAGTGCATGTCCGAGAGGCCGTAGCCTAGTACGGGTTTCCGACTTCTAGAGGTCCGAGATGGCGAGGGTTTACTGTATAGTTAAAGAAGCTTGATGGGTTGTTACTGGTGGACAAAGGAAGACGGCAGTTTGCGGCGTTCCATGACATTTATAATCTACGGCGGCCTAGTGACATGAATATGCGTACCTTCGTGTCTAAGTTTGAGCATACGTATTGTAAATGTTCGGAACAGGATATGACATTACCGGATGCAGTAAAGGCCTTTATGCTGTTGTCCGCTTGTAATTTGTCTGATAATGAAAGACAGTTGGCCATGTCTGCAGTTACTGAAGTGAGTTATGAACATATGAAGTCAGGTCTGTGCCGTATTTTTGGTGGTGAGACATCAGCTGTTGGGACAAGTTAATGTTAAATGGGAATGTTAAAAGTGAACCTGTGTTTGTTACTGAAGGTAAAAGTGACATGAAGGAAGAGGAAGCATTGTATACAGGCGGTGTGGGTCGAGCACGGCCTTTAGCTAGAAGAGGTGCTATGAGAAGCCGTGGTAGAGGTTTTAATCATAGATATGGCAGGAAACAAAATTCTTTGGGGCCCGATGGTAGAGTGTCAAAATGTGCAGTTTGTGGTTCAAAATTTCATTGGGCTAGAGATTGTCCTGATGCGTATGAGAATAAGGGGAATTCTTGTGAAAGAGATGATGCGGAAGAGACAGTGCATTATCGATGTTTATGGGTTATGCTGGTGAGGTTGACAAGCACAGTGGAAAGTTGCAGAAGCTTGTTGATGAAGCTAAGGGTTGTGCTGTACTGGATACTGGATGTTCTACAACTGTGTGTGGATCGGAATGGATTGAAAATTACATTCATGAGTTAAGTGATTATGACAAAGCTCAAATTACCGAAGGCACTTCAACTTCGACTTTTACATTTGCGGATGGAGCCACAGTGCCATCGATGAAGCGAGTGACCTTGCCATGCCAGGTGGGCGATGTGCGTGCGACTATCGTGACGGATGTGGTAGAGTGTAACGTTCCTTTGCTTTTGAGGTAAAAAGTCAATGAAAAAGGCGAAAATGGTTTTGGATTTTGAGACGGACATGGTGAGAGTTTGTGGACAAGACATTTGTTTGGAGTCTACGTCATCGGGACACTATCTGTTGCCCATTTCGTTCTGACTGGGCCAGAAATCCAGGAGTATGGTTACACTGGCATCATTAGAAACCGGTGGAAAAGGAACTGCACTGAAGCTTCATAGACAGTTTGGTCACCCTACGTCGGCTAAGCTATTGAAACTTGTGAAGGATGCAGGAATTAACAATTGTGACTTGGAATGGTCAATAAGTGAAGTGTCTGAAAAACTGTGAAGTTTAATGCAAATTCAGGAAGGTTAGGCCTCGTCCTGTGGTGTGCCTGCCTATGGCGAATAAATTTAATGAGACTGTGGCTATGGACTTAAAGGTTTGGGGGAGACAGTATTTTTTGGTTATGGTTGACTTGGCCACAAGATTTGCAGTGCGGTAGTAATTAATGATAAGTGTGTCTCTACCATCCTTCATGGAGTGTTTCGGAGCTGGATTACTGTATTTGGCCCACCAAGGAAGTTTCTTACCGATAATGGGGGTGAATTTAACAATGCTGATATGCGTACGCTTGGTGAGGCTTTTAACATAATGATTATGGCTGCTGAGAGCCCTTGGAGTAATGGGGTTTGTGAACGTAAGAATGCAGTGATAGGTGATACGGTGAGGAAAATCATGGCAGATACACGTAAACTTAGAGGTGGCTTTGGCTTGGGCGATTTCTGCGAGGAATGCCCTTACGAACTATTCGGGCTTCTCGCCTAACCAGCTTGTTTTTGGCTACAACCCTGAGTTTCCTAGTGTCTGGGCCAATGATCCTCCTGCGTTGGGGACGCCTCCATCCTGCATTGTGAGAGATAACCTGAATGCTCTTCACACGGCGAGTCAGGAATTTCTGAGGATAGAATCCTGTGAGCGGTTGACCAGGGCTTTGCGGCACAACGTGCGCCCAAGTGATTAGAACATTGTACAGAATGGTGATGACGTATTTTATAAGAGAAATGACGGTCATGAGTGGCACGGCCCTGGTATAGTGATCGGCAGAGATGGGAAGCAAGTTTTGGTAAGACACGGGGGCATCTATGTGAGGGCTCACGAGTGTCGTATAGCGCCGGCTCAGGGAAGGGATACAGTGGTTGAGGTTTCCAATGCAGAGTTGGGCGAGAAGGAATCCATTAAAGAGTCTTCGGGAGCTGTGTCGCAATACCCTCCAAATGATGAGTCCGAGGATGGTGACATGGTGGACCTTCAGCCGGCGGTTGCTGGTACATCTGGTGATCAGGCTTATAAGATCAAGATTGGCCAGCGGATTAGAGGTATTCATGCAGAGAGTGGAGCGTCGGTGTCTGGAAAAATTGTGAGTCGTGCCGGCAAAGCAACGGGGCAGTATAAAAATTGTTACAACTTACAGAGACTCTGATGGCGGTATTGGCTGGGTGGATGTGCAGAAGTATTTTAGCACTTGGGAAGTGGTAGATGATGATGTTGAAATGTTGATTCTGTTCCATTCTGAGGATGTTTTAAAGGCCAAGGACAGTGAGATTGAGAACTGGAGGGGTAATGATGTGTACGAGGAAGTTAATGACGTTGGACAAGATACTATTTCTGTCCGTTGGGTGATGACTGAGAAAATAAAGAATGGCCAGCCGGTTGTTAAAGCACGTCTGGTAGCCAGAGGATTCGAGGGGGACACTGTGGATTTACGAAAGGACTCGCCTACGTGTTCAAAGGAAGCGGTACGTCTGGCTCTTGCGTTTGCCTCTGGTAACCAGTGGGTTTGTCACTCTATGGATGTGAAGGCGGCCTATCTGCAAGGGAACATGATTGAACGAGTTATTTATCTACGCCCTCCTCCAGAGTATGCTGATGGTAGGCTGTGGAGGTTAAAGAAGACAGTTTACGGTCTATGTGATGCTGCCAGGCACTGGTATCTGCGGGTTAAGGATCAGCTGTTGTGTCTTGGAGCTCAAATGTCATCCTTGGATTCAGCATTGTTCTTCTGGAGTAATAGGGGCAACGTTGATGGCATCATATGTATATACGTGGACGATTTTCTCTGGGCCGGCACACAGAAATTTGAGCGACACGTGATAGAACCAGTGAGTCAGGCGTTCCTGGTCGGCAGCTCGAGTCAAGAGCCTTTAGATATGTGGGTTTGAACATCATATCTGAAAGCGATGGCAGCATAACTCTTGATCAGTTCCAGTACGCTTCATCCTTGTTGCCAATCACAATCAGCGACAGCGAGCACTGGTAAAAACGGGAGAATTGTCTGAATCAGAGAAGTCTGAGTATAGAGCATTAATTGGACAGTTGAATTGGATAGCCACTCACACTAGGCCTGACATCGCCTTTGACGTGTGTGAGTTAAGTGTGGCCAGAAAACAAGCTACTGTTGCAGAATTGCTCAGGCTCAACAAGGTGATTGACAGGGTGAAGACAGATAACATGAAACTGTTTCATAAAAGACCTTATAAATATCGCTTTATTGCCGGAGCAAAATTTGCTACCACTAAAACTCTATCAGAACAAGTCGTAAATTGCTTAAAATACATTAAAAGTACTCATAAAAGATATTGTAATACCATCATGAAAAGAACTGGCATTAACTATTATTGGAGTGTTGATAATTCGTTAGAAGTTATTGATAAAATAAATACCATGCCGAAAGTTACCTCGGTACATAGCTTCGACTTTTCAACTTTGTATACCAATTTGCCTTTAGATTTAGTATATTCAGAGCTTTGCTTTATTATAGATTTGCACTTTGACAGGTTCGTTAGGAATTGTAATTATTTCATAAATGTTTATACATATTTTAATAATGCATCACTTAGCTCTACTCCCACTAGTTCTGTATATTTTGATAGAACTAAACTTAAAGATGCCCTTAAATTCCTCCTTTTCAATACTTATGTTAGATTCGGGCCGTACATTTTCAAACAAATATTAGGAATTCCTATGGGTGGAAATGCTAGCCCTTTAATTGCAGACTTATTCTTGCTTGCTTTAGAATTTAAATATATAAAAGACTTAGTTGACAGTAGCAAGAAAAATAAAATTCCAGAAAAATTAGCACTTGCTAAACTGTTAAGTAATAATTATTATGTTCCTTCCAACAACCAACTATACTCCTAAAATCGATTAATGAAATTTACAAACACATGTGGCAGTCCGTGGATTCGAATCCAGGATGATCACACCGAAAATCAACACCTTATGCATCGCACCACGTAGACAGTTAGTAGATATATTGATGATATTCTTGTTTGCAATTTGTTAAATTTTAATCAAGTTGCTAAACTTATTTACCCTAATTCTATTCCCCTCACACAATGTAACGTAAATTATAAAGTTGAAAATTTTCTTGATATAAATATAGAGATTGTTAATGAACAGTGCATACTTAAAGTATATCACAAAGTTGATGATTTTAATTTTAACGTAATAAACTTTCCTTTCCCTAGTAGTAATATCGATAGTAAAATAACTTATAATTGTTTTTATTCCCAATTAATAAGATTTTGTAAAATCTGCACTAAAGTAGATGACTTTTGGGCTAGAGCTAGGTTACTATACAGACTCTTAGTGGACAGAGGTTTTGAGGCAAGTAAATTGTTCCATAAATTTAATCTTTTTAGGGTCAATTATTGTGACTGTATTCTAAAATTTGACATCAATAATTTTAATCAAACATTTTTAACTTGAAGTTTCTTGTATAACCTCTGCTTACTTTTTGTCTGTATTTATTGTTTATCTTTTTCTTTTTCTATTATTATTATTATTATTATTAATATTAATATTGATGATTTTTTAAATTTATTGTTCTTGTTAAAAGAGTACTCTTTGTTTAAATCTGTTGTTACTTCATATTTTGCAATTATTTGTCTTTATATTATATGTATTCATTGTCGATAGTATCAATTGCTTACTTTTGCGATTTCCTTAGTTTATTTGTGCTATAAATGTAGGTTATTTGTAGGGTAGTTATTGATAGGGGTCACTTGAGGCATGCTATGCTTACAGGTACCTACCCGATAGCACTATCGTTAGTGAGTGCTGTATAAAATATATATTTTATATATTATTTTGTAATAGTATAGATATCTTATCAATATTTGTATTTTGTACTATTGTTAATGTCTTGTCATGTTGCAAATTTGATTTTAAATAATATTTTGACATTTAACATGTAGTTTCTTTATTCATGCAGAGTTTAGTAAAATTTGCCAGAACGTCCCGGACTTCCCAAACTTGACTACTTCCTTTAACGTGACGATAGTGCGTTGTTATATGTGCGATTAGTTTGCTTGGGAAACAGATTAACTTGCTCATGTAGTAATGTACACCCTATGTGGTGGATTGTGTTCTTTTATTTAATAATTTTCATTTTAGTAAACGTTGTTTCCACATAGCGATTTTGATAATTTAATTTGACTTTATATTGTCCTTGTCCCAATTTTGGTTTGTTTAGCTTGCAAGTTTTACATTTTAATTCCTAGATTGGGACCCATCCATGACTGCCATCTGGAATGTTTCTCGGATGCCTCGTTTGCCAACCTCGCAGGTAACGGTTCCCAGGGTGGCTTTGTGATCTTTCTGCGAGATGCCGATGATAAGAGATGCCCAATATTTTGGCAGACTAGGAAGATAAGAAGAGTCGTCAAATCCACTTTATCTGCAGAGACGCTAGCATTACTTGAGTGTGCGGAAGATGCTGTTTACCTCTCCAGCATTTTGAGTGAAATATCTGGGGGTGGAAGCTACAGAATAAAATGTTATGTGGATAATAAGAGCTTAGTAGACGCACTTCACTCATGTAAAAGTGTGGACGACAGGAGATTGAGGATCGACATTGCAGTGCTGCGGGACATGGTGGACAGGGGAGAAATTGAAGAGGTATCTTGGGTGGAGACGTCACAGCAACTGGCTGATTGCTTGACGAAAAAAGGCGCCTCACCCGGGCGGCTGCGGGCTGCAGTCAGCCGGGATTAAATGGGATAACTTCTTTGTGGTATCACATATCTGTATGTGGCTGTACTACATACCAAGAAGGGCGAGTGTGATTTACATGTCGCCCACATTAAAAGAAGAGGACGAGAGTGTTAACATAGGCAAATATGTTAATGTGTGTGGGAGTGCAAACTGGTCATATATGTGAGCAGACGATCGACACAGGAGTTTGCCCAACTAGTTTCCCGCCAAATTGCGTGGTCACCATATGCTGACGTGTAAGAGATGACGTCACGACCGGACCGATTAGGCGGGCTAGCTGTCAGGACGGAGCCAGTCGTTTACATACGGGTGAGTGGTGAACACGGCCATTGAGCTAAGTGTACGAGTCCTTTGGAATGGAAGACCAGGCTTTGGGCATCGATTGTGGTGTGGTTGAGTGGATAAAGAGAAGTACTTTGAGGTGGTATGGCCATGTTCAGAGAATGGATGAAGACAGAATGCCAAGAAAGATATATGGGAGTCAGGTGAGTGGAACTGCTATACTCCGTTCAGCATAAACAGTCCGTTGGTAGGGCAGAACTTGACAACACTGTTTTACCCTCGCTATCAGCTGATAAGTTGATAATGGGGGCGAGAAACCATTTGCCCTCTCTCTCTCTCTGGGAGATGAAATTGTACTAACTTAATTATTAACATGATTTTTATATACCCTAAATCTATATATATAATGTCTTAAATGATAAAATAAACTATTGGTCAAAATATTCTGTGGCAGACTTTAAAGTGTTTGCTTTTATTGTACGGTTTTCTGTAATCATAATGAATGGGATACTTCTCTATAGTAGAAATTATCCAGTGTTTCTGATGTTATGACTTTTTTTCCACACCACCATTGAGGTAAAAGTCTAGGTGCGTTTATTTTTATAGAGGTTTCCCCAGTATGTAGTGTATATGAATACATATACAATAGTCGAGTCATGGCTGGAAAGGTTAAGGTGTTAAATCTGTGGGATCAAATGAGCCAATTTAAAAATCATTAGGATCAACAATCAGATGAATGCTGCAGTGTTTGAAAACTGGTTTATAAATCAGTTGCTACCAAACATACCACCCAACTCTGTGATTGTGATGGACAATGCTTCGTACCATTCGATGCTCATTGAAAAATTTCCAAACTACTCCTGGAAAAAATCTGATATAAAGGATTGGCTAATTAAGAAGGGAGCTCAGCCCAGTGATACCTTACCTTTGGATGTGTTCGCCGCTCCTCTAGCGGCACCAAGGAGCGCGACGTCGCGCCCCTCGTTATGGGTGGTGATTATGTTTATGATGATATTTATGATGATCTGTTTAAAATAAACCTGCTTGACCTTGCAAAGAAATATTACAAAGGCAAAAAGTATGTGATTGACACAATTGCAGCAGAAGCAGGGCATAGGGTTGTAAGGCTACCGCCATACCATTGCCAGTACAACCATATTGAGCTAATCTGGGCTCAAGTGAAAACATATATCGCCAAGAAAAACACTTGCAAGATGTCCGACCTCAAGCTTCTCATCAAAGAGGCTTTGCAGCATGTTACACAACACAACTGGATGCTGACTGTTCCTTTTACTTATACTGTATATCTTCTAGATCTCAAGTGGCGGCGTCTTTTCCGTGGATTGACCTCCCTACTGCCAACCTAGAAGTTGGCAGATTGGGAGCCAAAGCGTCACATTTTTCCCTTACCCCTCAACTTTCCCTTCATAATTGCTGAGGGGCAATTGGGCCTTAGGTGGGGCTTTGGTTTCCCGGGCGTTTCCGCACCTTCCTCAGCTCCCTGCCTTGGAGTGGCTTCGGTCACCCGGGCTTTGTTAGTGGTAAGCAGGGAGGATTTTGTGGGGGCGCTCGTTTATGGCCTTGGCCTTGCTCGAGACCTTGGGGCTGTTCGGCCAGACAGCCTGGGCAACAACAACAACAACACAACTGGATGCAGGCAGTGAAACATGCAGAACGGCTGCAAGAACATGATGCTGAGCTAGATATGACAGTGGAACATTATGTGGATTCATTGGTAGTTCACCTCTCAGATAGTTCTGATGAAGACAATTCTGACTAATAATCGGAGAGAGGATTAGGCCTACTGGGGAAACCTCTATAAAAATAAATGCACCTAGACTTTTACCTCAATGGTGGTGTGGAAAAAAAGTCATAACATCAGAAACACTGGATAATTTTCTACTATAGAGAAGTATCCCATTCATTATGATTACAGAAAACCGTACAATAAAAGCAAACACTTTAAAGTCTGCCACACAGAATATTTTGACCAATAGTTTATTTTATCATTTAAGACATTATATATATACAGTATATAGATTTAGGGTATATAAAAATCACGTTAATAATTAAGTTAGTACAATTTCATCTCCCAGAGAGAGAGCGAGAGCGAGAGCGAGAGCGAGAGAGAGAGAGAGAGAAAGCAAATGGTTTCTCGCCCCCATTATCAACTTATTAGCTGATAGCGAGGGTAAAACAGTGTTGTCAAGTTCTGCCCTACCAACGGACTGTTTATGCTGAACGGAGTATAGTAGTGGAATGGGAAAGTGGTATGGGAAAAGAAAGTGGAAAAATATATTGAAGAAAAACTTCCACGTAGTGGAAGGGGCTTTGTGGCACGGGCAAGGGAGGCATGTCTTGATAAAGTAGCTTTGAGACGTATCTGTCATGGCCATCCTCTAGCGGGGATTTCCCAGGGGGAAACAAGGCGTCGGATATGATGATGATGATTCAAATAGATAATTTAAATATTTAAATATCAAAGCCACCGAGGACTGCTGCTGGTCAGATTCTACGATCCAGGTACAGTAGTCAAGGCTTTCCAATGGGATTGGTACAGTAGGGTCTCACATAAAACTAGTTTATGGTCGATAAACGAGGGCGTTTTATGCGAATTCGTTTTATGTGAACACAGCATTTTGGTGGCGCAATATCGTCAATGTTCACTGTAAGCGAAAATTTTCGTACAAAGCGAACGATATTTCGTACGTTTTGTACGATATTTCGGCGTTTTATATGAAAGCGTACGATATTTTGTACGTTTTGTACGATATTTCGGCGCTCTATATGAAAACTCCTTGTATTTGCCCCACTTTGGCGGCGGACTCGTTTTATGTGATCACATTCGTTCTGATCGAAAATTAAATATTAATATTTTAGGTCGGTCGTTTTAATCGAGACTCGTTTTATGCGAACACGTTTTATGCGGGACCCTACTGTACTATCGTTGGGTTATCTGTTATAAAGATCGCCACCTGTAAGTGGCGCTTTCCCTAAACGGGCCTAGCCACTTGGCCTTCTGAATATCCACAAGGCGAGGTCTTGAGGTCCAAGGCGAGGTCCAATGGCATCTAAGTGGAAATACAAGATCGGGAGCGACACCGGGTACTCGCATCATGTCTTCAATTGATTGTACCAAACTTGGGCCGGCCACATTGGCGCGATCATCGAGGCCATGCCCCGATAATCCCGTAGTTTGTTAACTACTCTGCACATTAAGGGATGCGTCTGGAGGCGGAAATAGATAAATGGAGATCCATTTGTTACAGTCTACCAGAAATGCGTCTGGTCCTCCCGCCGGAGTCTGACTCCGGCGCGTGACGAACTGAGGCAGTTTGTGATTTGCCTCTGACGCGAACAAGTCCACTTGTGGATGGTATGGCTCAGCAATCATCTGTTGAAAGACGTTTTGCGTGAGAGACCATTCTACTAGAGTGCTCCGTCTCCGAGACAGAGCGTCTTCCCATACGTTTGCCACGCCGGGCAGATATGCTCCATGAAGAAAAATCTCTAGCCTTGCAGCCAGATGAAAGATCTTTTCCGACAACCCTTGTAACACTCGAGACCTTACTGACCCTTGCTTCTGAATGCATGTTACTGCAGTCAGATTGTCCATCCTGAAGGCTAAGGACTTTCCTGCCAGGTATATGCCGTGCTCCTTTAGAAAAAATAGGGGTACTAACAACTCTTTGGCATTGATTTGTGGGTGATTGAACCTGGACCATAGACCCTGACCCTGATGTCCTAGGTTCGACTGATACCCCCAACCCAGGGCACCTGACGCGTCTGTATCTATCCAGATCGTCGGAGGAGGAGCTGTCCATGTCAAAGAGGAGTGAATTACTTCTGGCTTCGCCCAGGCCGCCAGTAGTGTTTCTGCCGGCAACAGTGAAAAGCACTTGTTTCCTTCCAAAATAATTTGTTTTACCTTTAGTCGGCCCAACGGAACCGTCAGCTAGTCTCCTCGTGGTCGTCAGAGCGTGAAGAAATCGAAAGTTTCCTCCGAAACCTCTTGCGATTGTCCTTGCTCTGACTCAGAGTGAGCTGCTCGGTATCCCAGATAAGGCCCACCCATTGGATAGCTCTCGTGGGGTTCAAGTTGGACTTTGCCAAGTTCACTTTGAATCCCAGTGCAGCAACATGAGTTAACACCTGATTTACATGTTGAAGGCAAGTTATTTTGGATTGAGCTACCACTAACCAGTCGTCGAGATACCATAACACCATGATTCCCTGATTTAGCAATGGTAGCAAAGCCTGTCGGACTAATTTTGTGAAAATACGGGGTGCTAGATTTAGGCCAAAAGGCATTCTTTGAAAAACAAGTGTTTGATCCCCTTGGCGCAAGGCTAGGTACTTTTGAAAAAGTTTGTTTATAGGGACATGCTTAAATGTAGGCTCACTCTTCGGTTTGGAAGCGGTGGCATTCTGAGAGTCTAACAAAAAATTTACTGAGCGCCAAGCATCTGGGGAGGCAAGAGTTTTTAGTAAACACATTGGACAAAATCAATCTTCTACCAATCTCTACAGGGAGCCTCCTGACCAGGTATACCCTCAGATCTTGACGAACCTTCACCGCCTCAAAAAGAGCCATGCGGATATTGCCAAGGGACTGAATGGCGTTCTAGAGTAAAAGGCGCCTAGTAAGAGAGAGCCTTATGGGTGCTAGCGACCGTAACCGACTCAGTAATTCTGGCCAAAGAGGCCGCAAGCTGACAGCTGAGTAAATACTGGGACGCTAACCACCAGGCTTTTAGCCTCATTTTAAAGTCCTTATCTATCTGAACCTGAGTGGGAGAACAAAATGGTTCCGCTAACTGACATATAGATAACTTAGGGGCCCCCCAAAAATAAAAAAATATCCTGTGGAATCCCTTCTGCCTTGCCTACCGGCATAGAGAACCAATGATGATCTTCTTGCGGGAGCTGATGACTGCTCTTATTAGTTATTGTGCTGGCAAACAGCTGGGCTTCTTGTCCCCATGCAATCCACGGCCCCGACTCCCCACCATCAATATGTACTACTGAAGTACCTGAATCATCATACCTTGAAAAAGTTTAATGTCATTGAGACCATCAGATTTAGTCCAGTCAGAAAATAATTTACCGGATGACGCAGGAGGGAGGGCAGGGGACTGCACGTAGACGAAGTAATCAGGATTGTAAATATTGGGGATGGCTCTGATAATCACATCGAGTACATCACCTAACTGGTTCTTAGCCCGTAATTCTTAGCTTCACTCACTTCAATGATCCAATGATCTGGCACTAGGTTCTCACCTGTTACCATTGGTTGTGCGACCTCTGGGCGAAGGGGTGAAACAACACACCAGGGTGTATCAGGTCCATATAAAAGGGGCATAGGGCCCTTCTTAGAGGGAAGTGAACGATCAAGTGGGGGTGGAATTATGTCCGAAAATAGCTTTATACAGTATTTGAAGGCAAAATAGCCGCGGCCCCTGCAGTGGCTTCCGCCGGAATGACTGTGGGAGGAGGGACACTAATTTGGGGTTGAACCTGTACTAGTCCTAGAGGTCGCACCGCCGGGGCGACAGGTGCTGCCAACTTAATTTGTCTCTCATCCTTTACCTGTTTCATGAAATCAGACAATTCCTGCAATTGTTCGTGGGACACAACTACACTTTCCCGGTCTGAGACATATCTAAGGCCGGCGTTCCCGATTGTCGAGAGGACGGTCGCTGGCCAGGCGACAGTTCCTCGACGTCTGCAACATGTTGTCGTCTAGTGAAACCCGGTGACAAGGCTGGGGGGCTGGTAAAGCCTCCGACCGAGACTCGCCAGCCCGGGCAGCCTTGTCACGTGTTCCTGTCTGTGAGAAGAGAACGCCGGACTGAGGTATGTCATCAAAGCGGAGGTCAGGAATATCATAAGTTTCCATAGGTTCGGGGGACAAGAGTTCACGTTGTGCAGACGAACTAGCCTCCTCCTCTGTGCGGCCGGACATTACACTACTTGTACGGTCAGATCCTAGCACCGGAATAGCTCTGGGTTCCGGTTGCACCCGATGCGGAATCTTAAACTGGTGTGAAGGGCCAATGCCACTGACTACAGTGTCTTGCGAACACTCCCTCTGCGACAAAGAAGAGGATCGTTCAGATTTATGCGGCGGCCGCTGCGTCGTTTTCTTTGACGAGGAGGATCTCTTGGAGTGCTTCTTAGTATCCTTTTTCTCGTCGCCCGATGCAAGAGCGGCGGAAAAATCAGAGCGGTGTCTCTTCGCATCTTGGTAACTGAGAGGCAAAGTGGACCTGATTAGTTCTAGAGGAGAACGGGACCGATCACGCCGGGAAGATGGAGCAGGCCCTTCCGGCGGATGTGTATCGGTGGTATTTACCTAATTGTAGCTTACAGGAGTTGAGCTAAGCTCGTGTTGTCCCGCCTCTCTGTCTACTTTCATCTAATTTTTTCTTGAAAATATGGATGTTCCTTGCCCCTACCACCTCCTCCTCCAGCCTATTCCATTTGTCAATACATCTATAGGGGAAGCTAAACTTCCTGATATCGTTCTTGCAGGTAGGTCTTTTTACTTTGTAGCTGTGGCCTCTAGTTATTCCTGTATCCATAATTAATATATCCTCCCTTTCCAGCCTCTCCAGCCCTCGGGTGCATTTGTACATCATTATCATGTCTCCCCTCTCTCTCCTCTCTTTTAGACTCGGTAGATTTAATTTGTCAAGCCTCCCTTCATATGGCAGTTCTCTGAGGTCGCTTGGGTTAGCGGAAGGGAGCATCACGAGAAGGTGTAACTTTCTGTTTAGAACTAGCATTGCCGGCTACATAAGCAGAAGGAATGGTCTTTAGTAAATCATCAAGCAAAGGATCATCCAATTGTAAGGATTTATGAGCAACTGTCTTACAGTACGTTACGAAAACTGACTGAATGTGAAGTAGTATCGTTTTACATTGTTTATCTGCGTGCGTGAGAAAGCCGTTACTAAACACTGAACACTGGGCAAATGTCTCGGCCAGCCAACGACCACATGACCTGTCTAAGCACGGCGTACATTAAACACAAAATTTATGACCGATTACAGATAAATTTGAACAGCCCAAAACGAAATACTCGGATCCATGGCTCCCTCCCGCCGGGGAGATGCAGATCCTCCTAGGCGTCCAGAGTGCAAACCTGAGGGCGAGAAGATTTCAAGAATCAATGCTCACAGGGACACACTAGGCTGGAAAAGCTAATTATATACGAATCTCCAACAATAACGAGAAAAAATACTTGAATAACACTATACAATCTTAGTTCCCCTTACATTATGCACATTTCCCAAAAATGTTACTTTAGAGTACTGCGTAGCTACCATATGCTACAAGGATAATAACTTCTTACTGTACCTAAGTGACCAACACTGACCTAATCCCATCTTGTGAAAAGAACCTAATTCCGGCGACCAACGCTAACTGAATCTAATATCTTTGAAACCCCGGCGGACAATGCCTTGATATAAGCTACACAGATTACCGAGATGCTCAAGATAGGAATGGGTGAGTTCGTTTTTCGGCTCAGCCGTTCATTCCCGGCGGAAGTGGCTCCCCACTAATAACCACCAGGATAACGTTCTGATAGTACCAAGCTGCGAACGTTTATCTGTTATGCTTTGAGGCGGAAAAATGTCGTAGAGGAGGCGGATATCCGGAATCTCCAAAACGAACGACACGTATTTAGTAAAATGCCAGACAACCGAAATTATGCTAGCGCCGACAAAACAGATAAAATCCAACCTATCCCGTGCCAAACAAGGATAATCTGAATTTGGTAACATTACTCTAGATGCTGCCGGAAGAGTCCCGGCGGGGAAACCGCTTGCAGCAACTAGAGGCACGTTGACTAAGTTTCACTTAACAAAATCCCGCCGGAAGGGCAATACCTCCTAGTAAAGAAACCCCAACGTGCAAAATTATGGCCTAGTTATAATCAAATACACTGAATCAATAAATAACACTTCCTAGCCATAACATAATACACCTACAGGAGGCCAACTAGATGGGGGCAGGTAGCGATGATCATCAATAATGAGACAAACCTGCAATCCAGCGAAGACCCTCCAAACACAACTCGTAGCAATCTTAGACCCATCAACTAAGTGAGACAATCTAAGACGCACGTGCCCTCGTCGCGTCGAATTAAAATACCGTTGGATCATCCTGGTGTCAGACTGGTGTCAACTTAGTCACTGAGTTGATAAACACCATTATTAAAGATGAGAAAATCCCAGAGGATTGGCTCAAAAGTGTAATAGTAAATATATACAAAGGAAAAGGGGATGCGCTAGATAGAGGAAATTTTAGGGGCCTGAAAATGCTTGACCAAATCGTGAGAGAGTTTTTGAGGGTTTGATCAGGCAGTACGTGTGGAGAGTGAGCAGAGCGAGTTCTTTGACCTGAATGTTGGTTTGAAACAGGGGTGTGTGATGTCCCCGTGGTTGTTTACTGTATATATGGATGGAGTCATGAAAGAAATACTATCAAGAGCAGTGGATGTTGGTGTATTGCTGAAAAGGGAGGGAATTGAGTGGAAGCTACCTATACTGCTGTTTGCGGATGATACAGTTCTGATGAGTGATAATGAATGGGAGTTGCAGGGTCTGGTAATTGAGTTTGGAACAGTGTGCGAAAAACAGAATTTGAAGGTAAATGCGGGGAAGAGCAAGGTTATGGTCTTCGAAAGGGGTGAAGTCACAGAGTGTGAGGTGAAGCTGAACGGTCAGGCTATGGAGATCGTCAACTCTTTTAAGTATCTGGGCAGTGTGTTGAGTAAAGATGGGACTATGGATGAAGAAGTGCGGGAGAAGGTACAACAGGGGAAGAGGGTTGTAGGAACGCTGAAAGCAGAACAAGAAATAGGGTGGTCAGTATGGAAGTGAAGAAGTCCTTGCATGACAGTGTGGTAATCCCGACACTGACTTACAGAAGCGAAGCATGGACGTTGGTTGAGAGACTCAGACCAAGAGTGAGAGCAGTGGAAATGAATTACTTAACCCGGTGAGACCCAGCGTCGCACGTGTTGCGTCGGCAGTCTTTGATCACCAACTCCCAGCGACGCATCACGTGCGTCCGACATATAAAAAACACTTACGTGGCTCGTAAGGTAGGAAATGGCGGGAGAATAGGAGGGGGAGGTACCGTAGTGTGTGTGGGAGCCGGGCCAGTAGGTGTGAGCGGGCCGAGACAGCCGCGCGGCTGGTGGTGGTGGGCTTAGTGGGGATAGTTTACACCCCTAGTTCACCGCCAATTTGAACCTTCATTACTCCGGTCGTATGGGAGCTAGAGGCTTGAGATTTATATGAGATACTCCTTAGGATGTATGCCGTACAATGCCATACTCAGTTTTTACCCTAGTGCTCCCGGGCGGGTGGTCATGCGGGGGAGACGAACTATTTAAACCCCCCCCCCCCCGCCCCCCAAATGACCGAAATGAGTTTTTTTTAATTTTTGTCTTCATTTCTCACCATTCTCTTCCATTTTGGCTCAACACATTTTTTTGAGGCTCCCCCCCCCCCCCCCCTCCATTTTAGCAAACAAAAAAAATAAGTGAAAATGGCTTGGGACTGGGGTGACCAAAATATTATAACTAGCCGGGGCTCAACGGGTTAACGAGTGCGTGCGGAGTTACATGGAGGGATAGACAGATTAATGAGGAAGTAAGAAGGAGGTGTGGTGTGGAGGTAGATGTGCTGGAAAGTGTGAAAAGGAACAACTTGAGATGGTTCGGCCATATGGAACGTATGGAAAGCGAGAGAATGACTAAGAGGGTGTACGAGAGCGAGGTGGAGGGACAGAGGGAGAGGTAGACCGAATGAGAGGTGGAAGGATGGAGTGAGGAAGTACATGAACGAAGGCGGTGCTGGTTGGGGGAGGGGCGTCGACTGACTGGGGGCAGAGGAGCATGGGGGCGGTTCGTTCGTGGCCACCCCTTCGGGGATCACAACGTCAGGCAATAGATAGATAGATAGATCAGGCAAAGCATCTCCATTGATGATATGCAGTTTGGTTTTATGCCAGGACGGGGTACAACCGATGCTATCTTCATAGTCAGGCAGATACAGGAAAGATACAGTACTTACTAAAAGGCAGGGATCTTTACTTTGTGTTTGTAGACCTGGAGAAGGCCTTTGACAGGGTGCCTAGAGATGTTGTGCAGTGGGCTATGAGGAAACTTGGTATGGAAGAGTGGCTGGTGGGTGTGATAATGACAATGTATGAGGATTTGCGAAGTGCGGTGAGGGTGAAGGGTGTACCGAGTGATGAGTTCGCAGTCCGTGTTGGAGTCCATCAGGGTTCAGTGTTAAGCCCCCCCCTCTTTATTATGGTCCTGGAGGCACTGTCTAGAGTTTTTAGAGGCGGACTCCCGTTGGAACTGTTTTATGCAGACGATTTAGTCCTAATAGCTGACAGTATGCAAGATGCTGAGGCCAAATTCAGAGAATGGAGAGAGCACATGGTGAGCAAGGGTTTAAAAGTCAATATTAACAAAACCAAGGTTATGCATTGTAGATTGAGACGAGGCAATGTGGAAAAGAGCGGTGCATACCCATGTGCAGTGTGTGGAAAGGGTGGGGGCGTTAATGCGATTCAATGTAGCATCTGTCGACGCTGGGTGTAAGAGCTGTTGTAGAATAAAGGGACCCCTGCCGAAGGATAAGTCAGAAATAGAGAAATTTGAGGGCGTAGTGTGCAAAGGCGAGCTTGTGTAGTTATGATCCCGTGGCTGTGAATTTTGGAAATGAGTCATTGGAGCTGGTGAACAAGTTTTGTTACCTAGGAGATTTTTTTTTTTTTTTTTTTTTTTTAAGAGACAATGAATGGAGGAAGGAAAAACACAGATAAAACAAAAAAGGTCCATGTGCCTAAAGGCATCCTCCATTCATAAAATGTTTGTAACAACTGGATTTAAACTGTTGTAGATTGTAAGTTTGTGGAAAGCAACTCGAGGGAAGTGAATTCCAAAGAGTAGTAGTTCTGGGGATAAATTAATTTTGATAAGCAGAAGTTCTGCATTGCGGAGGAGAAAGTGTAAATTCATGGGCGCTCTCAGCTGCCCTAGTTCTACGGGGAAAGATGTGGAGAGGCGGCACAATTGAAGCAAGTTCCTCGGCACAATTGCTGTGAAAATATCTATAGAATAATGCAAGGGATGTTGCGCAACGTTTCTTCGTCTGGATAATGTATGAAGGTCCTGTGTGATTGCAGGGTTATTGATTAATCTAATAGCTTTATTTTGAATTTTGTCCAACTGCCTCAATGCAACCACTTCACTTCCACTCCGCAGAGGTGAACAGTAATCCATCTGAGAACGCACATGACTTTTATATATTACGGCCAACTGCTCGTCAGTGAAGAATTCTCGAACTCTGTACAGGAGTCCCAGTTTTTTAGAGGCATTCTTAGCAATGCTTCTAACATAATGTGTCCAGCTCAGGTTAGTAGTTAATGTTACACCGAGAATGTCAATACTAGGGGAAGTGGGAATATTTACATCATTAAAAAATATATGGGAGTGAGTGAGATTCTGTCGGTTAGAAAATTGAATGTACAGAGATACCATCTCTGCCGGTGGTGGGGCCGAGGCTGCCACTGTCGCTAGAATTAGATGTGGCTGGGGGAAGTTCAGAGAACTGCTGCCAATCCTGACCATGAAAAGAATGCCTCTCCCCCTGAAGGGAAAGGTGTATGCCTCATGTGTTAGAAGCGCAATGATGTATGCCTCAGAAACATGGGCCGTTAAAGTAGAGGATGTCAACAGAATGGAACATAATGAGATGAGAATGGTGAGATGGATGTGTGGGGCCAGGCTACAGGATAGAATAACAAATGTTGAGCTGAGGAGACGTTTACGTATAAAGAGTATTAGCGAGGTGATGCGTACAAGTAGACTGGGATGGTATGGACATGTGGAGAGAATGGATGAACAAAATTGGGTGAAAAAATGCAGGTCTGTGATTGTGGAGGGAGCTGCACCAAGGGGTGGACCGACGAAGACCTGGGATCGGACTATACGTGCCGATCTCAAATCCAAAAACTTGACAAGTGAAGCAGCCCTTAACAGGGTTGCCTGGAACGCCGCCATTAGGACAACAGACTGAAACTGCACGTATGTGTGGAGCACTCAGTCTTAAAATTTTATATATGTATGTATCTATCCATAATGGACCGACCAACGGGCCCCGGTTCACTAAAAGAAGCCTCATGCGTGTTTTATTAACCGAGTTCATATTTATTTAGCTATTACTATAGCTAAATAAATATGAACTCGGTTAATAAAACACGCACGTGGGAGCCTCGCCTTATCACGAGAGCTCCTCCTAACAGCAAAACCTTTACTAAGTACCCGGAAAACAGTCTCCTAGGGCCGAAGAAAGAGGTGTACACAGCCTACTCCTAGTCTATAAGCTACCCTGACCTCAGCATAAAGCATGTATATATGAGAAAAGACTCACAATGTCCAAGGGAAGGTGAAGAATGAAGGAGGGCTGGACACACCCCGGAGCACGTCCGACTCTCGCAGGGCCTAGGAGTGTAAGGACGATAAACGCTTGGAGAAGCCGAGGCGACACGTACGGTAGACAGCAGAGTCGTGGGAAGCGCAAGAGCTGTACCATGTTTAATAATAATAATAATAATAATAATAAAGTAGATGTGCCGTTTCGCCCAAAATCAAAACGGCATACCCAACTCTGCGACTACTAGTCACTATCACCATTACTATCATCAGCACTACTACTATTAGTCATTACTACTACTCTTACCATCATCACTACTACTCTCATCATCACTACTACTCTCATCATCACTACAGCTTTCACCATGATCACTACTACTCACCATCATCACTAATACTGTCACCATCATCACTACTGTCATCATTATCACTACAACTACTGTATCATTATTGCAAGTTTTCAATACGTCAACATCATCACTACTATTATTACCATCAGCACTACTACTAGTACGGTCACCATCATATCTACTACTGTCATCATCACTGCTGTCATCATCACTACAACTACAACCATCATCACTAATAATATTACCACCATTATTACTACTACAGTACTATCATCATCACTACAATTGTCACCATCATCACTACTACTACCATCATCACTAATATTACCACCATCATCACTACTACTATTAACCAGAGGTGGGCAGGTGCGCGCCATTTGGTGCTCTGCGATCCGGTGCGCATTACCAATATAGAGGAGCGCGGAGCGAGGAGCGGCAAAATTCTGAAATCGGAGTGCAGGCGGGGAGCGCAGCTAGAAATTCGCGCTCCTTTCTGGCGCTCCGGAGGCGATTTTTCCTGTCAACAACAGGTACAAGAACGTCATTATCGTGTACAGTCATCGTACCGTTCGTATGGTGTTACTCACGGTGTTAGTGAACTGTGATACAGTGATACTATGATAGTGACAGACTGACAGTGTTACAGTTGTTAATTTTTTTTTTTTTTTGGGGGGGCTTTTGCTAACGCAAAGTAAACCTTACGGGCAAGTTACAGCTTACGAAGGGGCCTAAGGGTAAGTCTGGCAGTGGTATAGCCCGAGCCTGTCTGACTGTCTGACTGTCTGATAGTCAAAAGACACTATAGACTTCAGAGACTTTTATCATTTTATGGTATCGATACTATCGGAATGTTACTTGAATGTATGGGTGGGAGGGTGGTTTGGGGGATGGTGGGGGGGAAAGTAGAAGCGTAATTGACTCGTGTTACAAACATGAAGCCGATTGGTGAGGTAGTTTCGCCACCACAGATTTTATTTGTTTTCCTTTTCTTCGTACGGATACGCTGGAAGTGGGTTGTGGGAGGCAGTTGGGGGTGTGGTGGAGGGAAGGCATAAGGGTAAGGCACTTGTCACACAAATATGGAACCGATTGGTGCAATCGTTTCGCCGCCACAGATTTTCTTTTTTTTTCCTTGTGAGGCGACCGATAGTCAGCGAGTGGGTGGGAGGAGGGGTTTGGGGTAGTGGTGGTGCCGTGGTGGGTATGCAGAAGGGTAAGGTACATGTGGTAAAAAACTAAAAATATGAAAGCCATAGGTGCAGTCGTTTCGCTGCTACGATTTTTTTTCGGCGAGTCAGTATATAATTATATACGGACCTGGCACTGGGCGTGACAACTGACATCTGACAAGACCCTAGTCCCGGCCGTATATATATAATTATTATAAACTATATACCGTCGGACCTGGCAGTTTCGGACCTAGTTTCTCAGTTTGGACAGTTTCTGTAATTCTTTATGTCATATCATAGATATCAATGGACAGTCACAATGTCACAAACTCACAATGATATCAATCATAACATATCATTGATATTTGATTCATTGATATGACATAAAGAATAACAGAAACTGAGAAAGTGAGAAACTTAAACAGTTTAACTTCAGAAAGCCACCATGACTTGATTTTTTTTTAATGTTTTGAATTCTTGGAATTTAGTGAAGTGAAAGACAAAGGACAAAGTGAAGGACAAAGGTAAATCATTAAATAACTTCTAGAAGCTGTTTTTTTTACTTTTTTTTTTTTATATACCTATTTTTGGGAGCGCGGAGCGCATCGGGTCTGCTGATAAAAGGAGCGCGTGAGCGCTGCCGCATTACCTTATGTCTGATGAGCGCGGAGCGCTGCCGCATTACCGGTCCCACTGGAGCGCGCCCACCTCTGCTATTAACATCACTACAACTGTCGCCTTCTAATGTCAACTAAACTAACTTAACCTAACAAATGGGGGCGAGTTTTTTTCCGCCCCCTGAACGATGGTGTTCTGTGTGAGTGTGCCCCTACGGGGGCACACACACAGAACACTATCATCATTGCTTGGGAATAGGTAGAGGGTGGGCAGTGGGGGTTCTGAGGGGGGAGGGGGGGGGGGGAAACCATATTTTGGACCTAATATCATAACTATTGCACAAATTCAAAACATCTTTTTTTAATTACCGTCGCATTCACGCACCGAAGGTTCGTGTGAAGTTTGGTGAAAATCCGTCAAACAGTCTTGGAGGAGTTCTCGGACGGATGGACAGACAGACAGACATTTCGGTTAGCATGTACCACTATACGGGGGGCGATACCACTCTGCTTACGCAGAGTTGATAATATGCTGGTATTTTATTTGTACGAGCGCCAATTCTCCAAGTGGATTCACGAGCGCTCACATTAACTTAAATTTTTCCATTTCAAAAAAACAAAAACAAATTTAGAGCTTATAGTCATCAGTAACTCTATGCTCCCCAATATCATAAGCCCTCAGAAATATGTGCGACTTCAGTTGTTTCTTAAAAGCGTCAACACAATTCAACTGCTTAAGTGACACAGGAAGTCGATTGAATAGACGTGGGGCAACATAAGAAAAGGATCTAGCAGCAAAAGCACGTTCCCCAATGGCTCTGGGCTCATAAAGGCGATATGGGTCATCACCACTACGCAAATTCACATTTGACTCATTATGTGTTGGAAATAGAAGATCCAACAAATACTTAGGCTCACCAAACCTCAGCACCTTAAATGTCAGTAGGCACACTTTAAACTCTATTCTGGCCTTGATGGGAAGCCAGTGTAGATCTATTAGATAATATGTGGTGGGTGTTCTGGGTGGAAGTGAAAATATTAGTCTAGCACACCTATTAAGAACAGACTGGAGTTTCTTCAAAGTAACATTTGGTAGACCAATGAACAATGAATTACAGTAATCAATTCTAGATAAAACAAATGAATGAATGAGGGTCAAAAGAGATTCCTTGCTCAAGAACTTCCTTATAGCATAAAGGTTACGAATGTAAAGGTGACAACTCTTCACGACACTATTTATATGATTCTTAAAGTTCAGATTTTTGTCGAATACAACACCCAAGTTTTTCACTGATTCCAAAGGTTGGAGCTGTGATTCACCGAATTCTAGACATCCAAAATCTTCATGGACACTATTTCTCAAATTACCATTAATGACTATAATCTCCGTCTTGTTGTCATTCAATTTGAGCTTCCTTCTAGTCATCCAGATCTTCAAGTCTGACAAGAGTGATGAAAATTTATGCTTTACCTCATCGATATTATTAATTTCAATATACAACTGTGAATCATCTGCATAGAAATGATACTTAACACCATGTGCATCCAGTAGGGATGAAAGACTAGAGGCATAGATAATAAACAACACAGGGCCAAGAACTGATCCCTGAGGCACCCCGAACTTTAGCGATGATGGTTCTGACATAGAGCCACCAATGACAACACATTGACTGCGATCGGTAATATATGACTGAAGAAGCAGGAGTGCATCTCCCTGCACACCAAAACCAGAAAGGTCTCTCAGGAGCAACTGATGGTCAACAGTATCAAACGCTGCAGAGATCCAACAAAACCAAAAGAGAACACCGTCCAGAAAATGTATTCGAGACTAAATTATTATAAATCCTGCTCAGGCCTGTCTCCGTTGAGTGGAGCTTCCTATAAGCAGACTGAGACTGGGGAATGACACTGTTCCGCTCCAGAAAAGGCAGCAACTGGTCCAGTATTGCACGCTCGACAATTTTCAGACAGAAATGACAGGTTAGACACAGGGCGATAGTTTACCAAATTATTACAATCTATGCCTGCCCTCTTCAGTAAAGGCCGAATTAAGGCATGTTTTTCAGAATTTGGAAAACAATTTTCCTTAAAGATACGATTGACAATTGAAGCAATGAAAGGTGATGCAGTCTCATAAGCTGTAGGTATCTTTGATACATTTATCGGGTCCAATGAACAGAATGTTTTATTGAGTTCTCTTAGGTATGTCAAGGCATTTAGGGAGTTAATCGGCTGAAAATGTGTGAAGGCAGAGTCTACGGCCAACGGCCGAGAAGGGACCACAGAGTATTCTCCAAGAGCAGGGGTATTGTCAAACTCATTTCTGATTTGAGCAATTTTGTCTGCAAAGAAAGCTGAAAATTTTGATGCAAGATCAGCAGCTGAGACAGATGAGGGGAGAACCTGATAAGAACGCTGGCCTGTTAAGTTGTTAAGAATTGAAAAAAGTTGTTTCTGGTCACCTCTGCAGGAATCGATTCGACCAGTATAATACTCGATCTTGCTTTGTGTAATTTTGATGGTAATAGCTCTACGAGCAGTGACATAATCTAACCGAGAGGATTCAGTTCTGTGCCGGCGACACAGACGCTCTGCCCGTCTCCTCCTCTTACGCAAAGCCACTACACTTGAATCATACCATGGAGCGTCATCCTTTATCCTTATCTCCTTGTCAATCTCAGGGCAATCACGGTCTTGAATATAACGGAAGAAGGTGTTATAAGTGTGAACTAACTGATTAGCTGTTGATGATGTAATATCGACCGTGTTAAGTGAAAGTTTAATATCACGACTTATATTTTCTTGATCCAAATTACAATATTTACGAAAGGTTATTTTCTTGGTATAAGATAAGGGTTTTGGTGCATTCACTTTAAAGGAGATGATGTCATGGTCAGACACGCTACGGCCAATAGGAAAAACTTCAATATTATTTACAAGGTTCTTATTTTTTATTATTTTTTGCTAGTTTTTTCTAGTAGTGGTACCCATATCATATAGGACAAGTCTGTGAGTGGTTTTATTATAATTAAGAGCGTTTAGCTCACGATGTGTGGCAATCGTATTTGTTTTCACTCCTAGGCAGGAGGTTTGAAAGTTCAAAGATTGGCCATAAACAAAGTTAAGGCGCATCGTCAATAATGAAGGGGCCACTAATAAATATACTATCACCGTACTGTACTTATCTTTATAATTATACCGGTATCTAACATTATTTAACTATACAGTACTTTGGTAATTCTTACAGTTTCTTAAAGTAGATCCTCTGGAAAAAGGCAAACTAGGCCTGTGTATCCAGCTCAGTACCAGTACTTGCACTGCTGCGGTCGTTCACGGTGTTGGCGGCGGCGGTAGCAGACGCAACATTTTTACTATTCTGTATTTTTGTTTTATAATCAAACTTCAAATCTTGTCTTCCCCATGCTTTATCAAGATTACTTTCAAACTCCCTTATTGATTCGGAATCGACTACATACTGGGGCAGTGCGTTCCACTCATTTACCACTCTATCACAAAATGAGTTCTTTGCCTTCTCAAGCCTATTTCTTTCTTTGTAAATGTTCTTAGAGTGTCCTCTCGTTCTTGTTCCCTCCCGCATCAAGAAGATACCTTCACACACATCCTCATCGTACTTTCCTGACACTATCTTAAAAGTCTCTATCATATCCCCTCTCTTTCTCCTATATACCAGTGTCGGAAGCCCCAGTGTCCTCAACCTCTGCTCATAGCCCGCGTTCTTCAACGTTGGTACCAGCTTGCTAGCTCTCCTCTGCACTTTCTCCACTGCTTCTATATCCTTTACCATATATGGAGCCCACACCTGGTTCGCATATTCCAGGTGCGGCCTAACCAGCGCTGTATAGAGATTCCTGAAGATTTCTTCGTCAAGTGACACAAATGTCCTCCTTATCAGCCCTACAATTCTATTGGCTTTGTTTATCTTTTCCGCTAAATGTTCTGAGAAATTTAACTTATTGTCTATCACTACTCCTATATCCTTTTCTGCATTCACTTCCTCCATCGCTTGATACATACTGTATCCTACCTTGTCTATCTTGCTGGTCCCAATCCGCATGTACAGTCTGGCCTGCCGACACGCGAGGGCGCGGAATGAAAATTCGCGTATTAGCAATAGAGTATTATATGGGAATAAATCGATATGGGCGGCACTGACTCCAAGTTGTCTACTTTAGGCCTATTTATCTCCGTCAATTGCCACAAAAGGTACATATATGTATACATAAACATCCAAATCATAAGAAAATATAACAATAATAATAAACTCGCCTTAAAATTAACAGTAAATGTCCAACACGAGTCGGACAGCGAGCATGGACTGAGGGTAGACTGGCGTATCCCACAATGCCCTGCGTGCCTACGTAACTGGCGCGGAATGGTGGGGGGCCTCGCGTATTAGCTGAACTCCCCGGAATTGCCCTTATATCGGGCCCGGATTCGCGTTTTAAAGGTACATCACGCGTTTTGAAAGTTTTGGGTATGATTCGACCCCCTCCTCGCGTATAAGGTGAATCGCGTATTAAAAGCTCGCGTATTGGCAGGTCAGACTGTACTTGCATTTTTTTGGATGAAAAGGCAATGGTAATGGCCTATTGAACTCTTATTTGCGATAATTTCTAGTTCTGAACCCGTATTTATACTGTATTATATTATTGTAAAACATATAAGGGCATTATCCCTAATAATAATAACATGACTGACTTGCCCCACAGCAGTACATGTTTGGTTGGAGGTAGTGGATCTTGCTGCAGTTCTTGTGAGATAGTTCCAAGCCTATTAAATGCTGGAAGCCCTTTGGAAGCTAAATATATTGTCTAATAGTAATCAGAGTACTGTACAGCTAAACGGACAGCTCTGGTACTGAACGGGTTAAGAGGACCGACCCGCTTTTTTTTCTTTCTAAGTAGTAGCCATTCGACCCCATTCAGCCTACTGTTTTAAGACGTGATGGCTCGCTATCGCTCGCCAGGAAAAAATTGATACCTGAATGGGGAGAAACATCTTAAAACAGTAGGCAGAATGGGGCCGAATGGATAAAAGTCAAGAGAGAAAAAGCATGTCGGTCCCCTTAACTGTAGCAGGAATTATAATGTAAAACTTGCAAAATAAATAATAATAACAATAAAAATAATAAAATACCTTTAATAAAAATAATAATAATACTGACCAGCCAGACCTATGAGAGTTCCGTATGGAGCTCAGTGGTCTGGTTAATCTGCTCTACATAACTAACTAACTGACCTGCCCCACAGCAGTACATGTTTGGTTGGAGGTAGTGGATCTTGCTGCAGTTCTTGTCGGCCACAATGTCCCCCTCGGTGGCTCGGGTGTCCGCCCCTAGCACCACCCCGTCCTTGAACACCACCCCGGCGATGGTGGTGCCGGTCTTGCGACACCCGGGCATGTTGAACCCTCGCGCCACTAACTTCTCATTTCTGTAAGGCAATATAAATACCGGTAAGGGACACAAGATTCTCATTTATGTAAGGCACAAAAGATTCTCACTTCTGTTATACATATACAGTACTGGTAGACAGTACAAGTTTAAAGACTGTTTTGCCCATAGAGAATGTGGTTTCAGTCTTATGTCCTAAATGGCGGCATTCCAGACGACCCTGTTTTGGGCTGCTTCAGTTTTTAAGTTCTTTAGATGCGGCTTGGAAAAGTTTAGAGAACTTTCGCCACTACTCACCATGAGAAGACTCCCTCTACCCTTGAAGAGAAAGGTGTACGCTTCATGCGTTAGACGCGCAATGACATACGGTATGCTTCATAAACGTGGCCTGTCAAAGCGGATGATACCAACAGAATGGAACGCAACGAGATGAGGATGGTGAGATGAATGTGTGGTGCCAAACTACAAGATAGGATATCAAGTGTAGAGCTAAGGAGAAGGGTAGGTATCAAGAGTATCAGTGATGAGATGCGTACTAGCAGGCTTGGATGGTTTGGACATGTGGAGAGGATAGATGAACACAGTTGGGTGAAAAGATGCAAGTCCATGAATGTGGAGGGAGCTCCACCAAGGGATGGACTAATATAGACGTGGGATCGGACTTTGCAGTCTGATCTTAAATCAAAGAACCTGACAAGTGAATGCAGCTCTTAACAGGGTTGCTTGGAACGCCGCCATTAGGACGTGAGAGTCGGATGAGACCAGAACTGCATTTTGTGTGGAGCACTCAATCTTTAAATTTGTGTATGTATATCAATCCAAAGTGCCTGATACCACATCTTCTTAGGTCTACGTTCATATCCAGTGGATTTATATATCGAGGACTATCGGAAGTGAGTACAGTATTTACCCATTACCCAAGGCCCGTCAGAAGTGAGTATTTACCCATTATCCAACAATAGGGACGATTAGGGAAAATGGGGATTTTGCCCCCTGCTGGCCACATAGATGACGATTTCAATAAGTCCTGGGGGGGGGGGGGGCTGCCCCCTCCCCTTAACTTATTCTGTATCCCACGGCAAACGGTTATGGCCAAATAGAGCTAATTTTTTGCTTTTTATCCCCTTTAACCCTTCATTTTCTCTGGTCTTAGCCTTCCCCACTAGTGGGAAACGTGTTTTTAGATTATTGAATAATGGGTAAATACTGTACTTATTTCCTGCAGTCCTTGCTATAAAACAACACTGTATATCAAAGAAAAAATTAAACTCTTGGATATCACATTGTAAAAAATCACTGTTTTCAATGTTCTGTTACATATTCAATATGTAATAAGGGTAAACCTGGAGCGCGTTCAAGAGCACTAATTTTAGCGCCCGGTTAGCGCTACAGCGTCACTAAACGACATTGTGCGCGCATACGGTCGCTTATTCAGCGCACAGCCTTTGGAGGAGTGATGCCGTGAGGCACACAGACAATACATCTTTAGAATTTAATTAGTCTTTAGCGCTAGCAGACGAATTACTCTCGACCATATGCACATAAAATCACTTAAAAACATTGACTATTCATATTAGTAAAGTATGTGTTATTATTTACTTTAAAAACATTTATATTAAATTTTCGATCAAAATATTGATACAAATATACAGCTTTATGTATCGATCCGCATGTATTGAAGTGGCGGACAAAAATAACATGAACAATTTTATGAACGAATTTGTTTTCTTTCATATATACTTTATTGTAGAATGTAATAAAAAAAATATGGTTACTAATAAATATTAATATGCACTTTAGGCCAATGAGACACTATAATTTAATAGCCTAGCATGCTTTAGGCATAATTACTTATGGATATTACAGGATAAATATCCTAGCAGTTGTTTAGATATAAAGAACGGTCATTGTCGTTGTTTTGAGCATCAAGCGAAGACGCTGGTATAAACGTAACCATGGCAACCACCCAGTTTGTTTATGTAGTGCGGAAGAGGCATCAAAATCGTTCAATAGGCCCCAATTCGCGCTACGGAAACTGTAGCGTCTGAAGTCTTGCTCTTGAACGCGCCCCTGACTTTTAGCACCAACAGCGATTTTAGTAAGTATTTTTGGTTGTGTGTGTTTTTGTCCTTCAGATATAGTGTTGTAATATAATGATTTGGAGCAGAAATTAGTATTTACCCATTTCCCAACTATCTAAAAACACAGTCCCCACTAGTGGGGAGGGCTATGATGATCAAGGAAAATTTTGGGTTAAAGACAATTAAATAACAAAAATAAGCTACAGTATATATGACAATAACAGTTTGCCATGGTATACAGGATTCCTTGAGTCCCTCTCATGACCTTATCCCCCCAGGACTTATTGAAATTCTCGGTAAAAATTGAAGAGACCCCGGACAGCCTTAAGAAACCCCAGTAAGAAAGGGGTTAACATTAGCCTAACCTAACAACCTTACCTAACCTATCCTAGTACTGTATTATGGGTGAGGGCAGCCGCACCCACACCCCTGCTGGTTGAACCAAGTGTTAACTAGGTTATACTGTATAACTAGTAAAAAGGCTGTCCAGGGTCTCTTCAATTTTTACCAAATTCTTATCTATTTTGTCATTGGGGACAAAACACTCATTTTGGTACTTATTTATGAGACAACCACACATCGTTTCTCAACATATTAATAATACTGTAGTTTCAACCCTCGGTAAAACAATAACAAAAAAGACAGAAACAACATGTCTACCTATTGTAAAAAAAAATTAATACTCTCCTATAGACGGCACAGTCTAGACGAACAGCTGATGATGGGGAGTGGCAGTGCCGTAAATAGGGAGAGTATTTTTGTGTTCTTAAACACAGTGGCAGTATCGTAACCAATGAGGTTTAGTTTTCCGAGTGACGTATCTGCTACTGCTGAAGGCCCAAAACACGGTTAAAGTTTTCACATTTCATCTTTGCCTAGTACTTGCGACACCTCGGTTGGGTTACCTTCTTAGGAAGGTAATCAAGTCGTACCCCACCTGCTCGTGGTGACCTCGCAAACACCCATTTCTATTTATTTTTTCCATTTGTTCTTTTTTCAAGATAGGATGACACAAACGGGGGCGGCGCTACCTGGGTTTATCCCAGGTAGTAGTTTAATTTTACTGTAATTTTATTAAGTGTTTTGTATATTTTTAATTGTAGGCTACATAAATATAAACAATGGCCGGCCAAGGCAAACGGAGGCAGAGTTTATTGGGAGATGAAGAGAGCTATGAATTTGAGTGATTTCTGGCAGAGGGTAATGAAGTGGAGGATCAATTGACTGTAATGAAGAGACAGATGATGGGTCTGTTAAGATGGAAGGGAGTTATGGAGAATTGGAGGAGAGATATAGGTATGAAGGTGGAGTCACTGACAGAAATATGTGGAGCCAGTTCAGTAGCAACTGCAGATGGGCCATTAATTGCTAACCTAGATGCTGTGATAAGGAAAGTAGACGAGCTGGAGGCAGAGAACATGGCACTCAAGGAGCAGCTAAAGGAGTATGAGGGCCATTTAAGTGAGAAAGTAAAGGGAGTAATAAGTGAGGAGAAAAATGAGTGGACAAGGGTGGGGAATGCTAAGGTATGCATTGGAAGAAATCATGAAGGAGCAGGTGGAAGAGAGAGAAAAAGAGAGAAGAGAGTTTGAGAAGAATGTAGTGCAGGTTTTGAAGAGCAAGAAGGTAGTGAGGGAAACAGTAGATAGAGGTAAAAGTATAATAATTTTTGGAGACATTGAAGAACATTTAGCAGATATGAGGGAAAGAAGGGGAAGGGATGAGGACCAAGTAAAGAAAATATTGGAGTGTCTAGACGAAGGCTGTGATTGGGGGAAAGAACTGGACGAAGTAAGACGGCTAGGAAGATATAAAAAGGGTGACATGAGACCGATAAAAGCAGAGTTTAAATCTAGGTCAGTGGTTGAAGCATTAACCAATGTAAGCTGGAGGCTAAATAGTTGTACTGAAATGAAACATATTAGGGTAAAAAAGGACTTAAGCATAGAAGAAAGGGAAAAGTTAAGAGAAGTTCAAGCGAGGGCTGATGATGAAAATCGAAAATTGTCAGATGAGGAGAAAAGGATTTTTTTTGGAGAATAAAGGAAGGGAAACTAAAGAAGTGGTACACTCCGAGTCAGAAAGAACGGAAAATACGAGGAGAAATGAACAAGGAGACAGTGAGTCAGGTAGTGGATCAAATCAAGGACAAAGAGATAGTGAGGGATGAGCAGGAGATAGAGACAGTGAGTCAGGTAGTGGATCAAACCGAAGACAGAGAGATGGTGAGGGAGGAGCAGGAGATTGTGGAGGGGGGGGGGGGAATAGAACTACTGTAGCAGGGAGTGTGGAGGTAGGTCAGGGAAGGGATGGAGGAGTAGGTGAACCTAATAGGAGGCAGAGAGGGAAGAGAAACAAGGAGGAGGATTCCAATATACTGTGCTACTACACTAATATAGATGGAATAAACAGTAAAAAGGTAGTTAGATGATATATTAAGAAAGGATCAACCACAGATAGTCTGTTTGACGGAGACAAAGCTGATCCAGGACTTTGACAGCAATATACTGTAGTGTTATGCTCTTCTTATCATGCAGGCTCTTCCCACAGTCATATACTGGCTGTGACTGTACTGCCTGTTGTCCGTGACTATACCCCCTCCCGCCTCGCCTGCCTCGCTCGCTCACCCGGGTTATTCTACTCCTATCAAAGGAAGCCGTCTTGACTCCAGACTGAACCCCTCAATGAACCGTATGACCCACAATGGCATACGGGACTTCAATAGTTCGGCTCCTCACCACTACGTACCCACTTGCGCTTCTTGGTACATCACACATAAAGAGAGGTGACATAGGGTTTGAGCTGGAGAGCTTAGTCAGTTCATATCTGGTGGTGTTCTCGACGGGTGGTGCTTATTGGATTCTACAAGCCTGGATTGTCCGCCTCATCTTTCTCGACGTACTGCCTGTGGGGGCCTAGCAGTGTGGAGATGATAGGGGTGGTTGTGAGTTGCTCCAGGACTTAAACCCATTTTAACTAAATATTAACATTTAATTTGATATTTTATTTGTTTTAGTTTTTTTTAACCCTCCAGCCCCGGCTATGTATTATATATATATTCCTCGAAACCCGGGTGTTTTGGCCGAAAGGAAGTTAGTAGGGGACATATGGGTTAGTAACTGAGGGGAGGATAAAATAAAGTTATTCATTTACAAACGCAGTCAGACTGTTTGATGCGAGATATTTGTCTAGGCGGAATTTAAATGAATCAACGGTGCTGCAGTCTATAACGTCTCGGGGAAGCCCATTCCACAAGTTGACAACTCGATTGAAGAAGAAATTCTTAGATTCGTGTGAGTTAAAAGATTTACCAATAATTTTGCAAACGTTTCCCCGCGTGTAATTAGATTGGTCGATAGTGAAGTACTTACTACAGTTCATATTGTCGATGCCTTTGATGATTTTGAACACTTGAATTAAGTCACCTCTTAATCTGCGCTGGGTTAAAGGAAATAGATTTAATTCTCTAAGACGCTCTTCGTATGGTTTGTTCTTTAGGCTAGGTATCATTTTGGTAACTCTACGTTGAACTCGTTCTAGCTTGTTTATGTCTTTTTGGTAATAAGGGCACCAGCATTGAACGCAGTATTCCAGAAGAGGGCGGACTAAGGAATTGTAAAGGGTTAGGATTACGTCTTTGGATTTATGCTCAAATGATCGCCTATAAAGCCAATTATTTTGTTTGCCTTCTTAACAATTCTGAACATTGTTGACTCGGTTTTAGGTTACTCGATATTGTTACTCCCAGATCGGTTTCTGTTTACATTCTTAAGCTGAGTGCCATTCATCGAATAGTTTGCTTTCTCATTTAGGTATCCGATATGTAGTACTTTACATTTATCCGCATTGAAACTCATTTGCCAAATTGGGCCCAATGTGACAATTTATCTAGATTGTGTTGCATATCGTCAACTTGATCTTTTGAGAGTACGCTATTTGCAATTTTTGTATCGTCAGCAAATTTTGAGATTGTACAGGTGAGACCCTCATCTATCGTTGATGTAAATTAGAAAGAGAATTGGTCCTAGTACCGATCCCTGGGGTACCCCGCTACTTACATTGGTCCATTTAGATGCCTTTCCGTTTATGACTACTCTTTGCTTTCTGTCGCTGAGCCAATTTTCTATCCATTTCAACACAGTCTTGTATTCCATGCGCTTTTTAGTTTTAGCAGTAAACGTTTGTGGGGAACTTTGTCAAAGGCCTTTTGAAAATCAAGGTATATAATATCTACAGCTTTACTCTCATCGTAGAGGTTGAGGATATCGTGGAAGAAGTCTAAGAGGTTTTGTTAAACAGGAACGTTTTTTACGAAAGCCGTGTTGAGTATCTTTAAGTATGTTATTTCCTCTAAGTGATTACGAGTCTGTCTTATGACCGTTTCTAGCATTTACATACACTGAGGTTAAGCTAATTGGACGATAGTTACTGGGTAGGGATTTGCTGCCTTTTTTTTAATATCGGTGTTACGTTGGCTATCTTCCACTGATCAGGCATAGTTCCAGACTGCAAGGATTTATTGAATAGTAATGTCAGTGGTTTGGAGAGCTCATCCTTAGCTTCCTTTAGAACTCTAGGCGAGATTGTATCAGGTCCAGGCGTTTTATTTACCTTGAGTTTATCTAAACAATTCAATACTTCTCTCTCTGTAACGGTGATATTGCTTAGAACATCTGAATTATCAATCTGAATCGGCGATGGTGTAGGGATATCACTGAGGTCTTCTGTTGTAAGTAGGATCTTGTCTGCCTTGTGCTTTCACCTCATGCCTCTTCATCATGTCCTATCATGTCAGGAGTTGTGTGCGTCACGGAAACTAGGAATCAGATTAAATGTAAGTGGGTACCGAGAACCTAACTGCAGACTTGCCTGTACACATTATTCTCTCCATTGGCATATTTTAACTGGGTATTGCTGATGTCATATCTGATTCATAGTATCTGTTCAATAGTGTTATAATATTGGCACTAATTCCCCACATTATCTTCACAGTATGTATTAAGCCAGTAAAATGCTAAATTATAGGTTTGACTCCTGTAAGGAGATAAAGAAAACCTAATATTTAGTAGTGGCCCCGTAATCATTGACGAACATGCCTATTACATAAGGCATCCTCTTCAAACACTAATCCGCCGTAGTTTTGAATCTACCGCGCAGAGCATTTAAAAAACTGAGGAGCCTTCATCATTAGCGCACGCGACCTCACTCATGGCTTCAGTCATTATGAATTGGGTTCTCACTACGAAAAAACTTCGTAAAAAATAAAAACAAAAAGAAAATAAGAATAACTATCCAATAAGCTTTCCATCATATCGTGGATGTACTTGTGTGGATTTCTGACCAGACGCTGATTCAGGCGTCATTCTTCCTTCACTGACATATCAAGTAAACCAAAATCCTTAATACATCAACGAATGGGAAGGGGACGGTCGGGAGGGCCCCAGTCGTCAATCATATCATAACTCTAGAAAAGCAGATAATAAAAACAACCACATAGTATTCTTACTTTGAAAATATATTTAAATACGGCGTAGCCGAACAAATACAAGAAAAAGGGGTTCAGGCAGGTGCGTGCTTCAAAGAAGCCTGCTTGACAAAAAATGGGTAACTCTGAAGATTCTGAACACAGATCTGTAGTTACAAAGGCACCCCACTCAACGAGTGGTGACAAAAAAATAACAAGTTATAAGTTTACATGTGCACATAATAAACCCCAACATAAACTTGGAGATAAATTGCAAAGGAACTCCATTATTCTAAAAATAAATTGCTTTCGCATCTAAACTACTCTAACAACACCGTTGTTTTGTACTTAACATTGTACTAGCACAATTTCTCACTGAGAAATTTTCATAACACATTTTAACCTTAAATTGTATCACAGCTCTCATACTCCGGCGGGGTCTAGGGTGTCCTGTGTCAACTGACTGCGCCCCCCCCCCCCCTTCCCCTGAAAGTAAACAAAAGTGACTGCAGGGCCACCTAGACCCTCTGCCTTAAAGCTATACATGGTAAGGAAGGTTTGTCTAGAGCAACTGACAAGTATCTAGACAGAAACGTATGATTAGACGCCCACAACTGCGTGGACGCTATGTCTTCAACTGAAATTTTTTTCAGGAAACGTAAAGAGGCTGCCCATTTGCGTAAATCGTGGGCCCGACCCACAACGCCGGGATTACTTTCTTTAATGACTTCTACCAGAAGAGAGGCTAATCGCCGTTTAAGTAAGCGTTTACCCGTACTTGCTACCCATAAAGCACCTTGGGGGTTGTGAGGAGCTACTCTCAAATATTTGGTTAGAGCTTGTACTGGACATAAATTATGATGCACCTTTCCCCTTTTTAACGCCGGCACCGTGAACTCAGAAAACACGTGTGCACTATGCTCATTCTTGGCTACAAAACCTGGGGAGGGTGCAATGGAAATACATTCATTAAGTCTACCAAACCTAAGACAATTAGGTGTGTTGCTCATCGCCGCCAGCTCAGACACTCTGTTTCCGGTGGCTAAAGCCAAAAGGAAAACCGCCTTTTTTAAGAGTAATGCAAAGTCTGCAGTATTTTGGTACAGACGAGAGTGAAGCAAAGACAAAGCTTTGTCCAGAGACCAAGTAGGCATGAGCTGACGGGGAGGTGGACGGAGTTTAAAACATGCTCTCATAAAACCTGTTTCCTCCGCTACCGGTATGGAAAGACCTGTAAGGTCTAAAAAGGGCACTCTAATCGCAGTTAAGTGATTTTTTAATGTTACCACAGATAAACGTTTCTGCTCAAACAGATAATTTAAATAATTAAAAACTAATGCCACTGAGGGTACTGTTTGTTCTGTCCTAACGATCCAAGAAGTAAAGGCTTGCCAATGTGATTGATATTGTCGTTTTGTAGACTGAGTATATTGATTAAGTAATTTATTTGTCACATCTGTACCGTATGGTGCTAGCCACTTGGCCTCCTGAATGTCCATAATGCAAAAGTCAGCGAGGTCGCGAGGTTGCCAATCGCGTCTAAGTGGAAATACCCGACCGGGAGCGATACCGGGTCCGGGCACCACATTTTCAATTGCTGGTACCACAACTGCGCCGGCCACAGCGGCGCGATTAGCGAGACTAAGCCCCGATAATCTCGTAGTTTGTTCACTACGTGGCACATTAGTGACGCATCTGGCGGCGGAAACAGATAGATGGAGCTCCATCTGTTCCAGTCTGTCACTAGGGCGTCTGGCCCCCCTGCCGGCGTTTTCGCCCGGCGGGTGAGGTATAGAGGGAGTTTGTGAGTCTCCTCGGACGCAAAAAGATCCACTTGTGGATGGGAGAGCTCTGCAATCATTAGGTTGAAAATGGGTTGCTTGAGCTCCCATTCTACTGTCGTGCTCTGTCGCCGGGATAGAGCGTCTGCCCAGACGTTCGCTACGCCTGGGAGATAAGAAGCGTGTAGATAAATATCTAGACTGTTGGCTAGAGCAAAAATCTCTTCTGACACGTTTAGCAACTTCCTTGACCTCGTTGACCCTTGTTTCTGAATACAGTGGACTGCATTCAGATTGTCCATTCTGAAGGCCACCGACTTGTCCCGTAACGCCGGGCCGTGAGCCTGAAGGAAATATAAGGGGACTAGTAATTCTTTGACATTGATGTGCGAGATTTCTAAGTGGGACCAAAGCCCCTGACCCTGGTGCCCCTGATTTGACTGAAATCCCCAACCTATTGTGCCTGACGCATCCGTGTCTACCCATACCGTTGGTGGAGGAGAGGTCCATGACATTATTGAGTGCAATGTTTCCCTCTTCGCCCAGACCGCTAGTAAGGTGTGGATTAATTTCGGGATGGGCCATAATTTTCCCGCCGGTAAGAGCGGGAAATATTTGTTGCCTTCCAATATTAATCGTTTTACTTTCAACCGGCCCAACTTGACAGTTAGTTGAATCCAGTTGAGAGAGCCGACCAGAGACTCCCAGACCCTTCGAGTCGTAGTCAGACTGTGAAGAAACCTGAACAGTTTCCTGCGAAACCTGTTGCGATTGTCCACACTCTGACTCAGAGTGAGAGCGGCGGTGTCCCAGACCAGCCCTATCCACTGAATTACTCGTGAGGGAACAAGGTTTGACTTTACCAGATTTACCTTGAAGCCTAGAGTTTTGACATGATTTAAAATGATGTTGACATGTTTTATGCATAATTGTTGTGTCTCTGCCACCACCAGCCAGTCGTCCAGATACCACAACACTCTGATCCCTTGTTTTAACAATGGCATCAGGGCTTGCCGGACTAGTTTTGTGAATAATCGAGGTGCCAGGTTCAAACCGAACGGCATCCTCTGAAAAACAAAATTTTGGTGCCTGATTCGTAAGGCCAAAAACCTTTGAAATCTTTTGTTGACCGATACGTGCCAATAGGCGTCTGTCAGGTCTAGTGAACACATCCAACCCCCCGGCGGAAGTGTTAGCCTGATTTGGTGTACTGTTAACATTCTGAAAGATTCGTTGTGAATGTGAAGATTCAGATAAGACAGGTCTACGACCGGCCTCATCTGAACACTGTCCCTTTTGGGAACCAAAAATAGTTTGTACGTGAATACAGGGTAATTTGGGGGGACCGGGATGATGACATTCTTGGCAATCATTTCCTGGGCTAGTGACTCCACCTCTAAAGAAACAAAATTTGCCGTTGTCGGCTGACGTAATCGAGGTCGCCGGAGCCACTGCCAAGTGATGCCTTTGCGTGCCACCATCCGTGCCCAAGTGTTTAACGGCCATGCTTGGTGACACGTTCGGAACGACCCAGTTAGCAGACAAGGGTTCGCCGGCTGTACTACCCTCGGTTCCTCCGGCCTTAAGGTAGGCGCCGGGAGTGAGAGAGACTTTAGGTTTTTGATGGTGGGGTTGGTGCTGGTCGTTTCGCCGGCTGGCTGGTGTTGGCCGAAGACTGGCCCTGACCTGGTTTGTTTTGGCCACGTCCTCTCTGACCTGAAAACCTATTCTGTCTATGTCTGTACTGACCCTGGGGGGAGTGGGAGGACTTAGGCGGAAGAAAAGGTTTAGATCCCCCTGGCTGGGCTTTAGTAGTAGGCCTGGGTTTGGGGAAGTTAAAAGCAGGTTTCTTAGAAGGGGCGGGACTGTGCTTAATGGCCTGTGCCATATTGAACACCGTTCGCCATACGTCAGGGGACATTAAAGATGGAGTAAGTACTGGTGACATCACCACCTGGTTAGCAATGCGATCAGGTAGCTTGCGAACTAACGACATCCTAAGATCTTGTCGTGCTCGCACCGCCTCAAGCAAGGCGGTGCGTATGTCACCTAAGGATTGGATTGACGACTGAAGAATCAGTCGCCGGGATAACTCAACCGATCTTCGAGCATCCGCGTCTGCGATTGCCTGAGTAGATCGTAGTAAAGACTTAGCCACCTGCTGAGATACTATGTACTGTGAAAACAGGCGAAAAGCTTTGCCTCGTAGCCTAAATTCTCTGTCTAGGTGAGTAGGGGTAGGAGTAGTGAACGGGTCCTTCAGTTCACAAAGATTAATCTTAGGGGCAGCTAGGAATGCAAACAAAGCCGCCGGGACTCCGCCGGCAGAACCCACCGGCATGGAAAAACCATGAATGTGTGTCCTGAGGGATCTGGTGGGAAGATTTAGAAGTGAAAGTGGTTGCAAAGTTTTGAGCCTCTACCTCCCAATCCACCCAAGGTCCTGGACCCAACTGTCCCACCTTCAAAACTGGATTAGCTGCGTCGTCAGTGACGGTCTGTAAATCTAGTTCAGGAGTAAGAGCTGACAGACTCTTAATATCATTAAACCCATCCAGCTTAGACCAGTCTGAAAATAGTTTTAAAGCTGAGGCAGGGGGTAAAGCAGGCTTAGAAGCATACACAAAATAATCCTGGTGATAATAACTAGGTATAGCCTTAATGTTTACGTCCAGAATATTACCCAAGGCATCCATGGCCCTTAATTTCTTTGACTTGTTGCCCTGGATAAACCACTCACGCGGTACCGGGAGTTCCCCTGACAAGGTAGGTTGGGCAAGCTCTGGTTTAGAGGGGTTCAAAAGAACCCATGAATCGTCTGGCCCATAAAGCAGGGGCATAGCTACCTTTCTAAGAGGCGCTTTGTCTAGAGGGGGTGGATTAACATCCGTTATGACCCTGACATTTGAAGTTGTCAATGCCGCCGTGGCAGGCTTAGTGCTCCTTGCAGGTGACATAGTAGGAGGGTTAGGAATCTTAGATAAATCAATTGACGTCATCAGAGGCCGTACCGTAGAGCTTGTTGAGGGAGCCCCCAAGTCCATTGTGGGGTTTTCTTGTTGTTGACCAAAACATTTAGATAAAGCATGAGTAAGCAACCCATCAATTTCTTGTGCCGTAACAAACTGATTTGATGAAGAACTAACAGGAGAATCATTATTATCCCGAGCGGCGTCTAAGCCTGAGCCTGACCCCTGTCCTTCCGAAATCATTGAAACTTCGTCTTTTTCTTCCCTATCCTCCTGAGAAGACCCCGCCGAGGCAGGGGTACCTTGTTTCCAAGATAAGTCTGGGATAGAGGATGGGATCGCCGCGTCCCTGTGGACGTCGGCTACTGTGTGACTCGTATGAGTCGGACGTGGGTGGTCAGACCCTGGTTGGGCAAACCGCCAAACACCGAGGCCCTGGCCTACGCTTTCTTGAGAGTCTGAAACATTCTCAATTATTGACCCTCCTGAACTTTCCATTTCCAGGGTTAAAATATTAATTGGCAAATCCTCTTTAGGGACAGGCGCTGCACTGGACTCAGAGGCCCTAACACAAACACTGTCAGGTGTAGAGGTACGATAAGATGCACTAGACTTTGGGGAATGTCGAGAGGACTTCCGATGTGAATCCTTTTTTGAGGATTTATGGCTGCGGTGTGACCGCGAACTAGTCTTAGATCTGGAAGAATCTCCGCCGTGACCACTGGTGGAACCTTCCGTCTTACTCTTCTTACTCTCCGGCGAAGAGGCACGACTAGAAGACTGTTGTCTGAGAGGTGACCTTGACCTAGATCTCGCCCGCGACGAGGAGGCGGATGCCGGGGGTGTAGGCTCTCTCGGGCGTTTAGTTGTAGTCGCAGACGATACAGAACCCTGACTAGTCTCCGTCGGCTTAACACTCGTGACTCTAGAGGAACGTTTAGGGGGAGGGTGTTCTGACAGCAATCTATCCCAAAGTGGGACGTTGTCACATTGAAGTGACTTATGCGCGACAATGGTAGTGTAGGCCGACATTTGTTGTCGAACCTCTCTCAACGCTACCGCCGCGGTCTTATCATTATCACAAAGGACTTTAACAGCTAATTGAGAGCAAAAGGAACAATTATGCATAACCCAGAGACCCCTTGAACGGTCTAGACATTTAACACACCTTATGCAAAGGGTGTGTGCAAAATAGGGATACCAGCACAAGTAGGGGTAATGCATAGGGCAAAAACTGGGGCCATGGTAGCCATGACAGAGACTGGTGGGTGAAAACTACCGCCGGGTCTGTATTGGTCCGCCGGAGCTCAGCTCTGGAAAAAACAAGAAAATTTCCAGGAATTAATGCTCATAAGGTTAATCCAACATGGTCGCACACCAGTGTTAATAACCCGCCGGGTAACGAGATGCAAAGACACAACTAACACATCTCGCCACGCGGCAGGGTGTAAGTCTAAACAAATCTTTTGCTAAAGAAAGTGAAGAATACCCTCTGATATAATGGTCCAGCATGGCACTTATAGTCTCTCGGAGGAGGTGACTGTCTCAAGATTCAATTTTGTAACAAAGCAACCCCCAAAAAGATGCCGGCCCTTGAATTATTTTAGTAGAATAGCCCAGGGCAGGATGATACGAGATCTGATGTTTAACGAATTGTCCCAAAAGATCGCCGTAAGTTAGAAGGCGGTGATACCTAATTGTATCACTAAATTAATAGGTTAAATCGAATTTTGTAAATTCCTTAGTTCCTCCACCTAGGAGCACCCGCCGGGTGTGATAATCTATATTTAACCTAATTGAACCTTCAATCGCCGTAATAGTAAAGGTAGCGATACACAGAGTATCACTATAATGGATCGGTTAACTAAACTGAAAGACCTAAGTCGTTCATCTCACCCAACCCAGGTGCACCCGCCGGGTGAGAAGTTTAAAAGTTAACCCCATAAGTTCCTGTCCCCACTTCTTTGTAAAAGATCGCCGGGGAGGAAAGCCTAAACAACAGCTATGTTTTTCATGTGGTTGTCGTAAAACCAGGTAGAAAAACTCCTAAAACGTATGTCCACAAGAACGCCGTTTTAAATGGATGGGTACAGCCATCCCGCCGGGAATCAAAGGAGGCCTGAAACCAGGCACCCACAGACGCAGTCCTGGAGAGCCACAGACACCCCCCCCGCCGGGGATATAAGCCAGTGTTAACAACCACGTGTGGCCCAACACTGCTCTCGGCCAGGATTTTTTCACGGTGAAACCGAGAAAAAACCCGCCGGAAGGAAACCCACCCTGAACAGATACCATCTGAACAACACACGACACGAGGATAGCCACGCACGACTAACCCAAGGTCACACCATAATCCATGGAATTAGCCAATACACAACTAAACCAGGAAACAATTATAGTCCGAGGAATTAGCCAATACACAACTAAAACCCGGATACACATGACACAGTAGGGCATATTTATAAATAATAAATAATAACACTAGTACATGTGGCAAAGCTACGAGCGGCTGGCTAGGCCTAGGCAGACGGCATAAAAACAGTTGAAATAAACACACACATTGGAAATATCACAACAGGAACCACCGCCAACACACCACCGTAGCAATAACTTCCAACCCAGGGAAGACTGACTCGGGACCCAGAAAAAACTTCACTAAGTGAAGAAAAATACGCTGGGAACGTCAGAAAACAAAGCTTACCTCATCAGAAAGATAAAAGGCAGCAATAATTAACGCGTAGTGAAAGCCGCCTGCATCACAAACTAACTTGACTGTGAAAAAATTCACATGTTCACAACGTGACCACGAGGGTACATCCGAAATAGATGCCCCATACACACGACCCAAAATACACTGCACTGCGGGCAACCAGCCCAGGACACTCCTGCTACGCCTATCCTAACCTTACTCGATACATCCTGGAGTAAACAAATGAGAAAAAACTCACTAGGGACGCAGCGAATGCGGAACCAGCGGAGCGTGGGGAGGCACGTCCGGGCTGAACGCAGAGCAGAGAAGGAAGAATGACGCCTGAATCAGCGTCTGGTCAGAAATCCACACAAGTACATCCACGATATGATGGAAAGCTTATTGGATAGTTATTCTTATTTTCTTTTTGTTTTTATTTTTTACGAAGTTTTTTCGTAGTGAGAACCCAATTCATAATGACTGAAGCCATGAGTGAGGTCGCGTGCGCTCATGATGAAGGCTCCTCAGTTTTTTAAATGCTCTGCGCGGTAGATTCAAAACTACGGCGGATTAGTGTTTGAAGAGGATGCCTTATGTAATAGGCATGTTCGTCAATGATGGAGGGGCCACTAATAAATATGTCTCATGAAATGCATCCATACTACTCTACCAGTTAGGCATGAGCATTTAGTAGTGTAGGGTTGGCCCACTGCTAGTTCTCCTCAGGTAAGTGAGTGGTAACCTCAATATTTATTTTTATTTTTTTTTTTCTTGCGCCAACCATTCAACATGTCTAGCTCATTTAGTGTAAAGGAATTTTGCAGGGCTCCTGATTTAGAGCAACTTCGTGAACATGATCTGAACAAGGATATCTGGAAGTACATGGCTTTAAAATTTGACATCCATTTCGAAAGTTCTCATACTAAACAACAGATAAAGAACCTAGTTATTAATGGATTAATGAGTAAGGGACTCCTCCCCCCAGAAGCTTCAGATATAACGTCAGCTAGTGGAATACCAGATCCTTCAGCAGTAGATGTGGAGGACACTACTAGCCAGTATTCTTCCGTTTCTGTTCACGAACCATGGTCTGAATCAAGGTTAGCTTTTGAGCATGAAAGACTTGGAGACTTGAGAGAGTTAGAATGTGCGAAACTAGAACAGGCCAAGGAACTAGAGATAATAAAACTGAAATATAAGGAGGAACAAAAGGAGAAGGATAGATGACAAATTACTTAACAGAATCTAACCACATAATAGAACGGAAAGACAGTGTGAAAGACCTTGGGGTATTAATGTCTGAAAATATGGGTTTCAAAGTACATAACCAGGTCAAAGTGGCGGCTGCAAAACGTCTAACGGGTTGGATTCTGCGTACTTTTAAAACACGCGGTGAATTGCCTATGATAACGCTCTTCAAATCTCTAGTGCTACCGCAGCTTGAATACTGTAGCGTATTAACATCCCCATACAAAGCAGGTGAAATAAATGACGTAGAGAGTGTACAAAGAAATTTCACTTCGCATATAAGTTCGATAAAACATCTACACTATTGGGAGCGTTTAAGAGCACTGAATCTGTACTCACTGGAACGTAGAAGAGAACGTTACCTAATAATATACACGTGGAAAATCGCAGAGGGTTTAGTACCAAACCTACATACTCCGATAGTCATGAAATTCAGTGATAGGAGAGGCTGGGAATGCGAAATCCCCCGGATGAATAGCAGGGGTGCTATGGGCTCTCTGCGAGAGGGCTGGTTATCACACAGAGGCCCATGTCTCTTCAACAAACTCCCACAGCGAGTAAGAGACATGAGGGACATCTCGTTAGACAACTTCAAGAGAGCCCTAGATGTCGAACTGCAAAAAGTGCCAGACGAGCCCATCCTCGCAAGGGAGCGAGCTGTCGCTTCAAACAGTCTACTGCACCAAATCACCACCCATAACGAGGGGCGTCACGCTCCTTGGTGCCGCTAGAAGAGCGGCGAACACATCTAAAGGTATCTAAAGGTAAGTGGAGGAACAAAAGGAGAAGGATAGACAACAAGCTAAAGAGTTAGAACGTGACAAACTAGAACAAGCTAAACAGTTAGAGATTTTCAAGTTGGAGAAGGAGGTGGGGCTTAGAGAGATGGATAGGAACATAGAGACGGCTAAGGTTACTCAACTTGAAGAAACTAAGACCATTGAGAGGGAGAGACTAGAACTCGAAAAGCAAAATAAGTAATTTAACCTAGCTAAAAATTTATCACTCGTACCTCAATTCCTAGAAATAGACCCTGAGCAATCCTTCCTAAACTTTGAGAAAACAGCCGAGCATCTTAAGTGGCCCAAGACTGAGTGGACGTGGCTCATCAAACCCAAACTAGTAGGTAAGGCTGCTCTCGTTGTAAATAATCTAGTGGACGTTAGTGATTATGACGAGGTTAAAAAGGCTGTTCTAGATGCGTACGAGATAACTCCTGAGTCTTACAGGCGGCAATTTCGTAACATGGTAAAAAATTATAAACAAACTTTTCTAGACTTTGCAATGGACAAACTTAGAACCCTTAAAAAATGGCTTGAGAAGTTAGCACTCACTTCTTTCTCTGATCTAGTTACCTTTTTGCACTAGAAGAATGGAAGCGCAGGTTGCCACCACAGGCACTAGTTTACATCGAGGAGAAAGGTGAGATGGACCTGAGGAAGGCGGCCCAACTTGCTGATGCCTACTCCCTCATCCATAAGTACCACCCGAGGGAACATAAACCAAAAGAGGTTAATGTAAGGTCTTCCTCTGGTCGCTCTGAGTTTGTGGGTGGTAGTAAAACTCCTTATTCATATGACTATGCTCGAGGATCTGCTTCAAATGATATGTATTGTTCCTATTGTAAAAAGACAGGTCACACCATCTTAACTTGTACACATCCCAGGTGTAGGACTTCAGCTACCTATAAACTAGCACTTGCAAATACACAAGTAGGTAAAAAACCTCAGAATAAACCTGTGGCATGTATCAATGTCACGAGGCCCTCCACTGACTTGTTTGAAGGTTTCAAGGTCCCAGGTAAAGTTTTCCTTAACAATGATTGTACAGGTCAGAAGGTAACGATACTACGAGACACGGGATCCAGCCAGAGTACTGTATCATCAGCCGTAAAGTATTATCTGATAATTCAAATTTAAACTATACAGGTAAAACCTTAAACTTGCAAACAGTTGGTGTGGGACAACAGGTGAAGGAGGCTGAGTTAATGCTTGACAGTAATCTGGTAACAGGTAAAGTAAGAGTTGCAGTGATTAATGATTTGCCCATTCCAGGTGTGGATTTTCTCCTCGGGAATGATGTCGCTGGGTCAGGGATGATTCCGGCTCTGGCGTTGCGGGAGGTTCCCCTCTCGTCCGGCCCGATTGAGGAGATAGACGCCGCGGATCCAGAGATATTCCCAGTGTGCGCTGTCACCCGGTCTCAATCGGGCAGGATGGAGGTGGACCTTCCCACACGTCCGGGACGACCTCGCCCAGCAGAATTTCAGTAAGTCAAATTTAATTGTTGCACAAAATCCTGATCCGAGCTTAGCGTCCTTAAGACATATTGCCGATGAAGTTACTTCTAGCACTAAAAACCCTAATATTTTCTATCAAGATGGGGTTTTAATGCGTAGTTATCACCCACCTGAGCTTGGTGACAATGATACCTGGAGCGCGTTCAGTCTACCCTATCAGGCAATCCTGTTTCTGTTTGAGCAATCCTGTTTATGATCGCGCAGACTGAACGACATTGATAGGCAAACATTGAATTTAGTAGCAGTCTCTATGTTTCCAACGTAGGGCTTATGATCTCAGCCGCTACCACAGCGGGCCGATTTATCGGTACTCACGCGAAGTACACACTCCGAGACGACTAGGAAAGAAGAGATAGCGAAGGAGAGAAAGAATTGTTATAGTTACCCATTTAATCTAGCTGCTCTCCTCTGAGCCATGCTCCATGTTCTATGAGCCTGCGCCAGGTCCTGCCAAAGTATCAGTCACTTCGCGCCCACCGTCGATGTCACACGCCTTTTTTGTCTGTGCTTCGCGAGTGCCTGCTTTGCATCCCCTTCGCTTCAACTATTCGTGAGTGTGAGCCTTTTCAGGCTGTTGAGGTTTTAGAAGGATGTTCAGTGATGTAGGCAGCACTTTACTACGGCTTTATGGCGTGTTTATGGGTGTGCGCGTAGTACTGGAGACGTGTTTATTTATTTGTTTTCTTCGGGGTGGTTGGTCCTCAACGCCGTGTAGCGGTCGTTGTGTGTCTATTCTACCCTCGCTTTTCGGGTTCATGTTCACTTTAACTACCCTTAACGTACCTTGGGAGGGGGGGATATGCTTCCCGCGGAATGCATTGTGTTTCTTTCCCTTTGTGACTTTTTGTTTTATTGTTTTTTCATATGACTACGTGTCGATGTTTTACAAGACTTGAGCATGAAGTTTCTCTGGATTCTGCTTTGTGTGAGCATAGGCCACATAGCCTTTATTCTCTCACAAACATGCTGCTTTGGTCTCAACTGACCTGTAGCCCTTCTGACTTGTTTATTAAACTTGTCCATAGTTGGTGGTCTTGTATTTCGTTCGCATGGTTCACGCTTTTGTCAGTTCCTTTTCGTTTCCCCGGGCCTCCTTGACTCGTGGATACGTGGTTCTGGTGAAAATGTCGGTCAAGCCCTAGGCTATCCTCCTTTTATTTTATTAATTTAACGTACTTGTGGGGCTTCTCGGGCAGTGTTTAGCTTTGTTACTAGGTTTTTTCACTTAGGGATTGACGCTGCCCTAGTCTTTTCTCGTTTATGTGAATTGTGTAACTAGGCTAGGCCTGTGTTTTTTAACTTGTTGTTGTTGTTGTTGTTCCCCAAGCTGCCTGGCCGAACAGCCCCAAGGCCCTGAGCAAGGCCAAGGCCATAACCGAGCGCCCCCACAGAACCCTCCCCGCCGACCACAATAAAGCCTGGGTGACCGAAGCCACTCCATGGCGGGGAGCTGAGGAGGGTGCGGAAATGCCCGGGAAACCAAAGCCCCACCCAGGGCCCTGTGTCCCTCAGCAATTATGAAGAGAAAGTTGAGGGGCAAGGGAAAAATGTGACGCTTTGGCTTCCAATCTTGGTAGATTGGGAGGTCAATCCACGTTAGAGACGCCGTCACTTGAGATCTAGAAAATATATAAGTAAAAGGAACAGTCAGAGTAAGCTATGGGTATGGCAGAGATTGCTCAGTTCTCACTCTAATAGACCTTGAGCTGACCGCCGTCGGATTGGGCCACATAGTCCTGTCCTTCTGTTTTCCTCTTGTCTCTACTGACTTGCTGGTTGGTCTTCTACGCTCTTGTTAAAATTCTCATTAATTGTGTGTTTAAGCTAATCGGTTTTTGCCTTGAGCTGCCCGCCGTTGGAATGATCCACACAGGTCCTTTCCTTCTGCCTTCCTTTTGTCTCCACTGACTGGGAAGTCTCGGTCTCGTAGCTCTCGGTTAAATTCTCGTTTTTCTTACAGTCCATGTTTCTGTTCTTCCCCTGCCTGTGGTTACTTGATCACTGAAAAGGGGGGGGGATGTCTGGAAACTGTACGCGATAGGGGCCCCGCTCACAGGGAGGATACGTTTGGACAAGTTGACTCGATTTTCGTGTTTACTCACGTTTTTTCGCCACTCAGGCAAGGGTCTTCTGGTGTCCTCAGCTCCTTCATCTTTTTAAATCCGCCCTAGAAGCGCCTTTATCTTTTTGATGTGCCCTGTGCCTTGTCAAGGCCTAGGCCACATAGCTTTTCACTTGACTTGGTTTATGCGCCCTGTTCTGCCCCCCTCTTCATGTACCTGGACAGGGCTTTTTGGACAACGGCTGATTGGCTGTTTTCCTATCCCTTATGTCCTCCTTCTGTACCTGGTTCCCGCCCTACGGGCGTCCTCCTTGTATACTGGGAGGACCCAAAGACCACCTGAAAAGTCCTAGGACTCGACCCAAAGTGGCGATGTCCTGTGTGTTTTGGATTCCCTCCCCGCCCCTATTTACACTTATAGGGTACTGTTGGGTTGCTCACACTTGACCTTTTCCTTCCAGCTGGTGCCCGCTCTACTGCCGGCTGTCCCTACGCCGCCGCCGCTTCGCCGCCTCCTCCCTCCGCTCTCACAGAGGGTTCTCAGGTATTTCGAAGGGTACCACTTTCCCCACGATTTTGGTTAGGACCTGTTCCCAGGGTTGGGCCTCGCTAAGGGGCTTGTCCCAGCCCTGGTGTTGAGGGTCTCTGGTGTGGGTGTTTTCTTTTGACTTTCCTGTTATACTTGCTACATAGCTTCTTACTGGATATTGTCTTATTGAGTCTTACATGCTGAATTGGCTCTACTGCCTCATATTGCCTGTCTCGCCTCAACTGGTGGGTAATGCTTCCCCATTTTTCAGTGCTGTGATGCCGGCTCCTCCCTGCTCTCGGCCGACGTGTCAGCGGACGGCCTTGCGGGATCACCGGGAATGTTGCCTCCACACGGCCTGCTATGGGAAGGATGTTTACGATCCCCGCCGGTGTGGGGTGTGTCTCTCCGCTCTTCAACTACTCGAGACTCTCCCTACGTCGGCGGAAGGACAACGGGCCAGGACGTCTCTACGCCGATCATGGGACGTCTTCTCTCCCGTCACGTCCAAAGGGTCCTGCACAGGGCTCCTTCCTTCCGTGAGGATGACGTCCGGGTGTTGTTAGGGATCCCGCCTACCTCCGATGCTGCACGCCTTTCCCGCTCCCCTACTGTTCGTCACTCTCGCTCTCCTCATACGGCTCGGGGCTCCCCTCCCGGGAGTTCGGGTCAGGCGGGCGGGAGGGCGCGTTCCAGGGAGCGGGCCCCCAGGCGTCATGAACATCGTGTGCCTCCCTCCGACCTATCCATGACTTCTGGAACTTCTGGCAGGAAGAAACGTCGCCGATCTCCGTCCCCTGCTGATCGACCCCGTCTTGCTTCTCCTCACCTCAGGATGAGCCCCCCTCCTTCGCAGGGTTCCACGGTCTTCAGGGCCAAACGCCGTCCTGCCCCGCCTGCCGAGGAGGTCGTTCTCCATCCTGCACCATCTTCAGCCACTGGTGGGGTGGAGTTCGAGCCTCTGCCTGCCTCCCAGCCTGTGAGGGGTCCCGGCCTCTTCCCTATGGCGGGCCCGGCTGTGGTGGTCCCGGCGGCGATGCCCTCCACGCCTCCTCCTCAACCTGGGGTTTCCGACGCCTCGATCCCTTGTGGCCAGCAGTCTCCTCCTCGTCTCCCTGACCATTTGGAGGATGTTCTTGAGATGGAGGTTGCGGATTTTGATCGGCTGGAGGACGAGGATATGGGGGTCGACTCGTCTTCGGACGGTGCACCTGATTCGGGTCAGGAGGACCCCGACGTGGCGGCACAGTCCTCTCCACCGTCCCCTGAGTTCTCCCCGCTCACGGACCATGGGGCCCGTGGGCCCAGTGAGGCTGGTTCCCTGTCTCCTCTACAGACGTCCTTCCCTCCTGCTGCGGAGACGGAGTTACGGGCGGAGTTGGCGTCTATTCGTCTTGAGATGGCCTCCAATAAGGCGGACATCCTCTCCTCTGTCACGGCGGCCATGGAGGCAGTGGTCTCCCGGTTGGGTACTACTAACCCGGTGCCTCTGCAGACTCCGCTTGTGGCTCCTCTCCCACCTGTTGCCGACCACATCCCATCTCGGCCTGCTCTCCCGGTCGTGGTACCGTTGTCATCATCTACTTCATCACCTGCACCTCCGACACCGCCTACGACTCCTCTCTGGCCCGTTGTTATCCCGGGCCAGGGTTTGGGGTTGTTCTCTCACCCCCTCTCCGTGCCGCCTCTCTCCAAGTTTAAGATCCCCAAAGTCAAGATGCCTTCCCTGTATGGGGATTCTGTTGCTTGGAGAGCTGTGATCGCCTCCAACCCTGAGGGGGCGGTCCACCTGCCGGCCGGAGAGCGGGCTGTGCCGGAGGGCTGGGCTATCCAGGTGAATGAGAAAAACATCTTCAGGGCCATTACTCCACAGGGTCTGGTCCCTGAGGTCGATGTGAGGGTGTACCCTAACCGGCAAGACATGCGGTATTTTTCATATCGTCCGTCGGTCGGTCTTGCCTTACACTGCCACCAAGCCCTGGGCTGACTACTCCCGCCAAGACCTGTCTGCAGATGTCCACTCCCTCTCTGCCATCTCAGGGACGCCGTACCTCAGGAATGTGCGAGATAGGGACGGGGTCCTGATGCTCGAACTCCCGCACGTCTGTCCGGGTCCCTGGGGTGAATGGATCCGTGAAGCAGTGGAGTTTGGTCAGTCCATGGCCGAGACCTTGCCGGCCATCCCATCCACGGAATCATCTTTTCTGTCGGGCATGCTCCTTACCTCCTCGGGCTTCCCTCTGCCTGTGTGGGAGTGGCTCAATGCTCCCAAACTGTCGGTGGGCCCCCTTCCGTGTTCCTTTTTCACGGCACCGAAGAAGGCCCCACTGGACCGGGACTTTAAGTTCCGTCAGCGAGCGGCGTGCCAACTTTCAACTCTTCTTGCTCAGTTGGAACTGGCGCGGGTTCACCTCCGCCTTATTTGAGTCGCTGGAATCGGCTGATCATCGCCAAGGTTTTGAGCATGTCCGACGGATCACCCTGCAGCTTGCCCTCAACCCTGTTCAGGACATCCGCCACTCCCTCCATGAAGCCACTCGTTGCCGTCAACAACTTCGGGTGGCTTTCTGTAAGAGGGCCCCTGCCGACGTCCGCAACCGCCTCCTACTGACTGACCTTCTGACCCCTGGACTGTTCCCTGGGGAGGCTTGGCAAGGGGATTTCTTACTGGCGCAGAGTGACACGTACTCTGCTCAACGGAAGGTGGTGGCGAAGCCCACTTCATCCTCCTCCACCCGCGGACGCGGGAGCAGGTCTGTCGCCGGCAGAGGGCGCCAGGCTAGAGGTGTGGCCAGGGGACTGGCTCACAGGGGGCGTGGTGTTACCGCCTTCCGTGGTCGTCGGTCCCCGGATCGCCGTCCCCGTCAAGAGGGGATGCGGCGCTGGCAGGCGCAGGGCCCCAGTTCCTCCGCTGCCAGACACAGCCTGGAGGGGGATAGGCCGGAGCGCGAGGCTCGTCCATCGTTTCGGCGGGGCGGGGGGACGTCTGGAGGAGGACGTGGTGGCTCTAGCTCCCACTACGATAAGTCCAAGAGGGGCTCCGCGCCAAAAACCGCATAGTTCCTCCTGGCCAGTCCCCTCTTCCCTCGCCCGACCATCTCGTCGAAGCGGTGATGGGCCTGACACAAGGCGCCCGCACCGGCTTCTTCCGCCCCCACTACCGGCAATGGCCCCGCCGGTCGTGGGCGCGTCGGGTGGTCAAGAAGGGTCTGACTTGGAGGTGGAGGTCCAGGCATCCTCTCAGGTGCCCTCCCCGACAGCGACCGGTGTCTCAGGAAGTGGCCCAATCATGTCCATGCACGAGGAAGGCGTTATCAAGGAAATATCTTCTACACAAAAGGTATTTCTGTCTCATGTGTTTCTGGTCCCAAAGAAGGACTGCGCTGCTATGAGGCCGGTGGTAGATCTCTCAGTCCTCAACTCTCACATTGTGAACACCCGTTTCCGCATGCTCACCATCAACCAGGTACGCCTGGCACTCAAGCCCTTGTCTTGGGTGGTCACCCTGGATCTGAAGGATGCTTATTGGCATGTGCCGATGGCTCCTCGGTTCCAGGGCTGCCTAGCACTGCAGTCGGATCAACGGGTGTTCCAATTCACCAGACTACCATTCGGCCTCAACATAGCACCGCGGGTCTTCACCAAACTGGTGAAGCAGGCTCTGACCCCCTTGCTCTTACAAGGGATTCAGATCCTGTTTTACCTGGACGATTGGCTCATCTCCGCAGACTCTCTCACACACTCACACACAATTAGGAAGAGATGGATGAAAATGTTGGAGAGAAAGAAGATAATAACCCCAAAGCAATTTGGATTCAGAGAAGGGACATCTTGTGTTACCAGTTTGCTATGTTATTACAGTAGGGTGATAGATGTACTCCAAGAAAGAGGCGGATGGGTGGACTGCGTCTACTTAGACCTTTCCAAAGCATTCGATAAGGTACCACATAAGAGATTGTTATCTAAGCTTGAGACGCTAGGATGTGTCAGGGGGAGTTTGCTGAAATGGATGGAGAGCTATTTAACAGATAGGGAAATGAGGACCAACATTAGAGGAACTTACTCATCATGGCGGAAAGTTGAGAGTGGTGTGCCGCAGGGATCTGTGTTGGCACCTCTCATGTTCCTTATGTACAGTACGTGAATGACCTGCCGATAGGCATAAACTCTTACATGTCAATGTTTGCAGATGACGTAAAAATTATGAGACAAATAACAAATAAAAGTAGCTGTGAGGAGCTGCAAGGGGATTTAGATAAAATATACGAATGGAGCACCAAATGGAAAATGAAATTTAATATAAGTAAATGCCATGTGTTAAATATGGGAAGAAGTGTGAATAGACCAAATTGGGAGTACAGGATGGGAGATAATATAATTAGCAAGGCCGAAAAAGAAAAAGATTTAGGGTTGATTATACAAGATAATTTGTCGCCAGAGAAACATATTAACAAGCTCTTTAGCGGAATGTATGCAATGGCCGGGAATATGAAAGTTGCTCTGAACTACTTGGATGAGACCATGGTAGCGAAAATTATGAAGAGTATGATTAGACCAAGATTGGAGTATGCAGCAGTGGTGTGGTCCCCGCATCTAAAGAAGCATATTCACAAGTTAGAAAGAATCCAGAGAGCAGTCACTAGATTGGTTCCAAGTCTCAGAGAACTGCCATATGAAGGGAGGCTAGACAAATTAAATCTACCGAGTCTAAAAGAGAGGAGAGAGAGGGGAGACATGATAATGATGTACAAATGTACCCGGGGGCTGGAGAGGCTGGATAGGGAGGATATATTAATTATGGATACAGGAATAACTAGAGGCCACAGCTACAAAGTAAAAAGACCTACCTGCAAGAACGATATCAGGAAGTTTAGCTTCCCCTATAGATGTATTGACAAATGGAATGGGCTGGAGGAGGAGGTGGTAGGGGCAAGGAACATCCATATTTTCAAGAAAAAATTGGATAAAAAGTAGACTGAGAGACGGGACAACACGAGCTTAGCTCAACTCCTGTAAACTACAATTAGGTAAATACACTGTGTACAAGACACGCTCACTGTAGTCAGACATATCACAAACCTGGGGTTCAAACTAAACATTCCCAAGTCCTGCCTCTCACCGTCACGAGAAGCGACGTGGGTGGGCTTGCACTGGGATCTCCAAAGCGCCACCGTTTCCCAGAGTCGAGTGAATGCGGAGAAACTTCGAAGGAAGCTCTTTGTCGTGTTGCACTCGATCTCGATAACGCGAAAAATCTGGGACTCCCTACTAGGGTCTTTGAATTGGGCGTCTCTGACCGTGCCCTTGGGCCGGCTCCGACTAAAACACCTCATTCAGCTGGGCAACAAGCACTTCCCTATCTCGCCCCCTTACCGTTTGTGGACGGTACCGCGCTCAATACATCTGAGACTGACACACTGGGTCGCTCGGGGCACGCTCTCTGCGGCTGTGCCCTGGACTGCTCCTCCGCCGACCATCTGGGTAGACACAGATGCGTCGAGCGAGGTGGGGTGGGGCTATCAATCAGACATGGGACATCTAAACCACGGCAGGTGGTCGGGGCTCTCACACTTCCACATCAATGCCCTGGAACTGTTGGTACCGTTGTTCTTCCTGCGGGATCACGGACTGGCCCTCACGAGCAAGTCGGTGGCCTTCAGGATGGACAACATGTCCGCGGTTCATTGTATCCAAAAGCAGGGCTCCTCCAGGTCTGTTGTGCTCCAAGACCTGGCGGAGAAATTGTTTTACCTGGCCGATCATTACAGCATCACCCTGCATGCGACTTACCTGCCCGGGACGGCCAATCTTTGGGCGGATGCTTTGTTGAGAGGACAGAGCACCAGGGTAGAATGGTCATTAAGACAAAGCGTTTTCGACGACCTCGCAGCCTCCTGGGGCCATCCGCAAGCGGACTTGTTCGCCTCCTCAGGGACGAACAAGCTGCCGGACTACCTCACCCGCTGGACTTGTACTCAGGCGGGGGCCGGATGCCTTCAGCGAGGACTGGAGCAGGTGGCAGTCGATTTACGCTTTTCCACCGCCCGACGCACTGCTTATGTGCAAAGTCCTACACAGGCTGAGAGAGTACCGTGGCAAGGTTTGGTTAATCGTGCCCCTCTGGCCGGCTGAAGCGATGGTGCCCGAGTCCCGTTCCCCTGTCTGTCTCAGACTTCCACTTGGGACAGATTGGAGACCTAGGGACCTCGTTGGCATTCGCATCGTGGATGTTTGTGAGGCAGGGTGCTTACCGAAATATGGACGTTGCTTGACTGATATGCTTAATCAGCACTGGACTAAGGCTACTTGGAAGACTTACGAGTCTCATTGGAATACTTTCACTAAATGGATCAATGACACCGAACAAACACTTGTTTGCGACACGCACATTAAGAACCACCTGTCCGCTATTAGGGAGCCTTTTGAGACCTTGACGGGGCTGGTGCTCCCTCACAAGGAGCTGTCTTTTTTCATGAAAGCCTGCTTTAGGCTCAGACCGCCCCCACGCCAGATACCGCCTCAATGGTCTCTGCCGAAGGCTCTCAGGCTCCTTACCTCACCCATCTACACCACTAACCCAACACCTGTTCATCTGCTTGATAAAACTTTGTTTCTTTTAGCGTTGGCTACAGGAGAGAGGGTCTCGGAGTTGGCTGCCATGTCGAGGGCCCCGAATTGCATGAGTTTTTCGCCTTCCTTGGGGTCAGTCACTTTGGCCCCTTCCGTTCATTTTGTGGCCAAGAATGAACGTGAGGCGCACATTTTTAAGCCGTTTACTGTACCAGCTTTAAAATGTGGGAGCACGCATCATCCGCTATGCTCGGTAAGAGCCTTGCATACGTATGTGCGTGCCGCTGTGCCGACGTCGGGGACGGCGCTCTGGTTGGCCCCTAAGACAGGGACACGGTTAGGCAAACGTGCTGTGGGACTTCATTTACGCCGTGTCATTACTGCGAGTAATCCCCTTACGAAGGGCTCCGCTCATGATGTCCGCTCTTATGCAGCGACTGTGAGATTTCTCAACAATTCATCACTTTCGGATATAGCCGACACAGGGTTATGGTCCTCCCACAGCACTTTTGTCTCATCGTACCTGTCCATGTCCACTGCCAGGCCGGGTGTGCCTTGTGTTGCGTTAGGCCAATGTGTCACGTGATTCATCTCCATCCTGTGTCTCTTCTCATCCCATACTGTATTTTCTTCCTTTCCCTACACTGGGGGGGGGGAGGGGGGTCATTTTGTATGATTGTACAAATGCCTTTCTCTCTTTCATTTTACATGTATGTCATCCCTGTTTAGTATTAAGGTTATCTCTCTTACTTCTTTACGTATAGACTCTACTGTCTAGGGGTTACTTGTTTGGTATGTCTATGCCTCATACCCGGTTTTTGTAATTAAAGAGTGTCCTTGGAGATCTTCCGCCTACTGTGCCTTGCCTTCAGATTCTTGTCTTCATGTACAACTTGCCTTCATTCTTCCCAGATTGGTGTGCCATTCTCCGGTCGACATGACCTATTCCTTAGCCTGCTGCGGCACTTTTAAGACCCTAGACTGATACTGGTAACATGTACTTCCTTAATATGCACCGTACTGTTACGCTCTTTTTCTGATAATAAACTGATTTGTTTATTTGTGTCTTTTCTTGGTCCTCTGCTTGTGCTACGGCTTGGGGTTTATGGTTTATTGGATGTCCGCCTCCAATTTGGGATTCAAGCCCTACGTTGGAAACGTAGAGACTGCTACTAAATTGGGAGGTTTGACGACCTCCCTTATAACCAAATAAGGAAAACCTCTTATTTGGTAGCAGTCTCGACGTATCCAACGACAGAGTATCCCGCCCTCATGCCGATCCCCTGCCCATCCAATCTAAACTGATTACTTGATACCTCGATACTTTGGCAGGTCCTGGCGCAGGCTCATAGAACATGGAGCATGGCTCAGAGGAGAGCAGCTAGATTAAATGGGTAACTATAACAATTCTTTCTCTCCTTCGCTATCTCTTCTTTCCTAGTCGTCTCGGAGTGTGTACAACGTGCCTAGTAGTGAATTGAGGTGCAACTCTAGAGATTATTTGGTTACTTCGCGTGAGTACCGATAAATCGGCCCGCTGTGGTAGCGGCTGAGATCATAAGCCCTACGTTGGATACGCCGAGACTGCTACCAAATAAGAGGTTTTCCTTATTTGGTTATAAGGGATGTCGTCAAACCTCCCATTCTCGTCGCTGATTGGTCAGTGGCTATGAGCACGAAATTCATATCTTGTTGGCGATGTCTGCGAAGGTTTTAGGCCTGTAACATATGCTTTTTCGGTCTATTAATTTCAATCAATACATTTTATTATTGGATATTATTATCCATCAATATAGACTATTGGCTAAGGTAGTCACACTGTCAGCTACAGTTAGCAGCCTTGTTCAAGCTCAAGACAGACGGTAGGCTAGGCTACCATCAGGCTATTATATCTTATAATCTTATTAGGAAATGTTGACAAAGTTATTACGGTTCTTATCTGGCAAAGGTAGCTCTTTATTCCCCGTGTAATTTTCAAACAATTCTCCGTTAGTCTATTGGGGAAATAAAAAGTAGATGTTCTTTTCCTGGCGATGTAGGAGTATGAATAGGCTAAATTCTATAGTGTATATATATTGTTCTTTCACTGGCGATGTAGCCAGGCTGAATTAAATAGTAGCCTATATATATTATCTCTTCCTGGCGATGTATGTATAGGCATACTTTCTTTTCCTGACGATCTATGTGTATATAGGCTATTTGCAAGCCTATATTTGTGGAAGGTTCATAAATATTATTTTTTAACCATTAGATTACCTTTGAAAATTTAACTATAGCGTGGATAGGCTACCTTACTAAACATAGCTTAACTGACCTATCATACTTCGATGCAATTATGCCTCAGAAATTGTTTTTAAGAAATGTAAATAGAGTAATCGATCAATAATAGACAAGCGCCGACAAACCTGTACAGCAAGCTAAGCTATAACCCGTTAAAATATAGGCTATCATTCAATTGGCATAGTAACAACTGTAACATTACCGATATATACCTATAACAATGAAATACAAACCGCATAAAAAACATAATAATAAATCAATAATATAGACAAACGCTCAAAAACCTGTACAGCAAGTTATAACCCATTACAATACATCATTGGCATAGTAACATTACCAATATATAACGATACAAATTAAATAATAACTGCAAAAAAAAAAACATTAGCTCATCGAGCCTCGAACCCTTGCGAGTAGGCTTACGGATTTAAAAGCGAAGTCGTTACCAACTAGGCTACACTTACCGCACTGAAGGCCTGACGAAGTAGCTGTGAGACTTGCGCTCCAAGCTGCTTGTTTTATGTTATATATAGCAAAATGGTCACGATAACTATGATTTTTATAGGTGTGCCACCTTATAATAGAGATTGCGACACATAAATAACATGGAGGGAGGCTAATTCAGCTTAATTATGATAATATAATGTAGAGGTGAGATTTAGGCCTACTGTTATGATAGCTTCGCTAGTCACCTCCAGGGAGTGTTAGCGTGATCGCCGTCTGATTGCAAACAATCACAAACGTGATTCGACGTTCAGTAGAGCTATCCCGTTTGCGTGTTTGGGTAGACTGAACGCGCTCCTGGTCTAAGACTACACAAGTAATTTTGCCAAGTTCAATTCGAAGTCCAGTAATCAGTTTAGCACATGACGGATTATCAGGTCATCTGGGACAGAAAAAGACATAAAAAGTTACTCCAACACTACTTTTGGCCAGGTATGAAAAGGGATTTGACTGTAATGTGTGCCTCAACTAGATTCCCAGAAGCTTTCCCTATGCGTGACATTAAAGCTAAGCAGGTAGCTAAGCACTTGTTACATTTATTCACTAGGGTAGGCATTCCAAAATCTATACAAACTGATCAAGGTACAAATTTTACTAGTGATTTAATGACACAAGTTGTAAAGGAACTTAATATTAACAAGTAGATCTCTACAGCATACCGTCCACAAACACAAGGGTGTCTCGAGCGCTTTCACCAAACATTTAAATCCATGGTAAAGAAGTACTGTCACGAGTCAAGTAAAGATTGGGATGAGGACATAGATTATCTTCTCTTTGCTATTCGTGAGACCCTCGGGTATCTTTAGGCTATTCTCCATTTGAGCTTTTGTACGGTAGACAAATTCGAGGCCCTCTGAAAGTCCTTAACCTAAGAAGTGCGCATGGGGGGTATGAGACACCACACTCCTGTGCTGACGTATTTGAGATATTCCCATCACTAACATCGTTATTTTACCATAAATAGCATTAATACTTATCCATATGTGCCTATTATAGGTTGATTATAAAGGTATTAACCTGTTACATCAATAAAACAAGTGGAAACAGCGTTTGGATGGTCAAAATCGGCGATACAGGCCGGGAGTTACATAATGTATGGCTGAGGCAACCTCCCTCCCCTTGTCTGGAGAGACACTGTTACGCAATAGTCTCTCTCTCGCTCTTTCCCACACTTGGTAACAGTGATGACAACGCCCTGCTACCAACTCGCTAATGTTAGCACGAAAATAGACCACAGAATAAGGGAATAACAGGGAAAATAGGTGATAACTGAAGAAGGGGAGGAAAGTGGGGAAGGAGGGGAGGTGGAGGAGTGATATTTGGCATGGCCCAGGGGTAAACATTTTTTTTTTTTTTTTTTTGGGTGTTAACCTCTGAAGTGCGCATGGGGGGTATGAGACACCACTCTCCTGTGCTGCCATATTTGAGCTGTTCCCATCACTAATATATTTATTTTACCATAAATAGCATTAATACTTATCCATATGCGCCTATTATTGGTTGATTATAAAGGTATTAACCTGTTACAACAATAAAACAAGTGGAAACAGCGTTTTGGATGGTCAAAATCGGCGATACAGGCCGGGAGTTACACAATGTATGGCTGAGGCAACCTCCCAGCCACCACTGGAGAGAGACTGTCGATCGATACTCTCTCTCTCTCTCTTGCACTCGCTTGCTAACCGTGATGACAATGCCCTGCTACCAACTCGCTAATGTTAGCACGAAAATAGACCACAGGAAAAGGGAAACAGGGAAAATAGGTGATAACTGAAGGAGGGGAGGTGGAGGAGTGATATTTGGCATGGCCCAGGGGGCAACAAAAAAAAAATCAGGGTTTTAAATTGATTTTTTTTTTCCCTGACTCTTAACCCGGGAACTGCAGGAAGACTCTTAAGAGTTCCCCCGGCGGACTGCGGGAAGACTCCTTAAGAGTCAGGGAAAAAAAAATCAATTCAAAACATCGAAAAAAAAAAAAAAAAAAATTGCCCCTGGGCCATGCAAAATATCACTCCTCTACCTCCCCTCCTTCCCCACTTTCCTCCCCTCCTTCAGTTATCACCTATTTTCCCTGTTATTCCCTTATTCTGTGGTATATTTTCGTGCTAACATTAGCGAGTTGCAAGCAGGGCATTGTCATCACTGTTAGCAAGCGAGTGCAAGAGAGAGAGAGAGAGTATCGATCGACAGTGTCTCTCCAGACTTGGGGAAAAGTGGCGGGAAAGGAGGTTGCCTCAGCCATACATTATGTAACTCCCGGCCTGTATCGCCGATTTTGACCATCCAAACGCTGTTTCCACTTGTTTTATTGTTGGAACAGGTTAATACCTTTATAATCAACCTATAGTAGGCGCATATGGAGAAGTATTAATGCTATTTATGGTAAAATAAATATTATAGTGATGGAATCGGCTCAAATACGTGCGCACAGGCAGAGGTGTCTCATAACCCCCATGCGCACTTCAGAGGTTAAGTCTTCCCGCAGTCCGCCGGGAGAACTCGTAAGAGTCTTCCCGCAGTTCCCGGATTAAATGGATTTTTTTCTCCCTTACTCTTAACCCGTACAGCCCCGGCCATTTTTGTTTTTATTTTCGCGCACCAGAACCCGGGCAATTTTTCGGATTTTTTTTTTTTTTTTAAATATATCAGAATTTGTTAGAAAATAATGACAGACATGAAGAAATCTGAAAAAAGTACTTACCTAGGCCATTTGGGGGTCCTGGGTGGTGGTGGGGGTCCCCAGCCTCAGTGGAGCCTTAGCGCCACTTCAAATCTCCCGCGCCAGCAGCCAGTTGCCAGGCAGCATGACTTATTTTGCACCTCTCGGACATAAAGTGCGCTTCAGAGTTCATAGAATGTCTTTGTATATCACGTAATGTCAATATAACTGAAGTTGTAGTGTGATAAGTGCCTTCATTCAAGTATTACAAGTGCGTACGAGTGTTAGCGTCCCCGTTGCCATGGTGATGGCGGCCATCTTTGCTCAGGACAATAACAAAACGCACGTACGAACACACGGCCAGACAGCGGACCGAGTGACCCACATTCCACAGCACCCTTCCCTCTTTCTTTCTCTGTCTGGCTGTCACTTTCACTTTCATTGAATTATTTGTACTTGTTCATTGTTCTATCTAAGATTATGAGGTACAGTAAAAGTCCGTTAATCCGACGACCGATGATTCGAATCTCCCAATAGTCCGAATTTTTCAATTTGAGGCCAAATCCGAATTCACCCGATGGTCCGAATTTCAAGAAGTCCCAAAGTCCCCTTTTTGAGGCATTAGGCCACTCAAATGACACATAATGGAGCACACACATATCATATGTTCATGAATTCACTTTAAAAGTTTACCATTGTCATTGTAGCCTATTATCTACTTCAAAACATTCAGATTAATGGTCAAAGGAAGCTACTGATATAATCGTAAACACCTTCGTCTTCTTCTTCTTCCACATCGTCTGCTAGAGAGTTTGTTTTGCTCTTGAACGCATCCTTGGGACGCTCCGATGCGCTACTGGCTTGCACCGCATTTTCTGCAAGCGCATTCAGTCTTGAGCTTGAAAACGCACCTTTCAAGAAGTCCCAAAGTCCCCTTTTTGAGGCATTAGGCCACTCAAATGACACATAATGGAGCACACACATATCATATGTTCATGAATTCACTTTAAAAGTTTACCATTGTCATTGTAGCCTATTATCTACTTCAAAACATTCAGATTAATGGTCAAAGGAAGCTACTGATATAATCGTAAACACCTTCGTCTTCTTCTTCTTCCACATCGTCTGCTAGAGAGTTTGTTTTGCTCTTGAACGCATCCTTGGGACGCTCCGATGCGCTACTGGCTTGCACCGCATTTTCTGCAAGCGCATTCAGTCTTGAGCTTGAAAATGCACCTTTGGACGTATTAGTCTTGAGCTTGAAAACGCACCTTTGGATGTTCCGATACGCTACTATTTATAGTTCAGTGATCGGAGCATCCCAAGGGTGCTTTCAAGACAACAAGACAAGGGTGCTTTCAATACAATATAATATAACAGAGCACGTCACAAAAGGAAAATCACAAAAGGAAAATTACAAGAACCTCTCAGGGAAGGGCCGTTGTTAAGGCATTACTTCCCGAACCACATCTGATCTTCAAGATCAAGACAAACTCGCTAGTAGATGGAAGAAGAAGAAGACGTTTATATCAGCAGATTCCTTTGACCATTAATCTGAATGTTTTGAAGTAGTTAATAGGCTACAATGACAATGGTAAACTTTTGAAGTGATTTCATGAACATATGATATGTGTGTGTGCACCATTGTGTCATTTGGGTGGCCTAATGTCTCAATGTTTTCGTCATACACAGGTTCATAGGGGTAAAGTCCGATAATCCGAAAAATCCACTAATCCGAACGAGAGCCGGTCCGCTGCCCTTCGGATTAACGGAAGTTTACTGTATATACATTGTTTTACGCACTTATTGTCTCGTATTCTTATCATTATTTGCACACAGTTTTATAAGTTTAGAATTTACTTAGTGTTTTATATTGTTCGGTACTTTGCACTTGTAAATTATATATATATACACACTGTTTTATATAAACTTTTTGTGTCTTTTATATACACTGTTAGTATTACATTATAGCGTCTTTTATCGCAGTCTTTGAACACTTTGAACAGTTAGAAGTGCTCGAGGGTGTGATAATCCCTGAAGCAGGTGGGAAAACACAGTCCCACACCACATTCTTGACACCAAGTCCGGGTGTCTTTCCGTTTGGGTGTGCGTCTGCCTGTGTTGCGACACACATGACACCGTCTGCGTGGGTTGGGGATTACCTGGTTGGGCGGGACAAAATCGCAGAAGTGGCGTTGTGTCAGTCTGGCGGGGCCTTCTGGTGCTTGAAAACGAGCTGCGGGGCGTTGCTGGCGGCGTGGACCATCCCTGAAGAAGAACAAAAGCTCCCGTGCAAGTTCGATGCAGTACGACTCCATCGTCTCAACTTCACCTGTGATTTCATGATATTGGATGTGGCAGTTGTAGAGCGTGAGGTCGAGTAGGTGGAAAAATAGTTTTTTATACCACCTCATCGTCTTCCTGGCACACTCGACCGACGATATGACAGAGTCTGACTTGTCAACCAGCCGCATGTTGATGTTGTAATCAACGATTGCAACTGGTTTTTTTACCGCCTCACCTGTGGCTCTATCACGGCGTTTGGTGTCCTCTAAGCGGGGCAGGTGGATACTGGTGAGGACATTGACGTCACGATTGTCCATCCACGAGAGCATCAAGACATTATTTGCCTGGAGGTGGATGATGGAGCCCTTCTCCCGCCTTTCGGGTAGCTCTGGCATGTACACATGATTCCTCCTGACGGTGCCACAGACGCCAGTGTTTCTGCTGTACAGGAATTTGGCAAGGGAAGGGCTGGTGTACCAGTTGTCGAGGTACAAGATGTGGCCCCTGTCCAAATACCCCTCCAACATGGTGATGACAACGGCCCCAGATATCCCATATGTCCTCGCCTCCACCAATTCAGTGAGCTTGCCCATGTAGAGGATGATGTCCTGGATGTAGCCGGTTTTGCAGTCGCACATCACGAACAGTTTCAGGCCATAACGGTGGCGTTTGCTGGGGATGTACTGTCGGATGCCAATATTCCCCCTCCACAGCACCAGACTCTCATCAATGATGAGTTTTTGGTGAGGTTTGAAGGAGGCTGCAAACTTAGTTTTCAGGTATTCAAATATGGGTCTTATCCTCTCCATCGGGTCTTTGGTATTCCTGGGGCGTTCCTGGTTCCTGGTTCCTGGTGTGGCTTGCCAGGCTATCAATAAAGTGCAGGTTTCCCATGATTGCCGTGAATCTATTTCTGCTCATGACTTTTCCAAAGAAGGGGGTTGCGATGAGGGGATCACATGACCAGTACTTCCTGAGAGACGTCTTCTTGGTGACCCCATCAGGATGACCAGTGCCAGGAATGCGTAGAACTCATCGGAAGACAAATCCACCCATGAGAGACGTGCCGAGTTCCTCTTCTGCTCCTTCCCTCCCATAAAATAATAGTTGTACCAGTTCGTCTGGTCAACAATCAAGGAGACAAGGTTGGCAGTGAAGAACTGCAGAAAAACACCCAGTCTTGTGGTATCAGGTCCACGATTGGGCATGGTAGGGCCGGCCTCAGCTGCCCCCACAAAGTTGAATTGTCCTGGTAGATAGTTCTCCCCATCCACCCAATCCCACCAATCAGCGCCTTCGTCGTCGCTAGATGGGGCATCGGGCTCATCAGGGTCATCGTCAGGGGCACCGGGGCGGGTCGGGCGGATGCGGGTGGAGCGGGGGCGGTGGGGGCGGGAGGTGGACCTGGGTCTGGAGCTAGACCTCGAACTTGATCGAGAGCTAGATCTAGAGCTCGAGTCGTTGCTGGGGCGTCTTATTTGCCTCACCTTCTGCAATCGGCCGCGGGTGGCACGCCCGCGAGATATGACACGCCCACGTCGTGTGCTTGCAGGGCGTTGTGGAGAGGCAGGTGGTAATGCAGTGGCGCGGGAGGGGCCTGGTTCAGGTGAGGGAGACATTCGTGGGGGGGTGTACGGGATGGAGCCGGAAGGTGATAGTGGGGGGGGAAGAATGGCGAGGCGGAGAGTCTGGTAGTGGTGGTGGTGGTGACTCATCCCCCCCCGCGTGCTCTGGGTCGGGAGGGAAGAGGGAGCGTTTAGGGTCACGTGACTGTCCTTGTCTCGCACCACGTTGTTCTTCGTCACTATGTTTATGACGGCCATAGAACCTCCCCGGGGTATTTTTCTTGAGTGGGGAGATTTTGCGAAGTGGGGGAGAAGGCAGGCGGGGTTGTGGGGGTGCCTCCTCTTCACTCCCAGACTCGACCCTTCTTCTCTTCAATCCCCTTCTTTCTTCCCCAGGTACACGAACGTAATTTTGAGGGTCAGCAGGTTCATCTGGAACAACAACCTATTCCCCACTTTCTGAGGATTCAATGGGGTCTTGAGGAAGTGGGCGGCGGGGAGGTGCACTTGCCCCTTGCTGTCTTTGTGACGAACGCCGTCGCCGCCTGACAGGAATCTGAGCAAGCTCTTCCTCTAGCTCTCTTATTTCGGCTTGTGAAGGGGCATACTCATCCCCAGACTCGTCCAATGCCGAATCAGTGTCACTATCATGGCTGTCAGTGTCGTACAGTATATCCATGACCTCCTCTGTACTGCAGGAGCGGGTTGGGCGGGCACTAGAACGTCGAGACATGGTGTTTCACTCGAGAGGGTACGCGGAAAACTGACCACGAGTTGTGGGAAGGCGGGTGCCCTCTCCCGTCCCCGCCCGCGTATGGACAAAAAGTTTTGGAATTAGTCCGCCGGTTCCCAAAGTAGTTCCCATATAAATCTAGAGCCACTCGGAGCCTTACGACTGGAGCTATAAGGGTGACGCGTTAGGCGAGTCGCTGGGGCTGTGCGTTACATACATAGGCGACGCGTCAGACGCGTCGCTGGGGCTCCACGGGTTAAGAGTCTTCCCGCAGTCCGCCGCGGGAACTCTTAAGAGTCTCCCCGCAGTTCCCGGGTTAAGGATTCATGGTTCACAGAGCCGTCTTCACATCCTTCTATCACTGTATCTGAATATATCAATTCACTTAAGCTTAAAATGGCTACAGTCCGAGAGATTGCCCTTGCCAATATGAAGAAGAGTCAGTCAAAAATGAAAGTACATTATGACAAGAAGTCTAGGGAGAGATCATTCAAAGTGCTTCTCTACCTCCCAGTGTCTGGTAAACCTCTAAAAGGTAAATACCAGGGACCTTACCATGTCTCTACGAAGTTGTCTAAACTAAACTATGTGATCGAGACTCCTGATCATAAAAAGAGTTCTCGCCTAGTACATGTTAACCAGCTTAAGCCCTATTTTGACAGAGACCCAGAGGAAGATCCAGTTTGTCTTGCTGTATGTACAAAACCCGTAGTGGAGGTTGACGACCCAGAGACTGTTGTTCAAAATTGTGTTCCGGTTCCCACGCCTGGTGGTAACCCTGTTAACCCTGTCGGGCGGGTGCCCGACCCCGAAAGGGGTTGAAATAGGGGAGCTATCCCCCCGCCAAAGGCGGCTTTCTAGGGCCTTTCCTAGCTGATGCTGAGAGGATTGGGTTCTAGTCATGTGGTGATGGGCTGGTCTATCAGAGTGAGAACTGAGCGATCTCTGCCATACCCATAGCTTACTCTGACTGTTCCTTTACCTTATATATTTTCTAGATCTCAAGTGATGGCGTCTTTTCCGTGGATTGACCTCCCAATCTACCAAGATTGGAAGCCAAAGCGTCACATTTTTCCCTTGACCCTCAACTTTCTCTTCATAATTGCTGAGGGGCACAGGGCACTGGGTGGGGCTTTGGTTTCCCGGGCGTTTCCGCACCCTCCTCAGCTCCCCGCCATGGAGTGGCTTCGGTCACCCAGGCTTTATTGTGGTCGGCAGGGAGGGTTCTGTGGGGGCGCTCGGTTATGGCCTTGGAATTGCTCAGGGCATTGGGGCTGTTCGGCCAGGCAGCTTGGGGAACAACAACAACAACAGTATAATCTTAGATAATTTTGAACTGTACTGTAAAGATATAAGTAAGGAGCAACAAAGTGATTTAATATCAGTCTTGCTTGAGTTTCCTACAGTAATTAGGATAGTCCTGGATTCTGTCAATCTCACTATCATGATGTTAAATTATGTGATGTAAATGTAAAGCCTATAAAACAATCACCTTACAGGCTTAGTCCTCACAAAAGGATATTTTAAAATGCGAAATCAAAGATCTTCTTGATAATGATTTAATTGAACCAAATTATTCACCTTGGGCTTCACCTTCTCTACTTGTCCCTAAGCCAGATGGTTCTTTTCGCGTGTGTACTGACTACCGTAAAGTTAATTCAGTAACAGTAGCGGATGCTTTTCCTCTCCCACGTATAGATGACTTGCTTGATGAAGTGGGACAGGCTAGATTTGTTTCCACTGTTGACCTGCAAAAGGGTTATTATCAGATAGGACTTACAGACCAAGCTAAAGTAATCTCTGCATTTATCACCCCTTTTGGTCTGTATCAGTATAAGGTGATGCCTTTTGGTATGATAAATGCTCCCTCAACTTTCCAAAGAACCATCTCGCATACTATTCAGAACTTGGAAGGTGTTAATGCATATCTTGATGACATTGTGGTCGTTGCAGACTCTTGGGTACAGCATGTGGCCAGGTTGCGGAAGTTGTTGGGTTGCCTCGCCAGTGCCGGCTTCACGATAAACCTAGCGAAGTCAACGTTTGGCCGAGGCACAGTTACCTACCTTGGGCACGTGGTAGGCCATGGACAGACGAGACCCAAGGATGCCAACATCCGGACCATACTGCAATACCCTACCCCTTCGACCCGCAAGTCCCTCATGAGATTCCTTGGGATGTGTGGATTCTACCGTAAATTCTGCAGTAATTTTGCACAGGTCTCCTCACCTCTTACTGATCTCACCAGTCAGAAACAGAGGTTTGAGTGGAGCCCTGCCTGTGCTGAGTCCTTTAGCCGTCTCAAGGAACTCCTCTCATCTCAACCGGTACTCCGTTCGCCAAACCCGTCTTTGCCCTACCATCTCCAGGTCGACGCAAGTGATCTGGGTGTTGGGCAGTGCTTTTGCAAGAGGATCCTAAAAGTGGTATCTTACATCCTGTGGCCTATCATTCGACTAAGCTTACACGATACCAGAGAAGTTACTCTACTATTGAAAAGGAATGTTTAGCTTTGGTGGACTCTGTTAAAAAGTTTGAGTGCTATCTGCCACAAGATTCTACGCCTATAAATGTCTTCACGGATAATAACCCTCTTGTGTTTATTAATCGAATGAAGAACTCAAACCAACGCATTCTCAGATGGGCCTTGTTGCTACAGGAGTACAGACTTAACATGCGCCACATACGAGGGGTTGACAACAGGATCGCGGACACCCTATCTCGAGACCTGCCCTCATCCTCAGAGCATACTGTATAGTACCTTTTCCACTCCGTTACAAAGGTTTTGTGGGGGGAGGTGTGTTATGCTCTTCTTATCATGCAGGCTCTTCCCACAGTCATATACTGGCTGTGACTATGCCCCCTCCCGCCTCGCCTGCCTCGCTCGCTCACCCGGGTTATTTTACTCCTATCAAAGGAAGCCGTCTTGACTCCAGACTGAACCCCTCAATGAACCGTATGACCCACAATAGCATACGGGACTTCAATAGTTCGGCTCCTCACCACTACGTACCCACTTGCGCTTCTTGGTACATCACACATAAAGAGAGTGACATAGGGTTTGAGCTGGAGAGCTTAGTCAGTTCATATCTGGTGGTGTTCTCGACAGGTGGTGCTTATTGGATTCTACAAGCCTGGATTGTCCGCACCTTTCTCGACGTACTGCCTGTGGGGGCCTAGCAGTGTGGAGATGATATGGGTGGTTGTGAGTTGCTCCAGGACTTAAACCCATTTTAACTAAATATTAACATTTAATTTGATATTTTATTTGTTTTAGTTTTTTTTAACCCTCCAGCCCCGGCTATGTATTATATATATATTCCTCGAAACCCGGGTGTTTTGGCCGAAAAACGTCTAGGCTAGGCTACCATATATTTGTTAATCAGACTGCTTCCCGCATTCCCGCGCATCCCCAAGCGTAGCTGTGTTATTTACCTGTAGAAAGGCATTAAGTAGAGCTCTCTAAGTCAACTGGTTGAGCTGTGATGATGATTTCATTGGAGATAACTTTATGGCCAAAACAGCCACTTTACACTACTTTTCGATACTTAACAACAACATACAGGCACGACCTCCCGAAATCCATCCTTCCGAATCCTCCCTTCCTCGCGAGGACAGAGTCCACCTGGCCAGGCTGAGATGCGGACACCATCCAGCTCTCCTGAGCTATCAGAAGAGACTGGATGACTCCGTTGTCGACGCCTGCCCGGGATGTAACACAGCACCCCATACCATTAAACACATCATAGAAGACTGCATTTCACACAACCACTTACGCCAACAACACAATCTACACTCAATGAGAGCTCTGTGGGAAAGCCCGATCGTGGCCATGGCCTTTCTCAGGGACTCGGGGCTGTTCGGCCAGGCAGCTTAGGGAACAACAACAACAACAACAACAACAACAACTTGGAGAGCTCTACTTAACGCCATTCTACAGGTACGAAACACATCTACGCTTGGGGATGCGCGGAAATGCGGAACCAGTCAAAATAACAAAGATACGGTAGCCTAGGCATAGACGTTTTTCGGCCAAAACCCCCGGGTTTCGGTATGGAATACATAGCCGGGTCTGATGGGTTAAAAGAGATATAAAAATGGGCATAACAGAGAAAATTATGAAAACTATTGGTATTTTCAAATTGAATATACCGTCCTGGTATGCATATAAAATTAACCAGATAAAAAAATATCTAAATGAGCATAACAGAGAAAATTTGAAAACTTTTGGTATTTTCAAAATGAATATACAGTACCTGTACCTACAGTAGTCTATTACGTAAAAACTAATCCGATTAAAATGTGTATAAAAAGCAATTGTCAACAACTGACATATTCACTCTTGAACATCCCCCTCACTTACCTTACCTTTGGATACCTTTGGATGTGTTCGCCGCTCCTCTAGCGGCACCAAGGAGCGCGACGCCCCTCGTTATGGGTGGTGATTTGGTGCAGTAGACTGTTTGAAGCGACAGCTCGCTCCCTTGCGAGGATGGGCTCGTCTGGCACTTTTTGCAGTTCGACATCTAGGGCTCTCTTGAAGTTGTCTAACGAGATGTCCCTCATGTCTCTTACTCGCCGTGGGAGTTTGTTGAAGAGACGTGGGCCTCTGTGTGATAACCAGCCCTCTCGCAGAGAGCCCATAGCACTTGGCTCTTCTTTGACTCGTATTTTGGCAACTGGCAGGCATTTCTTCCCAACTGGCCCCCACCTCTTCCTTTATTTCATCCTCGGTTCTGCTCAGATCTTTATTTCTCTGCTCATCCTCAGTTTTTACCATTTCACCTATCTTCTCATTTTCAGCTATGTTCATTACAGCCCATTCTTCAGTTTCAACTTTCACTTTCGGTCACCTTCGCTAAATCCGCCTCGCTTCCTGCCGTTGTAGTGTCTTGTTTCTTTAAGCCGACAGAGAGGAATATTTGCATGAGGCAGTCATCATACCGGTAAGTGTGTAAATCTGCCATGTATGCCATATGGAATACATAGCCGGGGCTGGAGGGTTAATGACAATACGAACATTATTATGTTTTCAGGGACAGTACAGTACATAGTAATTAATATTAACACAATCATTAAAGGCACAGACTTCAATTCATCCTAAAACTACTTAAAACCGAGTGAGAGAACACTGTAAACCGGACACAAATCCCGTCCAACTCGGAAATTTCCGAGATATACAGGGACATCTCCGAGAGGCCGATGCCATTCCGAGAAGTACGGGCTTCCGAGTAAAAAGAGTCCGAAATATCGGGGGCTTACTGTATTTACCTAATTGCCTAATTGTAGTTTACAGGAGTTGAGCTAAGCTCGTGTTGTCCCGTCTCTCAGTCTACTTTCATCCTAATTTTTTTTTTGAAAATATGATGTTCCTTGCCCCTACCACCTCCTCCCCCAGCCCATTCCATTTGTCAATACATCTATAGGGGAAGCTAAACTTCCTGATATCGTTCTTGCAGGTAGGTCTTTTTACTTTGTAGCTGTGGCCTCTAGTTATTCCTGTATCCATAATCAATATATCCTCCCTATCCAGCCTCTCCAGCCCTCGGGTGCATTTGTACATCATTATCATGTCTCCCCTCTCTCTCCTCTCTTTTAGACTCGGTAAATTTAATTTGTCTAGCCTTCTTTCATATGGTAGTTCTCTAAGATTTGGAACCAATCTAGTAACTGCTCTCTGGATTCTTTCTAACTTGTGAATATGCTTCTTAACTCTCGGAATCCGGGAGGCCTCATATGAGGCAAAATCGCGGCTAAATATCGCCGCTATAATCATCAGAACTCGGCAACCACGTGTTGTAGCGACGTCATCTCTACGGCATTCTACAGACAACAAAAAGTTCTACAATTTGCAAAAACATTGACTGCTCTAGGTGGTCTCAATCAGTAGCCACTGAATTATGAAGTTTGACTAAACCAAAATTCATATGAGGCCCCCCGCATCCCATGGGTTAAGATGCGGGGACCACACCACTGCTGCATACTCCAATCTTGGTCTAATCATACTTTTTATAATCTTCGCTAACATGTTCTCATCCAAGTACAGTAGTTCAGAGCAACTTTCATATTCCCGGCCATTGCATACATTCCGCTAAAGAGCTTGTTAATATGTTTCTCTGGCGACAAGTTATCTTGTATAATCAACCCTAAATCCTTTTCTTTATCGGCCTTGCTAATTATATTATCTCCCATCCTGTACTCCCAATTTGGCTATTCACACTTCTTCCCATATTAACACATGACATTTACTTATATTAAATTCCATTTTCCACTTGGTGCTCTATTCGTATATTTTATCTAAATCCCCTTATAACTACTTATATTTGTTATTTGTCTCATAATTTTTACGTCATCTGCAAACATTGACATGTAGGAGTTTATGTCTATCGGCAGGTCATTCACGTACATAAGGAACATAAGAGGTGCCAACACAGATCCCTGTGGCACACCACTCTCAACTTTCCATCACGATGAGCAAGTTCCTCTAATGTTGGTCCTCATTTCTCTATCTGTTAAATAGCTCTCCATCCATTTCAGCAAACTCCCCCTGACACATCCTATCGTCTCAAGCTTAGATAACAATCTCTTATGTGGTACCTTATCGAATGCTTTGGAAAGGTCTAAGTAGATGCAGTCCACCCATCCACCTCTTTCTTGCAGTACATCTATCACCCTACTGTAGTAACATAGCAGACTGGTAACACAAGATGTCCCTTCTCTGAATCCAAATTGCTTTGGCATTATCTTCTTTCTCTCCAACATTTTCATCCATCTCTTCCTAATTATCTTTTCAAAATCTTGCATACAATACTAGTACTGTAAGTGAAACTGGTCTATAGTTTAAAGGGTCCTCAGGGTTTCCATTCTTGTATATCGGAATGATATTAGCTCTTTTCCATTCAACAGGAACCTGTCCTTTATCTAAAGAAGCTTGAATTATGTCCCTCACTGGCTCCATTAATTGCTCTGCACACTCCTTTAAAACCCAGGCAGACACTTCATCCGGTCCCATAGCTTTCCTTACTTCAAGTCCTCTCATCACAGATAACAGCTCATCTCTAGTTATTTCAATCTTGCTAAGACCACTCTCCAGTACTCCCGCCTGTGGTTCGTCAAAACTTTCCTCTCTACTATATGGTAGCCTAGCCTAGACGTTTTTCGGCCAAAACACCCGGGTTTCGAGGAATATATATATAATACATAGCCGGGGCTGGAGGCTTAATCCGACGACCGATGATTCGAATCTCCCAATAGTCCGAATTTTTCAATTTGAGGCCAAATCCGAATTCACCCGATGGTCCGAATGTCAAGAAGTCCCAAAGTCCCCTTTTTGAGGCATTAGTCCACTCAAATGACACACAATGGAGCACATATCATATGTTCATGAATTCACTTTAAAAGTTTACCATTGTCATTGTAGCCTATTACCTACTTCAAAACATTCAGATTAATGGTCAAAGGAAGCTACTGATATAAACATAAACACCACATCGTCTGCTAGAGAGTTTGTTTTGCTCTTGAACGCATCCTTGGGACGCTCCGATGCGCTACTGGCTTGCACCACATTTTCTCCAAGCGCATTCAGTCTTGAGCTTGAAAACGCACCTTTGGACGTTCCGATACGCTACTATTTATAGTTCAGTGATCGGAGCGTCCCAAGGGTGCTTTCAAGACAACAAGACAAGGGTGCTTTCAATACAATATAATATAACAGAGCACGTCACAAAAGGAAAATCACAAAAGGAAAATTACAAGAACCTCTCAGGGAAGTGCCGTTGTTAAGGCATTACTTCCCGAACCACATCTGATCTGATCTTCAAGAGCAAGACAAACTCGCTAGTAGACGATGCGGACATATGGTGTTTAGAAGAAGAAGAAGACTTTTATATCAGCAGATTCCTTTGACCATTAATCTGAATGTTTTGAAGTAGGTAATAGGCTACAATGACAATGGTAAACTTTTGAAGTGATTTCATGAACATATGATATGTGTGTGTGTCATTTGGGTGGCCTAATGCCTCAATGTTTTCGTCAGGCCATTAACCCTCTCACCACGGAAGGGCTCTTGAACGCCCATAAAAAAGCATATAACAGGTACCCGGAAGGCCTCTTGAACGCCCAGTGGTTGAAAGCCTGTGAGCTTCGTGTGCGAGGCGTCGGTCCGACGCATGTAAACAACAGCCGGCTGGACCGACGCCCCGCATCTCCGGCCACAAGAAGGAGATCGTCGCTTGTTCGTGTGTGCCTGTATGTTGTTGTTAAGTATCGAAAAGTGGTGTAAAGTGGCTGTTTTGGCCATAAAGTTATCTCCAATGAAATCATCATCACAGCTCAACCAGTTGACTTAGAGAGCTCTACTTAATGCCATTCTACAGGTAAATAACACAGCTACGCTTGGGGATGCGCGGAAATGCGGGAAGCAGTCAGCATAACAATGATACGGTAGCCTAGCCTAGACGTTTTTCGGCCAAAACACCCGGATTTCGGGGAATATTTATGTAATGCGTAGCCGGGGCGGGAGAGTTAAATGTGTGTTTTTTTTTTTAGGCCTTGGATTATATAGGACTTCCCGCAGCCCACCAGTAAAACTTATATCAGTCTTGCCACACTTGTCGGGTTAATGACATACTGTATACAGTATAGCAATGATGTAGGGTAAGACGGGGTAATTTCGCCGAAAATCGCGTATTTTGACGAATAGACACTGCCACAAAATTAGTGGAATTTTTACATTTTTAATTTTTTATCTATACATTCAGCCTTTCTGCTATAGATGCCCAAAAAACGAAAAAAATATATAATGTTTTGGTCATGCTGCCAATTTTTTTTAAAAAGTCACTCTCGCGGCGAAATTACCCCGCCCGGCGGGGTAATTTCGCCGCGACCTATTTTACATATCATCTAGCTAGTAAACTAGATAACATTATATGATTAACCCTTCAGCCCCGGCTACGCATTACATAAATATTCCCCGAAATCCGGGGGTTTTGGCCGAAAAACTTCTACGCCTAGGCTACCGTATCTTTGTTATTCTGACTGCTTCCGCATTCCCGCGCATCCCCAAGCGTAGATGTGTTTCGTACCTGTAGAATGGCGTTAAGTAGAGCTCTCTCTAAGTCAACTGGTTCAGTTGTGATGATGATTTCATTGGAGATAACTTTATGGCAAAAACAGCCACTTTACACTAATTTTTGATACTTAACAATAACATACAGGCACACACGAACAAGCGACGCTCCTTCTTGTGGCCGGAGATGCGGGGTGTCGGTCCAGCCGGCTGTTGTTTACATGCGTCGGACGTACGCCTCGCACACCAAGCTTACAGGCTTTGAGCTCATGGGTGTTTAACCCTTTCTACCCGGCCTGTCTTACCTAAGGAAGGTCGCCCGTACCCGGGCGAAATGGCTGATAAACGTCTAGGCCTAGGCTACCGTATTTATGTTTATTTTCACTGCTAGAACTTTCCCACTCATCTATAATCGTAGTGCGGTTTTCAATCTGTATTTTGGCGTTGAGTAGAGCTCTGTAAGTCAACTGGTTCAGTTGTGATGACGATTTCAGTGGAGCAAATATTGCAGAGATGTTGCCAATATGGGGGCTTTTCAGACACTAATTTCGTCTGACGTCAGAACAATAACATTGAAGAGTCTTCTCCTTCTTGTTTTCGGAGGTGCGGTGACGCAACGCTTGGGTTTGTTGACATACGTCGTACGCACGGCATTCACACCAAGCTTAATTAGGCTATTAAGCTGCCGTCTTAGGTAAGGACGGCCGGGTAGCTGCCCTTCTGCCGAGCTGTCCTTACCTAAGGTAGCCTGGGTAGGAAGGGTTAAGAGCCCTTCCGGGTAGCTCGGGTGTGTTTTTTATGGGCGTTCAAGAGCCCTTCCGGGTCTGATGGGTTAATGGCCAGACAAAACACTAGCGCGCAGGTAAAAGAAATGAAAACATTCACAAACCCAAACTGACACTAAACATGCCAATAGAAAAACATTGCACACACACACACACACAACTGAACAGGGCGGGCAGAGATGCAGGTGTGTCACATGTGTAGGCCTAGGCGTCACTGTGTCTAGTGCAGGTGTGGACGTGTCTAGTGCGAGTGTGGAGTTGTGGACGTGTCTAGTGCGGTTGTGGACGTATTTATTAGGCCTACGGGTGTGGAAGTATTTAGTGCGGGTGTGGACGTGTCTCGTGTGGGTGCGGCGTGTAGGTTGCTAGTACAAAGTACCAGGCAGCAGCTGACGGCTACTGCCAACACTGTGTCACACGCAAACATTCAAACAAACATACACACATACAAACCACCCACAAACACCCCCACACACACCCATCCATACCGTCAGATGCCCCGCTAGCTCCAGGCCCCGCGAAACTGCAACAAAACCTAAGCCAAACTAGATCTACAACCAAAGCCAAACTAGATCTACAACCAAAGCCAAACTAGATCTACAACCAAAGCCAAACTAGCTATACAATCTAAACCAAACTTGCTCTACAACCTAAACCAAAACTACTCTACAACCTAAGCCAAACTGTAGCCAAATCCATGCAATAGTTTCGGAGATATCGGCGTTTGAATGCAAATTATTAGCGCCGGGGCGAAATTACCCCGTCTTACCCTACTGTATAAGCTCTACCTGATCTAATAGGCATAAAAAGATATATGAGGTAACTGTTGGTGCTAAAAGTTAGTAATACCGTAATAAGTACCGGTAACTGTTTACATAGGTCGAGTGCCAGACGAGCCCATCTTCACAAGGTGCGCTCCACCTCTTCGAATAGTCTGCTGCACCAATTCTCAAACAACAACGAAGGGCGGTGTGCTCTTCGGTGCCACTAGCAAGAGTGGCGAACTCCACATAGGTGAGGATCTCCGCGGTTAAGTTAGTGTTTATTTTGACGGCGATTTTTTTTTCGGTTATTTGCCCCCTGCTGGCAATATACTGTATTGTTAAGGTTATCTAACTTACTTAATAAGGTGGGTACAATATTTCAGGCTTGGAGTGTACCCTCACCTGGTGATATGTAGAACGATCTAGAAATTCACCAAATCTGTTCTCTCTCTCCCTTCTTCTTCCCCCCCCCCCTTCTCTCTCCTTCACTCTCTCTCTCAAGATCCCCCCACCCCCTCTATGTTCACGTTCATGCCAGACGTAATTATCATAATTATATTTCTTGATATTAATTCAGTTGGGTAATATTATTTTGATATGGATTCATTTTATGATTATGTTATCATACTCTTTGATGATTTAGTAAGTTCAAAGATTATGGGAGTAAAATAGGATATTTCAGAATAAGGTCAGTATGATGTTTACCATTTCCAAGGGTATAAATAGAGCAGACGGAGTTGGTAAATTCAGTTCTGAGACCATCACCACCTCCTGCCTGTCCTGATTCATCACTTGTAAAAGAGTTACCATGGGAATACGATAAGTAGTTCATTTGCCTTGTCCAATCTTACTCTCTTAATAGATAAATTTATATATTCAGTTAAACATGTGTTTTATGTTTTGATAGATTGTATTCAGTTAATTATATAGATAAGTTCATGTAAATAAATTATATAATTTTACTTAATGTTTGACAATTACCACCTACACCTAATATTATTCTTTCACTTATATATTGATAGTATTTGTATTCATAGTGCAATACTCTATGGTCTTTCATAAATAATGATTGACGAGGATTAAGGAAGGAATATCTTTGGGGTTTCTTAACCCGGGAACTGCGGGGAGACTCTTAAGAGTTCCCCCGGCGGACTGCGGGAAGACTCATAAGAGTCAGGGAAAAAAAAAAATCCATTTAAAAAAAAAAAAAAAAACCCCCCAAAAAATAAAAAAATAAAAAAAAAATTTTTTGCCCCTGGGCCATGCCAAATATCACTCTTCCACCTCCCCTCCTTCCCCACTTTCCTCCCCTCCTTCAGTTATCACCTATTTTCCCTGTTATTCCCTTATTCTGTGGTCTATTTTCGTGTTAACATTAACGAGTTGGTAGCAGGGCGTTGTCATCACTGTTACCAAGCGTGGGAAAGAGCGAGAGAGAGACTATTGCATAACAGTGTCTCTCCAGACAAGGGGAGGGGAGGAGGGCAGGGAGGTTGCCTCAGCCATACATTATGTAACTCCCGGCCTGTATCGCCGATTTTGACCATCCAAACACTGTTTCCACTTGTTTTATTGTTGTAACAGGTTAATACCTTTATAACCTATAATAGGCGCATATGGATAAGTATTAATGCTATCGCCGATTTTGACCATCCAAACACTGTTTCCACTTGTTTTATTGTTGTAACAGGTTAGTACCTTTATAATCAACCTATAATAGGCGCATATGGATAAGTATTAATGCTATTTATGGTAAATAACGATGTTAGTGATGGGAACAGCTCAAATACGTGCACACAGGAATGTGGTGTCTCATACCCCCCATGCGCACGTCTTAGGTTAATGCCAATGGCTAATTGATATCATTTGATATTTTCTAAACTCTCCACTTTTATCTTACAAAGGGTTCGGTAACTCATATGAGTTACTAGTTTGTGGAAGTTTAACATACCACTTTTGACTTTAAGATAAGTCGTTCACACCACTTTTTATTGAGTCTGAATAATAGATCTCTGTTTTGTGGTTTCTTTTGTGGGATGTTTGTTAATGTTATGGGTTCGAACCCCACCTGTAACGTTACATGGTGCCGTGACCAGGATATTCCTTTCTTACCCTCGTCGTTTGGTGGTAATTGTAGACTTTAATGAATCATTAAGTCTCTCGCTATGAGGCTTGGACACCTCATCTCATTATTATGTTTTGTTTATGATTTGTGGTGTGTCATTCGGCCTCCACCAATTTAAATACCCATCATAAGTGTTTCTCGCTCATTCTAATTTCACATATAGTTTTGTTCATTCTTTCATTTAATCATGGATTTTAACCTCAGTGATTTTGTTGCTGACCCCTCCCTGGGCACCTTATCTACTTCCAAAATTAGGAAAGTCGACTGGATTGCTTTAGCTACAAAGTATGCAGCACCATATAAAACTAGTGATACTAAAGGTGAGATCATATAAATTGCCAGCAAGGGGCAAATAACCGAAAAAAATCGCTGTAATAATAGACGCAAACTTAACCGCGGCGATCGACCTATGTAAACATGACGACCGCACGCCCGGACACTACATCCATCCCATATAGGCTAAACCATAATTTCATCTTTACATATACTAGTACACTAGCCTAATAGCCTACTGTAGACAAAAAGAATGGACTCGGCTTTGGTTTGACACTCTGGCTAGATGGGTGGAGATCTCCAGATGTTCTCTATTAAATTTATGGTCACTGTGTGACTGTGAAGCTATTTCGGTATTAGGCCTATTCAAGCAACCTTTTGCAGCAATTAGCTTGCTTTGGGTCACAACCATTACGTTCATTTCTAATTTGACAATTTTTGGAAAATTGGTTTGAGCACGAGGTGCCAGGTGGGGCTACCACCCAGGGGGCAAATAACAGCTCCAGCCGCCAGCCTGGCCGTGGGATAGGTAAGTCTTGGAAAAAAAAATAGAAAAAAAAAAAACGGTAAAAAATAGGTTAGCCTAATGGTTGCTCAACTTGCGTGAATTGTGTCGTGACCGAAATCGTGCGTAGGCTAAATCGCCACGAAAAATTGATTGAATACCCTGTAGTTGAATTAGGCCATTGCCACCTGAGGCAGCCATCAAAAGCCACAGGGAGAAACTGACCAAATCTAGGGCAGTTTTTAAGGTACAAAAGAACCTCCTTCCACCCCAGAGCTACCACCCAACATCACCCACAAAAAGTACTGTGAGTATACTTAAGAAGTCGGCCAGCCTAGGCAACATAGACCTAGGTCCACCCAAATACTCTGACATACTCAAACCAAAAAGTCTTCCAACCTCATCCCCAAAGAGAGGCTCCAACGATGAGGCTACAAATAGTATACCCAGCATCATCATCACCACCTCAGACAAGATTGTCGATCTAGGACTAGGGAGTATGCCAGCCAACATCACCCTCTCCTTTGCCCCTCAACTTTTTCTTCAATAATGCTGAGGGGCACAGGGCCCTGGGTCCGGCTTTGGTTTCCCCGGCGTTAAGGCACCCTCAGCTCCCCGCCATGGAGTGGCTTCGGTCACCCAGGCTTTATTGTGGTCAGCAGGGAGTTCTGTGGGGGCGCTCGGTTATGGCCTTGGCCTTGCTCGGGGCTTTGGGGCTGTTCGGCCAGGCAGCTTGGGGAACAACAACAACAACAACAACCCTCTCGCTTGTGGAGGATTGAGATACAGATAGGCCTAGCATTCCCAGCACCACACCTACCTCTCCAAAAAACAATATTGTTGATCTAGGACTTATCTCTACAGAAAGAGATAAAAGAGGACTTCTGGAATGACACCGTCAGTGTCATTTCAGGCCTCTCGGAGAACGAAATAACTATCGTGGGGGGGGACCTCAATGGTCACGTGGGAGCATCTGCAGATGGATACGAGGGGGTACATGGAGGAATTGGTTACGGAAGGAGAAATCTAGAAGGCGAATATATATTGGAGTCCTGCGTTGCACTCAACATGGTTGTGTGTAACACAAAGTTCAAGAAAAGACAGAGCCACCTGATCACATATAACTCTGGGGTCTCCAGTAGCCAGATAGATTACTTCTTGGTTAACAGGAAAGACTGGAAACTAGTTCGAGATGTAAAGGTCATCCCGAGCGAAGAATGTATCCCCCAGCATAAGCTACTTGTGTGCGACATGAGATTATACAGAGATCCTAAGCGCAAGAAGGTTTACATACCCAAAAGGAAAGTGTGGCTGCTGAAGGACAAGGAAGTTAGGGATAGGTTTCATAATGAACTGGAGGAAATGAATAGAAATAAGGAAGCTAGGCCTAACGATGTAAATAGCCAATGGAACTTTCTTAAGCATAGCCTTATCGCTGCCACTGACAAAGTCTGTGGGAAAACAAAGGGTCACCCCAGGAATAAGACCTCTTGGTGGTGGAACGATGAGGTAGAACATGCTGTGAAACAGAAAAGGAGATGCTTCAAAGCATGGAAGAAAGGAGGCAGCAGGGAGGAATACCAGGCAGCTAAACGAACTGCCAAAAGAGTTATTTACAATGCTAAAAATCGCATTAAGGACCTGGTCCTCGAACAAGTGTGTAACACTGACAATCCCAATGGGATCTTCAACCTAGCTAGGCGAGTTAAAAATGACAGTAGGGATATTATAGGTGAACAGTGTGTTAGAGATGATAATGGGAAGATTGTGTATGCAGAAAATGAAATCAGAGAAGCATGGAAGGTACACTATGAACGATTGCTAAATGTAGAGTTTGAATGGGATAAGGAACAGCTTAGTATCGAAAAACCAATATCTGGGCCCCCTCCTTTGATAGCACCAGCTGTAGTGAGCGACGCAATCAATAAAATGAAGGACGGTAAAGCTCCAGGTTGCTCCGACATTGTCGCTGAGATGATAAAAGCCTCAGGGGAGATTGGTGTAAACTTAGTCACTGAGTTGATAAACACCATTATTAAAGATGAGAAAATCCCAGAGGATTGGCTCAAAAGTGTAATAGTAAATATATACAAAGGAAAAGGGGATGCGCTGGATAGAGGAAATTATAGGGGCCTGAAAATGCTTGACCAAATCATGAAGGTCTGTGAGAGAGTCCTTGAGGGTTTGATCAGGCAAAGCATCTCTATTGATGATATGCAGTTTGGTTTTATGCCAGGACGTGGTACAACCGATGCTATCTTCATAGTCAGGCAGATACAGGAAAGATACCTACTAAAAGGCAGGGATCTTTACTTTGTGTTTGTGGACCTGGAGAAGGCCTTTGATAGGGTACCTAGATATGTTGTACAGTGGGCTATGAGGAAACTTGGTGTGGAAGAGTGGCTGGTGCGTGTGATAATGAAGATGTATGAGGATTCGCGAAGTTCGGTGAGGGTGAAAGGTGTACTGAGTGATGAATTCGCAGTCCGTGTTGGAGTCCATCAGGGTTCAGTGTTAAGCCCCCTCCTCTTTATTATGGTCTTGGAGGCGCTGTCTAGAGTTTTTAGAGGCGGACTCCCGTTGGAACTGTTTTATGCAGACGATTTAGTCCTAATAGCTGACAGTATGCAGGATGCTGAGGCCAAATTCAGAAAGTGGAGAGAGGGCATGGCGAGCAAGGGTTTAAGAGTCAATATTAACAAAACCAAGGTTATGCATTGTAGTTTGAGACGAGGCAATGTGGAAAAGAGCGGTGCATACCCATGTGCAGTGTGTGGAAAGGGAGTGGGCGTTAACTCAATTCAATGTAGCATCTGTCGATGTTGGGTACACCATGGGAGTAAGCGCTGTAGTAGAATAAAGGGGCCCCTGCCGAAGGATAAGTCAGAAATAGAGAAATTTGAGTGCGTAGTGTGCAAAGGCGAGCTTGTGTTAAGTGATGATCCTGTGGCTGTGAATTTTGGAAATGAGTCTTTGGAGCTGGTGAACAAGTTTTGTTACCTAGGAGATACCATCTCTGCCGGTGGTGGGGCCGAGGCTGCCACTGTTGCTAGAATTAGGTGTGGCTGGGGGAAGTTCAGAGAATTGATGCCAATCCTGACCATGAAAAGAATGCCTCTCCCCCTGAAGGGAAAGGTGTATGCCTCATGTGTTAGAAGTGCAATGACGTATGCCTCAGAAACATGGGCCGTTAAAGTAGAGGATGTCAACAGAATGGAGCGTAATGAGATGAGAATGGTGAGATGGATGTGTGGGGCCAGGCTACAGGATAGAATAACAAATGTTGAGCTGAGGAGACGTTTAGGTATAAAGAGTATTAGCGAGGTGATGCGTACAAGTAGACTGGGATGGTATGGACATGTGGAGAGAATGGATGAACAAAATTGGGTGACAAAATGCAGGTCTGTGATTGTGGAGGGAGCTGCACCAAGGGGTGGACCGAGGAAGACCTGGGATCGGACTATACGCGCCGATCTCAAATCCAAGAACTTGACAAGTGAAGCAGCCCTTAACAGGGTTGCCTGGAACGCCGCCATTAGGACAAGAGACTGAAACTGCACTTATGTGTGGAACACTCAGTCTTAAAATGTTATGTATGTATGTATGTATGTTGGGAGTATGCCAGCTAACATCAACCTCTCGCTTGCCAGGGCTCCCGACTACTCCCTGGCCCCCACGATTCCTCGCCCAACATCACCCAACCGAGAGAGAACACCCCAGGGTGCAGAAGCTACAGGACCAGTCACTATCGACCAATCTAATTACACGCGGGGAAACGGTTGCAAAATTATTGGTAAATCTTTTAACTCACACGAATCTAAGAATTTCTTCTTCAATCGAGTTGTCAACTTGTGGAATGGGCTTCCCCGAAACGTTATAGACTGCATCACCGTTGATTCATTTAAACTCCGCCTAGACAAATATCTCGCATCAAACCCGCGACTGACTGCGTTTGTAAATGAATAACTTTATTTTATCCCCCCCTCATTTACTAACCCATCTGTCCCCTACTAACTTCCTAATCCTGCCACGGACATTAGTTCCAGGACAGTAATTCCCTTTCCAATGTTCCCTTACCCACTCTAAACCACTGTTTGGACACTTGATCTTCAGTGTTTTGGAGGACAAGCAACCTAGAAGGGTCACTAGATCTGTTGTTGCTTGATTTCCTTTGTACTCCTTTGTACAAGCATCACCGAACGACACACTCAAAGGGGTAAGCTCCGCGGGGACACCGATTCACGTGCAACCCCAAAAGCGCCAGCATCGCAGAGGAAACAAAAGCAGATACCAGTATGCAGGCACAATAAAATTGAAGCTTGCAAATACGGCCGAGCAGGCACCAACTGTCCCTTCTCCCACCCAAGGACATGTTCAAAATACATGAGACATGGCCTGAACAACAGAGTTGGGTGTAAAAAGGGATAACAATGTAAAGACTTTCATCAAGTGCTAAGCAAATTCTCCCTAGAAAACAGGACTTACACCATTCCGGACTGCAAATACCCCCACACCATAGGAACCAAAAGGCCTAACAAAGAGCAACAACCTCCACCAGTACCATCCAATCAAACCAGGGGACATCCATCCAGCAGAACCCCAAGGGGCGGGTGCCCAACCCCGAAAGGAGTTGAAATAGGGGAGCTATCCCCCCGCCAAAGGCGGCTTTCTAGTATCCGAGTGAGAACTGAGTGATCTCTGCCATACCCATAGCTTACTCTGACTGTTCCTTTTACTTATATATCTTCTAGATCTCAAGTGGCGGCGTCTTTTCCGTGGATTGACCTCCCTACTGCCAACCTAGAAGTTGGCAGATTGGGAGCCAAAGTGTCACATTTTTCCCTTACCCCTCAACTTTCCCTTACCCCTCAATTTTCCCTTCATAATTGCTGAGGGGCACAGGGCCTTGGATGGGGCTTTGGTTTCCCGGGCGTTTCCGCACCCTCCTCAGCTCCTCAGCTCCGCCTTGGAGTGGCTTCGGTCACCCGGGCTTTGTTAGTGATAAGCAGGGAGCATTTTGTGGGGGCGCTCGTTTATGGCCTTGGCCTTGCTCGAGACCTTGGGGCTGTTCGGCCAGACAGCCTGGGGAACAACAACAACAACCCCAAGCAGAAGCCAGTGCCAAAACAAATCACAAAGAAAGGAGTCAGGAATGGAAAGCGCAGCTGCAGACATGAGACATGGCACCAAGAGACCGGCCCACATCAATGATCCATTTTTTTTTTCGGAAAACAGTCGAGAAACTAGCTGCCCAATAAGAACAGCTACAACAAATGATGTCAGCAGTGATGGGCAAAATAGACGGGCAGGACAACTGGAAGAGGGCCTTCTGGAGCTACGACTAATAAAAATACTAACAGGTAACATCAGAGGGCTGTATCCAAGGTGTAATAAGAACAAAGTCCCCCTACTGCAAGAAATAGCTGCCACCGATAACATATTCCTACTCGCCCTGACCGAAACACACCTGCACAACGCTATACTGTACTTGATACAGAGGTGCGGATCTAAGACTTTGAAATATACCGCACCGACCGTAGGGATAGAAGTCACGGTGGAGTAGCCATTTATATAAAGAATAAATTTGCAGTAGAAATCCTGGACAGCCACTCAAATGGGACATGTGAAATCATCAAGAGGCTCTAACATACTAGACTTAGTAGCTAGCAACAACCATGGGATTGTGCACACATACGAGCTCTTCGAGACCACCATGTCGGACCACAAAATCTGCTAAGCGTCTTTCGCAATAAACGCCTTGCTCAACAAAACCGCAGCATGGTCAGCAAGAAAAAGCAGGAATGGCAAAATTAAATTTTTACCACAAAGACATTAAATGGACCGAAATCAAAGACAAATTAAAGATGGACTGGGCAACCACAATTGCGGAAGACAGTGCTGAAAATATGCTCTCCAACTTCACCACAATTTGTGAAGAAATATGTGAAGCCAATGTCCCACCTAAAAGTGCAGCAAAGAAGAAAAAACACATCCCACGAGACCGTCACATCCTAATGAGGAGCCTTTACAAAAGAAAATTGGCAAAAAAAACCTACACAACACAAAGCCACCAACTTTCACAAGGCCCTCCAGGAGATCGGAAGCAAACTCATAAAATCCCATGAAGACCAGAGGAAGAGAGAAGAACTACCAAGCAGTCCAGAACATAAGCTGCAACTCTAAGTTTTTCTTCTCATACACCAACAAAAAATCCAAAAATATATCGGCAGTAGGGCCATTAGAAGACCATTAGGGCCATCTAAAAACCTGCAAAGCTAAGCTAGCGCTACCAAGTGCTGCAACTAATAGCTGCCAAGTCCCTAGCTACCGGTACAGTTTCCATTAGAAGACGTCGATGGAAACCTGGTGGCCGAACCAGTGGAAATGGCAGACATCCTAAGGGCACAGTATGAAAGTGTCTTCAGTCTTGCTAACCCTCACTTCTTCGCAATTCAAGAGCCCTCTCCCTCACCAATACTGACCGACATAATCCCAAAAATCAAGGAAATAACTCAAGCCATCGATGACATAGCTGCCGACTCAGCAACAGGTCCAGACAGGTTCAATGCACAGCTTCTAAAAACCTGCAAAGCTAAAGCTAGCCCAAGTGCTGCAACTAATCGCTGCCAAGTCCCTAGCTACCGGTACAGTTCCCACATCCCTGAAGGAAGGGGTAGTGAAACCTATCCACAAAGGGGGTAGCAAAAGATTGGCCAAAAACTATCGGCCCGTAGTGCTAACCTCGCACATAACAAAGATAATTGAGCGGGTCGTCAGAAAGCGAATAACTAAACACATGGAGGATCTTGACGCTTTCATCGAGGGGCAGCACGGGTTTAGAAAGGGCCGATCCTGTCTACCGCAGCTACTTACCCACCAGGAGGCCCTACTAGAAGACATCAGCAAAGGCAAAAAACGTTGATGTGATATACAGGTACTTGGATTTCGCCAAGGCATTTGACAAAGTTGATCAAGGCCTCGTCCTACACAAGCTGAAAAATATACAGTAGGTATAGGAAGAAACCTCGGTAAGTGGCTGCACAGCTTCCTAACCCATAGGGAACAGAGAGTATCGGTCCAAGGACACCTTTCAGACCCAAGCGAAGTAATAAGTGGTGTTCCGCAGGGGTCTGTACTAGGACCACTTCTGTTCCTTATCATGATAGGGGATATTGATCAAGAACTCCAGCACTCCCAGGCCACCTCATTTGCAGACGACACAAGAGTAATGAGGAGAATAGAGGCAGCTGACGATGTGGCCCTGCTATAAGAGGATCTAAATCGCCTTCTGGACTGGGCAGATTCCAACATGATGATGAACAGCGAGAAATTTGAATTGCTAAGGTACGGCCCTCTACAAACCATCAAAGAGGGCACCAGCTACCAGGTCAGTCAAGAAACCATCACTCCAAAAGAACATGTGCGGGACCTGGGAGTTGTTGTTGTTGTTGTTCCCCAAGCTGCCTGGCCGAACAGCCCCAAGGCCCCGAGCAATTCCAAGGCCATAACCGAGCGCCCCCACAGAACCCTCCCCGCCGACCACAATAAAGCCTGGGTGACCGAAGCCACTCCATGGCGGGGAGCTGAGGAGGGTGCGGAAACGCCCGGGAAACCAAAGACCTGGGAGTAACCATGAGTACCAACGGAACCTTTTATCGCCACATCAATCTAACCACCGAGACAGCTAGGAGACTCACAGGATGGATTCTCAGGACCTTCCAAACAAGAGAGAGGGCCTGTATGCTGACACTCTGTAAGGCCCTGGTCCTCCCAAAGGTGGAATACTTCTGCCAGCTATGGACTCCCCACAAGACAGGTGACATCGTCAAGCTGGAGTCTCTACAGAGGACCTTCACCAGCCGGATCTGGGGTCTCCAACATATGAATTACTGGGAATGCCTGAAGGAGTTGCGACTCTACTCCCTTCAGAGACGACGAGAGCGTTACCTAGGGATATACGTGTGGAAGACCCAAGACCTGACGTGGGCCTAGTCATCAGTAACCACGTAAGAAAAAGGCGGGTGTGCTACATCAAGAGGACCGAGGCTACCTCTCGGAAAATAGCAACATTCGCCCACAACAACTTCACCAATAATGGGGCTCGTCTCTTCAATACTATACCAAAGGCCGTCCGGGAACTGACGGGAGTCACAACCGACTCCTTCAAGCGTCAGCTGTACCAGACGAGCCCCCAACACCAGGATACCCCAGCACAATATCCAACTCGTTAGCAAATCGACGGAACGAGGGAGATGCAGAGCTGCCTGGCCGCAGCGGAGGTCCACTTTAGCTGCGTCCACAGAGGACGGAATTCGGTAAATATATAGGAGATGCAACAATATACAGTAGGTAACAAATTTCTAATGGTAGTTTTGGGTTCCTATTATCATATGCTTCATTGGGAAAATATAACCGAAACTAGGCTACCACTAATTTTTCCATGGTTTTTCTTTTGGGTTTTAGGTAGTTTTCATCAAATGTTATACAGTACAGTAGTTGAAATTAGTTAAAATCCCCGGAAAATATTATTTCTCCCATTATCCAACGCTCTTAACCCTTGTGTAGCGGGCCCTCTGTGGCCGTTTTGGGCCTTTTCAGGCCGTTCTGACTGCTATATCAACCATCAGTATGAAAGGAACTGTATTGCGCCAAAAACTAGGTGGAAATCGCTACACAATGACGCCATATACAGCTACGTAGCACTCGTGGAGCACTGACAGTGTTACCTCGAAGATGGAAGTTTAGCTGATTTTGCTACCTTGCTCACTTTTAGCGAACTATTGGTTACACTGTCATCCTCCCGCGCGGTGGGGGAACTGGAGTTAGTGTGGGCCGGGAGGCCACAGATGTCGGACGTATGGATCATTACTATCCCACCCATTTTCACTCGATTTTCACCCTTTTTTCACCCGTTTTTTGCCAGTTTTTTCAACTCGACTTATGTTGCTCGCCGCTCTTTAAGGGTTAAAACACTCAGATGTAAGTCATTTTCAGGGTAAATATAAATTTTGTTTTGCCTTTGGATACAGGATGGGTTGAGGGGGAGCTTTGCCCCCCCTCACCCCCCCTATGACTTATTGAAATCAGCATATATTTCAACAGTAAGGGGCTTAACCCTTGGAATCCGGGAAGCCTCATATGAGGCAAACCGTATTTTGGTTAGGAGTCCGGGAGGTCTCATATGAGGCAAAATCAAAGGGTTTAAATCGCGCGGGCGGATTTTTGTTTATGAGTGGGCTACCGCAGCGCCACCAAGCACAAACTAACATGCAGCATCATTTCTCGTCACACATCCTACATGGATGGAGCTAATCCAAAAAAAAAATTGCTGTGTCCGAATCGACACCCGCCTGCGCTACCGTACGCCTAACAACAAAAGCAAGGCTAAAACGACCAAGAAAACAGTGCTTAGTCCCGATGGTGTTGCACACACTCTGGAAGAACTAAGCGAATATAGTGAACTGAGTGAATATAGTGAACTGAGTGAACTTGGTTGTGACTTTGACGAAGAACAAGTGGTTAGTGAAGATGAGGGTGAAGTGGCGGATGGATTAGAGTTTCTGGGCTTTATTAGTACCGATGATGAGGATAATGACGATGGTGAATGCGGTGCTCGTGAATATAGTGAACTGAGTGAACTTGGGAGTGACTTTGATGATGAAGTGGTTAGTGAAGATGCGGTACCGTACGCTCGCCTAGCCTAGTAAGTGAAAGTGACACACAAATGTATAACAAGTAATAATAACTCAATAATAACAGTGAGTGACAATAATTCATAACAAGAAGAGTGCCCAACCCCGAAAAGGGTTGAAATAGGGGAGCTATCCCCCCGCCAAAGGCGGCTTTCTAGGGCCTTTCCTAGCTGATGCTGAGAGGATTGGGTTCTAGTCATGTGGTGATGGGCTGGTCTATCAGAGTGAGAACTGAGCAATCTCTGCCATACCCATAGCTTACTCTGACTGTTCCTTTTACTTATATATTTTCTAGATCTCAAGTGACGGCGTCTCTAACGTGGATTGACCTCCCAATCTACCAAGATTGGAAGCCAAAGCGTCGCATTTTCCCCTTGCCCCTCAACTTTCTCTTCATAATTGCTGAGGGACACAGGGCCCTGGGTGGGGCTTTGGTTTCCCGGGCATTTCCGCACCCTCCTCAGCTCCCCGCCATGGAGTGGCTTCGGTCACCCAGGCTTTATTGTGGTCGGCGGGGAGGGTTCTGTGGGGGCGCTCGGTTATGGCCTTGGCCTTGCTCGGGGCCTTGGGGCTGTTCGGCCAGGCAGCTTGGGGAACAACAACAACAACAACAACAACAACAACAAGAGTAATAAGAGTGAAAGTGACACAATAATATCCAATAACAGTGAAAGTGCCGAAAATATGTTATACAGTAACACTTCGATTTTCCGGCATTCAAGCATCCGGTAACTTCAAACAACCGGAGGTTTAACCCTCCTGGCCCGGGCAGGCTCTCAAAATGACAGTGTGGGCTACCCGGGCGATCTGGCCGAAAAACGTCTAGGCCTAGGCTACCGTATTTTTGTTTAGTTTAACTGCTAGAAATTTCCCACGCATCTATAAATGTAGTGCGGTTTCCAATCTGTAGACTGGCATTGAGTAGAGCTCTCTATGTCAACTGGTTCAGTTGTGATGACGATTTCAGTGGAGAGCCCTTGCAGGCGATGTTAGCAATATGACGATCTTTTCACTACTGAAACAACGACATACAGACATACAATAACAACAAACGAGTCTTCTCTTTCTTGTTTTCGGAGGTGCGGTGACGTAACGATCGGCTTTGTTTACATGCGTCGGACGCACAGCGTTCAGACCAAGCTGAATAGGCTTTCAAGCTTACAGATTTTAAAATGACATCCGGGCACCGGCCCTTAATTCGTGGTGTCATTTTAAAATGACAACCGGGCCAGGAGGGTTAAGGAAATTATTTAAAAAAAGTCTTACCAGCATCATTTCATCATAACAAATAATAAATACTAAAGTAGATAAACCCTCCACCAATCACGGAGCTCCCTTTTACTTACTTGCACAGCCAGCTGATTTTGACAGCTCACGACTACAACGTGCCACGCCCCGCCCACCAGCGGCCTCCATTATCGAGCGCGAGGCTGGACTTATGACTCCACCTCAAAAGTCACTCTCTTTCTCTGCCCGAAGAGCTCCTTCTGATTATTCCTTAACCCGTTGAGACCCAGCGTCGCACGTGTTGCGTCGGCAGTCTTTGATCACCAACTCCCAGCGACGCATCACGTGCGTCCGACATATAAAAAACACTTACGTGGCTCGTAAGGTAGGAAATGGCGGGAGAATAGGAGGGGGCGGTACCGTAGTGTGTGGGGGAGCCGGTCCAGTAGGTGTGAGCGGGCCGAGACAGCCGCGCGGCTGGTGGTGGTGGGCTTAGTGGGGATAGTTTACACCCCTAGTTTACCGCCACTTTGAACCTTCATTACTCCGGTCGTATGGGAGCTAGAGGCTTGAGATTTATGTGAGATACTCCTTAGGATGTATGCCGTACAATGCCATACTCAGTTTTTACCCTAGTGCTCCCGGGCGGGTGGTCATGCGGGGGGAGACGAACTATTGAAACCCCCCCCCCCCAAATGACCGAAATGAGTTTTTTTTTATTTGTGTGTTCATTTATCACCATTCTCTTCCATTTTGGCTCAACAAATTTTTTTGGAGCTCCCCCCCCCCCCCCCCCCCCCCCCCCCCCCCCCCCCCCAAAAAAAAAGTCAGAGGTGATTTTTTTTTGTTTTTTTTTCCATTTCTCATCCTTGTCTTCCATTTTAGCAAACAAAAAAAATAAGTGAAAATGGCTTGGGACTGGGGTGAACAAAATATTATAACTAGCCGGGGCTCAACGGGTTAAGTAATACCTCGGTGCCAGCCCTGTACTCCCGTAAGCCGCCAAAAGAGGGTTATAATCAGCTTCCTGGGACTTATTTTGAAGAAGAGAAAGAGGTGAAGCAAGCCAGAATCCAGAGCGAGCGTGTCACAGCGCGTGCCATTCAGCCAATCACAGCACGGGAGAGCGGGAGGCCTGAGTATAAAGGTTGCCTCGCGCGGACTCCAGGGGTCACTCACCCCTCAGAGCCCACCGGGTTAACACACTGCAACCTACTTGCTCTCTCTCGCCCAGGCACAAAGGAGAACCAGGATCCCACCTTTCCAGTTACCTTGCCCTCACCTAAAGTCACAACCCAAACCACCCCTGACCTCTCCTCACTTTTGCCCACTCGGAGGATGCACCATCAGTATCCTGCCGCCTGTCGTCACGTTGCTAGTCTGCACACATACAGTCAAGCACTTCAAGAGGGACAACAGAAGGTGGACGGAAGTGAGGACTTCCAGAAGAGCTACTGGCCAGCTCTGAGGTGGTAAAGCACAGTTCCAGACATACACACACCTGATCCAGCATACCAGAATATATTTGTTTAAGGACCCATATTGGGCCCGCATATGATAAAGAAAGAAAGAGAGAGTGGTTGACTAACCTGGTGGTTTCTATTAAAATTTATATGTCCTTCTAGGACAAGACTAAAGGAAAAAGAATTTAGACTCACCCGAATATATAAAGATGATGATGTTTATTATTAGTTATCTTTGTTAGCAACGGCGCCATGCCGAAAGAGTTATTAGATAGAATCTGATAGGAGAGATTAAAGATTAGAAAGAGTAAAAGTAAAGAGGGGAGGGAAAGAATACTTTTGTTAATAAATGAGGCAACCAGTAAGTTAAAGAGGGAAACAGTTGTTTAGTTGCCTAATAGATTAGCTATAGCTAGGGAAGGACACTAGTCCATATGAATCATTCATTAAGTTGTGTAAAAGGAAACTGTGAAGAAGGACACTAGTCCAATGTGAGTTGCGTTATTATTAAGTCTAAAAGAGCTATTCCGTGTATGTGTTTGAAGCACGGTTCATCTTTTGTTAGAACGATTATTGATTAAGGTGCAAGTTAACATAGCGTGTTTGTAATAGGGTTACTTGAGGGTAAATTCGGAAGGTGTCCTTGAGATAAAGATTGTAGACCCATATGGTGGGGTAACTGGGTGACGGAACCCAATAGTGTCATTGAGATAAATAATGTAAACCTATATTGTGAAGTAACAGAGTAACGGAACCAAATAGTGTTATTGAGATATATAATGTAAACCTATATTGTGAAGTAACAGGGTAACGGAACCAAATAGTGTTATTGAGATAAATAATGTAAACCTATATTGTGAAGTAACTGGGTGACGGAACCCAATAGTGTCATTGAGATAAATAATGTAAACCTATATTGTGAAGTAACTGGGTGACGGAACCCAATAGTGTAATTGAGATAAAGATTGTAAACCTATATTGTGAAGTAACTGGGTGACGGAACCCAATAGTGTCAGAGATAAATAATGTAAACCTATATTGTGAAGTAACTGGGTGACGGAACCCAATAGTGTAATTGAGATAAAGATTGTAAACCTATATTGTGAAGTAACTGGGTGACGGAACCCAATAGTGTCATTGAGATAAATAATGTAAACCTATATTGTGAAGTAACAGGGTAACGGAACCAAATAGTGTTATTGAGATAAATAATGTAAACCTATATTGTGAAGTAACTGGGTGACGGAACCCAATAGTGTCATTGAGATAAATAATGTAAACCTATATTGTGAAGTAACAGGGTGACGGAACCCAATAGTGTTATTGAGATAAATAATGTAAACCTATATTGTGAAGTAACTGGGTGACGGAACCCAATAGTGTAATTGAGATAAAGATTGTAAACCTATATTGTGAAGTAACTGGGTGACGGAACCCAATAGTGTCATTGAGATAAATAATGTAAACCTATATTGTGAAGTAACAGGGTAACGGAACCAAATAGTGTTATTGAGATAAATAATGTAAACCTATATTGTGAAGTAACTGGGTGACGGAACCCAATAGTGTCATTGAGATAAATAATGTAAACCTATATTGTGAAGTAACAGGGTGACGGAACCCAATAGTGTTATTGAGATAAATAATGTAAACCTATATTGTGAAGTAACTGGGTGACGGAACCCAATAGTGTCATTGAGATAAATAATGTAAACCTATATTGTGAAGTAACAGGGTGGTGGAACCCATATTATATGTGAGAGAGACATTGTAATCTCATTCGGTAATTTGTACGTTATGTCATTGTGGAGGTACTTGTGTAGTAACGACGGTTGTGTCAAAGGAGTAAATAGATTCTATGTATTGAGGAGATAGATTATATGTGTTCTAGCCTTGGTATTGAGAAAGGATACAGCAGGCTCAGTAAATGTGGGAAAACCTATAGAGTAGAGGAAAGAATATCACTTTTGTTTTTTAGTTAAAGTGCAAATTGTTCATTAGGCCCTGGTCTCAATAAAAGACACAGCAGGGGTTTTTATTTAATTATTTAGGATTAATCACTAATAACGGGTCGTCGGATCGAAGCCGACTTGAGTCAATACCTGAATAGCGGGAATTCAGTTAGGGAGTAACGGGAACTTTAGGGGTCCAAAGTGCAACCTTTTTTTTTTTTTTTTTCTATGTGATTGAGTGAGGCAAAAGGCATAACTGCCTATAGCGAGTGCCTCCCCCATAGTTGAAAGAGTGACAGGGCCAAAATCAAGGGACGTTCGAGCCAAAATGCCTGGACACACGGAGTTTGAAGCAATTTAAGTCATAGGAAGAGGGAAAGACTGATTCTGGGAGAGAGTTCCAGAGCTCAGATGTTGAGTAGAAGAAAGTTTGAGAGTAACGTTTCACTCTTGGGTTGGAGAGTTGCACAGAGTAGGGGTGGGATTGAGTTGCAAGACGGGTACCACGTGCCCTACGTAAAGGAGGTGGTATGCACTGGGATAGCTCTGAGGAACACTGATTATTATAGTAGCGATAGAATAGCGAGAGAGATGCAACATTGCGGCGGAGAGAGAGAGATTGCAGAGAGTTGGTGAGTGGACGGGAGTTAATGATACGAAAGGCCTTCCTTTCAACTTTGTCTAGGAGAGCGGTGTGAGAGGAACCTCCCACACATGTGAACAATACTCAATACAAGGGCGCACTATGCCCCTGTACAGAGCAAGAAGCTGTGCAGGGGAAAAGAACCCCCTAAGGCGGTTGAGCACACCCAGCTTCTGGGAGGCTGCCTTAGCAAGACTGGTAATATGGTCCTTCCAAATGAGAGCAGAAGAAAAAGAGACACCAAGAATATTGAGAGAAGATGAAGGGTTGATTTTTGTATTGTTGAAGAATAAGGGATAGTCCGCTGGGAGATCCTGACGGGTAGATAGATGGAGAAATTGGGTTTTGGAAGCATTAAAGTTAACAAGGTTTTCTCTGCCCCAATTGGAAATAGTATTTAGATCAGAATTTAAGAGTTCTATGGCTTCATTACGTTTGTCGTTGAGGGATTGCTGGCTGGGGCGTTCTGAAAAACTAATGGAGTAGTGTAAGGTTGAGTCGTCTGCGTATGAATGGATGGGAATTAAGGTACAGTTAAGGAGATCATTTATAAAAATTAGAAAGAGAATAGGAGATAGGACAGAGCCCTGAGGAACACCGGAGTTTATAGGGTGAGGAAGTGAACAATGGCCGTCCACAACCGCAGCTATGGAACGGCCGGAAAGGAAATTAGAGACAAAGGCACAGATGGAGGGATAGAAACCGAAGGAGGGTAGTTTAGAAATTAAAGATTTATGCCAGACTCTATCGAAGGCTTTCGATATGTCTAGTGCAATAGAAAAAGTCTCACCGAAGTCCCGAAAGGAGGATGACCAAGAGTTAGTAAGATATGAAAGAATATCACCAGTAGAGCGACCCTTAACCCTCCAGCCCCGGCTATGTATTATATATATATTCCTCGAAAACCGGGTGTTTTGGCCGAAAAACGTCTAGGCTAGGCTACCGTATATTCGTTAATCAGACTGCTTCCCGCATTCCCGCGCATCCCCAAGCGTAGCTGTGTTATTTACCTGTAGAATGGCATTAAGTAGAGCTCTCTAAGTCAACTGGTTGAGCTGTGATGATGATTTCATTGGAGATAACTTTATGGTCAAAACAGCCACTTTACACTACTATTCGATACTTAACAACAACATACAGGCACACAAGAACAAGCGCCGCTCTCCTTCTTGTGGCCGGAGATGCGGGGCGTCGGTCCAGCCGGCTGTTGTTTACATGCGTCGGACCGACGCCTCGCACACGAAGCTCACAGGCTTTCAACTACAGGGGTGTTCAAGAGTCCTTCCGGGTTCCTGGTATATGCTTTTTTATGGGCGTTTAAGAGCCCATCCGTGTTGAGAGGGTTAAGGAAGCCATACTGGCGATCTGAGAGCAGATTATGAGAAGAGAAATGCTTAAGAAATTTGGAAGCAAGAATAGTTTCAAAAACTTTAGAAAGACAAGAGATAAGAGCAATTGGACGATAGTTGGAGGGTTGAGAGCGGTCACCCTTCTTTGGGACAGGTTGAATGTGAGCAAACTTCCAGCATGAAGGGAAGACGTTAGAGGATAGACAGAGACGAAAGAGTTTGCCTAGGCAGGGAGTCAGCACGGAAGCACAGTTTTTGAGAACAACAGGAGGAACACCGTCCGGACCGTACGCCTTATTAGTGTTAAGCTAGCATGAATCAACGTAATATTCAATCCGCGTCTTGAACTCATCTCGGCCCGAACCAAGAACCTATTATTAGAGTAGTTAGGAAGTCTGTTAAATAAAATATACGAACTTCTAAATGACTGTCGAATCATCCCCCGTAGTAGTAGCATAACAGATTTAGAATTAAATACTACAAATACATATAATATTAGGAAAAAACTATTTAAAAAGCACCAATAAGAAATATATATATATACTGTATATATAAAATAGTCCGTGGTACTAAGTGGGTAACGGCGAGGGAGGCTATGTACGTAGCTCTAAAACATGACGTCACTCACCATCTGCGCATGCGTGAGAATCTTGGCCCCGCCCCTCAAATGTACAACTATTATATTGGATTAGATTAGATTAACCTAACCTAACCTAACCCTAAAATATAACAAAAATAACCAAAATAACAAATATAACGAAATACAAAAATAAAAAATATACCAAAGAAGAGTGGGATCGATCGCTGGTTTCCTCAGTGACGGGCGGGTGCCATACCGAGTGAGCTACGGAGAGATCTGGGTGAGACGGTTTGAAGGGTATATTTAAACGCAACGGAGGTGAGGGGAGGGGCCAAGGGGGCCTAGATTCTCACGCATGCGCAGATGGTGAGTGACGTCATGTTTTAGAGCTACGTACAGCTTTCGTAAAAAACGTTCCTGTTTAACAAACCTCTTCGACTTCTTCCACGATATCCTCAACCTCTACGATGAGAGTAAAGCTGTAGATATTATATACCTTGATTTTCAAAAGGCCTTTGACAAAGTTCCCCACAAACGTTTACTGCTAAAACTAAAAGCGCATGGAATACAAGACGGTGTGTTGAAATGGATAGAAAATTGGCTCAGCAACAGAAAGCAAAGAGTAGTCATAAACGGTAAGGCATCTAAATGGACCAATGTAAGTAGCGGGGTACCCCAGGGATCGGTACTAGGACCAATTCTCTTTCTAATTTACATCAACGACATAGATGAGGGTCTCACCTGTACAATCTAAAAATTTGCTGACGATACAAAAATTGCAAATAGCGTACTCTCAAAAGAACTAGTTGACGATATGCAACACAATCTAGATAAATTGTCACATTGGGCCCAAATTTGGCAAATGAGTTTCAATGCGGATATATGTAAAGTACTACATATCGGATACCTAAATGAGAAAGCAAACTATTCGATAAATGGCACTCAGCTTAAGAATGTAAACAGAGAAACCGATCTGGGAGTAACAATATCGAGTAACCTAAAACCGAGTCAACAATGTTCAGAAGTTGTTAAGAAGGCAAACAAAATAATTGGCTTTATAGGCAGGTCATTTGAGCATAAATCCAAAGACGTTATCCTAACCCTTTACAATTCCTTAGTCCGCCCTCTTCTGGAATACTGCGTTCAATGCTGGTGCCCTTATTACCAAAAAGACATAAACAAGCTAGAACGAGTTCAACGTAGAGTTACCAATATGATACCTAGCCTAAACAACAAACCATATGAAGAGCGTCATAGAGAATTAAATCTATTTCCTTTAACCCAGTGCAGATTAAGAGGTGACTTAATTCAAGTGTTCAAAATCATCAAAGGCATCGACAATATGAACTGTAGTAAGTACTTCACTATCGACCAATCTAATTACACGCGGGGAAACGGTTGCAAAATTATTGGTAAATCTTTTAACTCACACGAATCTAAGAATTTCTTCTTCAATCGAGTTGTCAACTTGTGGAATGGGCTTCTCCGAGACGCTATAGACTGCAGCACCGTTGATTCATTTAAACTCCGCCTAGACAAATATCCCGCGACTGACTGCGTTTGTAAATGAATAACTTTATTTTATCCTCTCCTCAGTTACCCATATGTCCCCTACTAACTTCCTAGTCCTGCCACGGACATTAGTTCCAGGGCAGTAGTTCCCTTTCTAATGTTCCCTTACCCACTCTAAACCACTGTTTGGACACTTGATCCTCAGTGTTTTGGAGGACAAGCAGCCTAGAAGGGTCACTAGACCTCTTGTTGCTTGATTTCCTTTGTACTCCCAACGGCGACGTCAGTAGAACAAGCAACAACAACAACAAAAGCGCGGGAATAGGCCGCTCAGTCTTGCCCGATCGATCCGTATATAGGCTACAAACATTCTCATATTGGACATGTTATACTCGATTCATCGCTATTATGCCGAAGATTAAGGCAAAGTCAGACAAAGTGAAAGCCAATAGTGACAAGAAGAAGTGCAAAAGAGTGGTTCTGAGCTTGGAACAAAAAATACAAATATCCAAACGAATGGAGAGGTGGATGATGCAACATCATCCACCTCTACAACTGTGGATGAGTGGCAAGCATCCACCCCTTGCTGCCTCTCCCAAAGCATCCACCTCATAAATAAGTTTTAGATATTAAGTGAGAAACCTAAGAAACTAAAAAGAACAAAAACAGTTTGATATTAGTGTTTCGTTTTGCTACAGTTAAAACTTTGAATGTGCTGAAGAACTCTCCCTCCCGATAAGGCCTAGCCTTCGCATACGACGATACACATTACGCCGCCGACAACAACAGCTGGAAGCCTTTTCCAACTTCTACTGTACTTTTAAATTGGCGAGTTGAGAACATCACTATTAAAACGGTATAGTAATGTGTGTTTGTTTATTATATTAAGGCTGATAATACAGATAGCCATTAGGGGGTATTTTCTTGGGGTTTATGGGCATTTATAGGAGTAATGTTCAACTAACCGGACTTTTCTTCAATTTTCCGGAGGTTTCAAATCCCCCTGAGTGTCGGAAAATCGGGGTGTTACTTTAAAAAGTTTCACAAAACTCAATAATGGTTGTAAAAGAAATAAATGACACAATAACTATGACATTATCACCATAGAAACATAATATCGTCTACCGGTACCAAAGCCACCGAAGTAACGAGTGACTTAGTGCATGCTAGTCAGGGCCTCGGCGAAGCGTTCGGACACAGGCGAAAATACGCGGGAAATTACAGTCAGGACCCCCAATACACGATTCCACAATGCGCGAAAACCCTAATACACGAGTTACCCCTCGAAAATAACATTAATTAATTAAACATTACTTACGCGAGGTGGTACCACAATACACGAATCGAGAGCTAAGAAGGGGCCAAATCCGCTATTCCCGCTTGATACGCGAGCACGTCTACGTTTCGCGAGGCCCAGGCGTGGCTCCGAAAAGAGAAGAAGACGGGCATACGCCTGCCTTCCCTCCCGCTTACCCTCCCTCCCACAGTCCCGCTCATAGCCGTGCGGAGTGACCAAACGTTTGTAGTGCCTGCCACTTTTTTCGCCATGCCACGCCAATATAAGAAGATAACACACAAAATGAAGGTAGAAGTGTTGGATCGCAAGAAAAAAGGAGAAGGAAACTGTGCAATAGGCCGTGCTATGGGCTTGTCAGAGTAAACTGTTCGTACGATTTGGTCAGGGAGGGAGAAGTTGGAGAAAATCGTGAAGTCCTACGGTCCTAGTCCTAGCCTATCTACTACTAATTTTAAGGTAAGGTGTCATATTTTTATTCATTGTTGTTCTTATATATAAGATATAGACTGTACTGTAGAGCCAAAAATGTCGAAAATAGGGCCAAAAATGTCGAAAATAGGCCATAATTGAGAGATGTCACCCAATCTAATTATTCCCATTTAAAGTTAGTTCCACAATACGCGAATTCGCAATACGCGATGCCTCCTGTCACCCCTATTCTCGCGAATTGGGGGTCCTGACTGTACCTCCATTCCCATCATCATATCTCGGCAACCACTTGTCGAACCGATGTCAACTCAACGCCAGTCTACAGACGAAGGTTGGTTCTACTCTATGCAATTTAGTTGACTGCTCTAGGTGGTCTCAATCAGTAGATATCAAATTATGAAGATAGCCATTTTTCAGGAATACCCCCGGACACGACGATCACCTCATATGAAGGCCCCCGGATCCGGAGGGTTAATAAGAATTTCACTGCCGTCAATACGGAGAGTTATAGGGAGAGTTTTTTGTTTTTACAGTACTTTATATAGTGCACATAAAATGTATCTCCGGAGGTTGAAACACATTTTAACACTTTCACGCTTATGACGCGATTTTGAGCCTATTAGGGATACTTTAACCCTCTCACGTTCTTGATGCAATTTTGAGCTTATTAGGGATACTTTAAAGCCTTTGTTACCATCAGGGGTATTTAGAAACCTTTAGTTTAGTTACTTTAACCTCCAGCCCCTCCCTCACCCCCACCCCCACCCCATCCTCGTGCAGCAGCACCCAACATACATCGTGCACATAACATTAACATTCTTCAACTGAACATAGATGGCATCAACACAAAGAAACACGAACTCTCACACTTCATCAAACAACACAACATACACATTGCCATCTTACAAGAAACAAAACTCCACACAACACAAAAAACACCCACATTTCATAATTTCACCACCATCAGACAAGACCGGGCTGTCGGCGGGGGCGGTGGACTCATCACCCTGGTACACAAAGAAATATCATACATAGTAACCAGTGTACAAACCAAATCCCTCCTCCCCCCAAATGATAACACAACAGAAATACAATCAATTAAAATACGCACTGGCAACAACTCCAACATAACCATCATAAACACATACATCCCTCCCCAAACATCCCCTACAGTACCAAATGAATACAAACCACACTTACAACACATCACAAACACCCCACACACCATCCTGGGTGGTGACTTCAACGCCAAGACGTCGGCCTGGTTTGTCGACAACCCCGACACAGACAGAGGGCTGGTACTACAAAACCAAACCGATAACCTCATCATCCTTAACGACATCCATCAACATACCCATATTCCTCACCAAGCCCTCTATAACCCATCATCTCCTGACATCACCTTTTGCTCCCCAGAACTCGCCCCCACAACATCCTGGAGGGTGGTCAGAACCTTAGGCTCTGACCACCTCCCGATCATTATCACCACCAAAACCAGACTCACCCCAGCTAGCCACAAACACACATACACCAATTATAAAAGAGCTAACTGGGAAGCATTCACAAATGAGACAGAACAACACTTCACAACTCTAAACAGTACACCCATCACTAACATCAACAATGCTGTACACATACTCAATAAAACGATCCAAAACGCTGACAAGAAACACATTCCAAGAGGTAACAGGAAAAGACACAACCCCAACTTCACACCAGAAATTCAAAACCTCATCAGACAACGCGACATACTGAAACACTCCCCAGCACCCCACACACAAGACATCACACAACAAATTCAAGCACTCAACACCCAAACTAACAACAAAATACAAGAACAACAAAAATTAAATTGGAATAACTTCCTACAAACACTTGATCACAAAACAAACCCCAAAAAACTCTACAAAACACTAAACAGCATCACACTTTCCAACAGCAACACAACACAATCACATGCTGCAATCACAACAACAGACTCTACTCCTTCATGTAAACAACAAGCAAACACTCTCATCAATCACTTTTCACATGTCAGCCACCTAAAACCTCACAAAGACGACCGACGTGTCATCCGACGTAAGAGACAATTCCCCACAGACCCTGACTATACACCCTTCACCAATCACCAGACAAAGCATATCATCAACAATCTCAAGCACTCACCCGCCTGTGGCCTAGACAACATAAGCAACATACACCTCAGACACCTGGGACCACAAGGCATACAAGCACTCACTAACATATCAAACTACAGCTATTCACACAACACAATACCAGACATTTGGAAGCATGGTATCATCATCACATTCCCCAAACCCAACAAAGACCCCACGCTACCCTCCTCGCACCGCCCCATCACACTTCTTTGCTCCCCCTCCAAAGTCATGGAACGCCTAGTATTACAACTAATTACACCTGACCTACCCCTAGCTCCAACACAACATGGCTTTAGGCCACTGCACTCCACAAACACTCTTCTCACAGACCTTACACAAAGAGCTTTCGACGGCATCAACTCAGCTAGACCACCACACAGATCACTATTAGCCACACTCGACATTAGTAAAGCCTTCGATGCCATCCCCCGCCACAACCTAACAAACAAAATCTACAACACAAACATGCACAACAACACAAAAAGGTGGCTGGCCAACTTCCTAGCAGGCAGATGTGCACACGTATCTTTTGCCGGTCAGTCATCTAAAATCAGAAACTTTCCAAACGGAGTCCCACAAGGATCCGTCCTATCGCCCGCACTCTTCAATCTGTACATGCACGATATAACTACACCCAATACGCCCCAAATAAACTTAGCCTCCTATGCAGATGACATAACACTCACATGCACACACCATGACCCAAAAAGAGCAACAGATCTCCTTCAACCCTATCTCAACACACTACATGGTTGGTGCACTACAAACAGACTTAATCTAGCCCCAGCCAAATCCACCGCAACCCTGCTCACAAGTTGGACAGAACACGAATAGATCCCTCAACTCACCATAAACAACACACCCCTAACACATACACACACACCCAAAATCCTAGGAGTAACATATGATACTCATATGACATTCAAACAGCACACCACAAACATTAAAAAGAAACTGACACCCAGACTTAAAGCCCTCAGGTCACTTGCTCACACAAAATTTGGACACAACAAAGAAACTACCACCACAGTATATAAACAATACATAAGATCAGTGATGGAATACGCAAGCCCAGCCTGGGCTTCTAACCTAGCTGAAACACATCATAAGACCTTACAGACTATTCAAAACAAAGCCCTGAAGATCATTACAGGCTGCACAGCTACTTCACCCACAGATCACCTACATCAAGAAACCAAAATTCTCAAAGTCAAAGACCATCTGGACATGAGAGGCACTCAATTCCTGGCAGCAGCCTCCACGAACCAAGACCACCCACTAAACTACATGGCAACACACCCACAGACACCAAGAAATATCAAAACAACACCCAGCACACGGTATCACACACAATTATTGTCCTCTCTCCCTCCCTGCCCACCCCGAACCAACTTCCAGAAGCACATCCATACTCATATCTCTCACCGATCCATCCACTCACTCACAGACAACACGCAGCTGCATGCACGACCTCCCGAAATCCATCCTTCCGAATCCTCCCTTCCTCGCGAGGACAGAGTCCACCTGGCCAGGCTGAGATGCGGACACCATCCAGCTCTCCTGAGCTATCAGAAGAGACTGGATGACTCCGTTGTCGACGCCTGCCCGGGATGTAACACAGCACCCCATACCATTAAACACATCATAGAAGACTGCATTTCACACAACCACTTATGCCAACAACACAATCTACACTCAATGAGAGCTCTGTGGGAAAGCCCGATCGTGGCCATGGCCTTTCTCAGGGACTCGGGGCTGTTCGGCCAGGCAGCTTAGGGAACAACAACAACAACTTTAACCTCTGCAATTGTCTTTGAGTTAGCTGTGGGCAGAAAACTAATTTTGGAGAGGTAATTATAAGAGTGAGAGAACTCTATTTCTTATTGCTAATCTGGCAACCTCTGCGTCATATGGTCGTGAGAGGGTTAAAGCCTTTGTTACCATCAGGGGTATTTAGAAACCTTTAGTTTAGTTACCTCAACCTCTGCAGTTGTCTTTGAGTTAGCTGTGGGCAGAAAACTAATTTTGAAGAGGTAATTGTAAGAGTGAGAGAACTCTATTTATTATTGCTAATCTGGCAACCTCCGTGTCATAAAAGCGTGAAAGGGTTAATATGATCTTTGCAACATCCTTATTCTATAATAGCCTTCAAATATTGAGAAATAATTAGTGGTAGCCTAGTTTCGGTGATAAGTACCCTTCATTGGGAAAATATAACCAAAACTACCACTAATTTTCCCATGGTTTTTCTTTTTGGTTTTAGGTACCGGTAGTTTTCATCATTATACAGTAGTTAAAATTAGGGGATGGATGTAGTTACCGGGTGTACCACTACCGACATACAACATAAATCATCTATAAATACTTATAATAAAATAAATACTCATAAATCTATAATACTAGGTTAGGTTAGGTTAGGTTGTTTGGTTAGGGTAATGTATTTTTGTATTCAAAGGCAGTCAAAATAGACGGGAACATGATGGTGAGCGTCCGCGTAGTGTAAACAAGACGGGCGGTACACCCGGTAACTACATTCTTGCCAAAATTAGTTACAATCCCCGGAAATTTTTATTTCTCCCTTTATCCAACGATCTTAAAACACTCAGATGTAAGTCATTTTTAGAGTAAATATACATTTTTTTTTGCCTTTGGATACAGGATGGGTTGAGGGGGGCTTTGCCCCCCTCACCCCCTCATAACTTATTAAAATCAGCATATATTTTAACAGTAGGGGGCTTAATAAGAGTTTCACTGCCATCAATAGGGAGAGTTATAGGGAGATTTGTTTTTTTCTTTTACAGAACTTTCTACAGTATAGTGCACATAAAATGTATCTTCGGAGGTTGAAACCCATTTAAATATGATCTTTGCAACATCCTTATTCTATAATAGCCTTCAAATATTGAGAAATAATTAGTGGTAGTTTCGGTAATAAGTACCCTTCGTTGCGATATAATTGCTATCCCCGGGAAAAACAAATCTTGGGATTTTTCATTTTTTTCTTGGGATTTTTTGTTTTTCAATAACCCTCCAGACCTGACGCCCTTAGCTCGCGACTGTACTGTGTTCCCGGGTGTTTTGCCGATTATTGGGCTATGTTCACTCACCTGTAACTCAATAAATAGGGCATGTATTTGTTATGAATAAAAAAATAAAATGTTCCACAAATCTTCCTCTGTAGAATGCCATTGAGTAGGTCTCTAGCCCCAGTGGTTTCATAATGGCGAGCGCGGGAAGTAGAGTGATTTTCGGTGGCAAATTCTTCCCGCGTTCAGATGCGTCGCCCCGGCCCCGGCTACCACGCACCTAGCCGCTCGTCGCGCCAGAGTGTTTGCCTCCCATAGACGACTTTAGTGGTTGATATTGACAATGTGATGTTTATTTGATATCTTTATAGTTATTTTGAGGCCAATTATATAAAGTATGTGTATTAGGGTATCACTGTCACTAATATTGCTAATTTTCACTCGATACCGTACGTTTTATTAGTAATTGAGGTAGGTTATTGTTATATTAGGCACTGATTATTCATTATCACAGGTGTTTATTATACTTTGGCCATCAAATATTAGGTCTTGTGTCACTTTCACTTTGGTAAATATGCTTTAGAGCAGCGGTTCCCAAACTGCAGGTCATGACCCCCAAATGGGTCATGAGCCTATTACTGGGGGTCATGGTCATGGAGGGTCCAAGATTTTGAGGGAATTTTTTATGATAATTAGGGATTTTTTTTTTTTTTTTATATTTAGGTTTTGTCGTACGACTATTTACATTCCTAATGCATTAATAAATTTTTGTTGTTGTTGTTATTGCGCTCTCTGCTGTGATTAAACTTTAAAATGTATCTGCGCCATTGGAAATTAGTATTTTTTCGGAAGGCTTATAAAGGTCATGGTAGGTTTGGTACTACTGAAAGGGGTCACGTACTGGAAAAGTTTGGGAACCGCTGCTTTAGAGAGTGTCACTGTCACTGATAATGCTCATTTTCACTCGATACCGTACGTTTTATTAGTAATTGAGGTAGGTTATTGTTATATTAGGCACTGATTATTCGTTATCACATGTGTTTATTATACTTTGGCCATCAAATATTAGGTCTCGTGTCACTTTCACTTTGGTAAATATGCTTTAGAGAGTGTCACTGTCACTGATAATGCTCATTTTCACTCGATACCGTAAGTTTTATTAGTAATTGAGGTAGGTTATTGTTATATTAGGCACTGATTATTCGTTATCACAGGTGTTTATTATACTTTGGCCATCAAATATTATGTCTTGTGTCACTTTCACTTAGTTATATGCTTTGTAAACATTTTATATACAATTTATTGTGTCTTTTTTTCACTGATTTATATATTTCTATAGGTTCTAATCATATGAATGTCACTTATTATATACATTTATATTTATTAGTGGCCCCTCCATCATTGACGAACATGCCTATTACATAAGGCATCCTCTTCAAACACTAATCCGCCGTAGTTTGAATCTACCGCGCAGAGCATTTAAAAACTGAGGAGCCTTCATCATGAGCGCACGCGACCTCACTCATGGCTTCAGTCATTATGAATTGGGTTCTCACTACGAAAAAACTTCGTAAAAAATAAAAACAAAAAGAAAATAAGAATAACTATCCAATAAGCTTTCCATCATATCGTGGATGTACTTGTGTGGATTTCTGACCAGACGCTGAATCAGGCGTCATTCCTCCTTCTTTGCTCTGCGCTCAGCCTGCCCGGACGTACCTTCCAGGCTCCGCTGGTTCCGCATTCGTTGCGTCCCTAGTGAGTTTTTTCTCATTTGTTTACTCTAGGATGTATCGAGTAAGGTTAGGATAGGCGTAGCAGGAGTGTCCTGGGCTGGTTGCCCGCAGTGCAGTGTATTTTGGGTCGTGTGTATGGGGCATCTATTTCGGATGTACCCTCGTGGTCCTGTTGTGGACACGTGAACTTTTCACAGTTGTGTTAGTTGGTGATGCAGGCGGCTTTCATTACGCGTTAATTATTGCTGCCTTTTATCCTTCTGATGAGGTAAGCTGTGTGTTTGCTGACGTTCCCAGCGTATTTTTCTTCACTTAGTGAAGTTTTTTCTGGGTCCGTGTCAGGCTTCCCGGGGTGGGAAGTTATCGCTACGGTGGTGTGTTGGCGGTGGTTCCTGTTGTGATATTCCAGTGTGTGTTTATATTTCAACTATTTTCATGCCGTCTACCTAGGCCTAGCCAGCCGCTCGTAGCTTTGCCACATGTCTAATGTTATTATTTATTTTATAAATATGCCCTACTGTGTCATGTGTATCCGGGTTTTAGTTGTGTATTGGCTAATTCCTCGGACTATAATTGTTTCCTGGTTTAGTTGTGTATTGGCTAATTCCACGGATTATGTTGTGACCTTGGTTAGTCGTGCGTGTCTCTCCTCGTGTCGTATTGTTCAGATGGTGTCTGTTCAGGGTGGGGTTTGCCTTCCGGCGGGTTTTTTCTCGGTTTCACCATGAAAAATCCTGACTGATGAGCAGTGTTGGGCCACACGTGGTTTTTAACTCTGGCTGGTTCCCCGGCGTGGGGAGGTGTCTGTGGCTCTCCAGGACTGCGTCTCTGTGGGTGCCTGGTTTCAGGCCTCCTTTAAATTCCCGGCGGGATGGCTGTACCCATCCTTATATATATATATATAGATATACATAAAAAAACGACGTTCTTGAGAACACTCGTTTTTATAGGTTTTTTCTACCTGGTTTACGACAACCACATGGAAAACCTAGCTGTTGTTTAGGCGTTCCTCCCCGGCGATCTTTTACAAAGAAGTGGGGTCAGGAACTTGTGGGGTTAACTTTTAGACTTCTCACCCGGCGGGTGCACCTGAGCAGGGTGGGATAAACGACTTAGGTCTCATATAGTTAACCAATCCATTTTAGTGATACTCTGTGTATCGCTGCCTTTACTCTTACGGCAATTGAAGGTTCAGTGAGGTTTAACCAAATCGATTCCCACACCCGGCGGGTGCTCCTAAGTGGAGGAACTAAGGAATTTATAAACAAATTCAATTTCGATTAACCTTAATTGGGTGATACTTTCAGTATCGCCGCCTTCTATTTTTACGACGATCGTTTGGGACAATTCGTTAAAAAATCAGATCTCGTATATTCCTGCCCTGGGCTATTCTACTAAAATATTTCAAGGGCCGGCATCTTTATGAGGGGGGCTTTGTTACAAAATTGAATCTTGAGACAGTCACCACCTCCTACAGACTATAAGTACCATACTGGACCATTATATCAGAGGGTATTCTTCATGTTCTTTAGCTAAAAAGATTTGTTTAGCCTCTTTACACCCCGCCGCGTAGCGAGATGTGTTAGCTGTGTCTTTGCATCCCGTTACCCGGCGGGTTATTAACACTTGTATGCGAACACTTGGGTTAACCTTATGAGCATTAATTCCTGGAAATTTTTCTTTATTTTTCCAGAGCTGAGCTCCGGCGGACCAATACAGACCCGGCGGTAGTTTCCTCACACCAGTCTCTGTCATGGCTACTGTGGCCCCAGTTTTTGCCCTGTGCATTACCCCTACTTGCGCGGGTATCCCAATTTTTGCGCATACCCTTTGCATAAGGTGTGTTAGATGTCTAGACCGTTCAAGGGGTCTCTGGGTTACACTTAATTGTTCCTTTTGCTCCCAATTAGCCAATAAAGTCCTGTGTGACAATGACAAGACCGCGGCGGTAGCGTTGAGAGAGGTCAGACAACAAATGTCGGCCTACACTACCATTGTCGCACATAAGTCACTTCAATGTGACAACGTCCCACTTTGGGATAAGTTGCTGTCAGAGCACCCTCCCCCTAAACGTACCTCTAGAGTAACGGGTTTTAAGCCGACAGAGACTAGCCAGGGTTCTGTATCGTCTGTGGATACGTCTAAACGCCCGAGATACTCCCCCGGCAGCCACCTCCTCGTCGCAGGCGAGATCGAGGTCAAGGTCACCTCTCAGACAGCAGTCTTCAAGTCGTGCCTCTTCCCCGGCTAGTAAGAAGTGTAAGACTGAAGCTTCCCCCAGTGGTCATGGTGGTGATTCTTCCAAATCTAGGTCTAGTTCGCGGTCACACCGTAGCCACAAATCCTCCAAAAAGGATTCCCATAGGAAGTCCTCTCGACATTCTCCTAAGTCTAGTGCATCTCATCGTACCTCTACACCTGAAAATGTTTCTGTTACAGCCTCAGAGTATAGTGAAGCGCCTGTCCCTAAACAAGATTTACCTATTGATATTTTAACCCTAGAAACGGAAAGTTCAGGAAATTCAATAATTGAGAATGTTTCAGACTCTCAAGAGAGCGTAGGCCAGAGCCTCGGTGTTTGGCGGTTTGCTCAACCAGGGTCTGACCATCCACGTCCGACTCATACGAGTCACACAGTAGCCGATGTCCACAGGGACGCGGCGACCCCATCCTCTATCCCTGACTTATCTTGGAAACAAGGTGCCCCTGCCTCGGCGGGGTCTTCTCAGGAGGATCAGGAGGAACAAGATGAAGTGTCAATAATTTCAGATAGGGATGGACAAGGGTCAGGCTCAGGCCTGGACGCCGCCCATGATAATACTGATTCACCTGAAAGTTCTGCATCTAACCAGTTTGTTACAGCACAAGAAATTGATGGGTTACTTACTCATGCTCTATCTAAATTCTTTAGTCAACAACGAGAAAACCCCACAATGGACTTGGGGGCTCCCTTGACAAGTTCTGCGGTACGGCCTCTGATAACGTCAATCGATTTATCTAAGATTCCTAACCCTCCTACTCTGTCACCGGCAGGGAGCTCTAAGCCAGCTACGGCGGCATTCACTACGTCAAATGTCAGGGTCATTACGGATGTTAATCCACCCCCTCTAGACAAAGCGCCTCTTAGAAAGGTAGCTATGCCCCTGCTTTATGGGCCAGACGAGTCATGGGTTCTTTTGAACCCCTCTAAGCCAGAGCTTGCCCAGCCTACCTTGTCAGGGGAACTCCCGGTACCACGTGAGTGGTTTATCCAGGGAAATAAGTCAAAGAAATTAAGGGCATTGGATGCCTTGGGTAATGTTTTGGACGTAAATATCAAGGCTATACCTAGTTATTATCATCAGGATTATTTTGTTTATGCATCTAAGCCTGCTTTACACCCTGCCTCAGCTTCAAAACTTTTTTCAGACTGGTCTAAGCTGGATGGGTTTAATGATATTAAGGCTCTGTCGGCTCTTACTCCTGAACTAGATTTACAGACCGTCACAGACGAGACAGCTAATCCAGTGTTGAAGGTGGGACAGTTGGGACCAGGACCTTGGGTGGATTGGGAGGTAGAGGCTCAAAACTTTGCAACCACTTTCACTTCTAAATCTTCCCACCAGATCCCTCAGGATACACATTCATGGTTCTCCATGCCGGTAGGTTCTGCCGGCGGAGTTCCGTCAGCTTTATTTTCTTTTCTAGCTGCCCCTAAGATTAATCTTTGTGAACTAAAGGACCCATTCACTACCCCTACCCCTACTCACCTAGACAGAGAATTTAGGCTAAGGGGAAAAGCTTTCCGCCTGTTTTCACAGTACATAGTTTCTCAACAGGTGGCTAAGTCTTTACTCAGGTCTACTCAGGCAATCGCAGACGCGGATGCTCGAAGATCAGTTGAGTTATCCCGGCGTCTGATTCTTCAGTCGTCGATTCAATCCTTAGGTGACATACGCACAGCCTTACTTGAGGCGGTGCGAGCACGACAGGATCTTAGGATGTCATTAGTTCGCAAGCTGCCTGATCGCATTGCTAACCAGGTGGTAATGTCCCCAGTACTTACTCCTTCTTTAATGTCCCCTGATGTATGGCGAACAGTGTTTAACATGGCACAGGCCGTGAAGCACAGTCCCGCACAGGATAAGAAACCTGCATTTAACTTCCCCAAACCTAAGCCTCCTACTAAAGCTCAGCCAGGGGGTTCTAAGCCGTTTCTTCCGCCTAAGTCCTCCCAATCCCCCCTGGGTCAGTTCAGGCATAGACAGAGAGGGTTTTCAGGACAGAGAGGACGCGGCCAGTATAAGCCGGGGCAGGGCCAGTCTTCGGCCCACACCAGCCAGCCGGCGAAGCGTCCAACACCACCAAACCCACCATAAAAAACTAAAGTCTCTCTCACTCCCAGTGCCTGTCTTAAAGCCGGAGGAACCGAGGGAAGTACAGCCGGCGAACCCTTGTCTGCTAACTGGGTCGTTCCGAACGTGTCACCAAGCATGGCCGTTAAAAACCTGGGCACGGATGGTGGCACGCAAAGGCATCACTTGGCAGTGGCTCCGGCGACCTCGCTTACGTCAGCCGACAACGGCAAATTGTGTTTCATTAGAGGTGGAGTCGCTGGTCCAGGAGATGATTGCCAAGAATGTCATCATCCCGGTCCCTCCAGATTACCCTGTATTCACGTCAAAACTGTTTTTGGTTCCCAAACGGGACAGTGTTCAGATGAGGCCGGTCGTAGACCTGTCTTATCTGAATCTTCACATTTACAACGAGTCTTTCAGAATGTTAACAGTTCATCAAATCAGGCTAACACTTCCGCCGGGAGGCTGGATGTGTTCCCTAGACCTGACAGACGCCTATTGGCACGTGTCGGTCAACAAAAGATTTCAAAGGTTTCTGGCCTTGAGGATCAGGCACCAAAATTTTGTTTTTCAGAGGATGCCGTTCGGTTTGAACCTAGCACCTCGACTATTCACGAAACTAGTCCGGCAAGCCCTGATGCCGTTGTTAAAACAGGGAATCAGAGTGTTGTGGTATCTAGACGACTGGCTGGTGGTAGCAGAGACACAACAATTATGCATAAAACATGTCAATATCATTTTAAATCATGTCAAAACTCTAGGCTTCAAGGTAAATCTGGTAAAGTCAAACCTTGTTCCCTCAAGAGTAATTCAGTGGATAGGGCTGGTCTGGGACACCGCCGCTCTCACTCTGAGTCAGAGTGTGGACAATCGCAACAGGTTTCGCAGGAAACTGTTCAGGTTTCTTCACAGTCTGACTACGACGCGAAGGGTCTGGGAGTCTCTGGTCGGCTCTCTCAACTGGATTCAGCTAACTGTCAAGTTGGGCCGGTTGAAAGTAAAACGATTAATATTGGAAGGCAACAAATATTTCCCACTCTTACCGGCGGGAAAATTATGGCCCATACCAAAATTAATCCACACCTTACTAGCGGTCTGGGCGAAGAGGGAAACATTGCACTCAATCATGTCATGGACCTCTCCTCCTCCAACGGTATGGGTAGACACGGATGCGTCAGGCACCATAGGGTGGGGATTTCAGTCAAATCAGGGGCACCAGGGTCAGGGACTTTGGTCCCACTTAGAAATCTCTCACATAAATGTCAAAGAGTTACTAGTCCCCTTGTATTTCCTTCAGGCTCACGGCCCGGCGTTACGGGGCAAGTCGGTGGCCTTCAGAATGGACAATCTGAATGCAGTTCACTGTATTCAGAAACAAGGGTCAACGAGGTCAAGGAAGTTGCTACTCGTGTCGGAAGAGATTTTTGTTCTAGCCAGCAGTCTAGATATTTATCTTCACGCATCTTATCTCCCAGGCGTAGCGAACGTCTGGGCAGACGCTCTGTCCCGGAGACAGAGCACGACAGTAGAATGGGAACTCAAGCAACCCATTTTCGACCTAATGATTGCGGAGCTCTCCCATCCACAAGTGGATCTTTTTGCGTCCGAGGAGACTCACAAGCTCCCTCTATACCTCACCCGCCGGGCGATAACGCCGGCAGGGGGGCCAGACGCCCTAGTGACAGACTGGAACAGATGGAGCTCCATCTATCTGTTTCCGCCGCCAGATGCGTCACTAATGTGCCACGTAGTGAACAAACTACGAGTTTATCGAGGCTTAGTCTCGCTAATCGCGCCCCTGTGGCCGGCGCAGGTGTGGTACCAGCAATTAATAATGTGGTGCCCGGACCCGGTATCGCTCCCGGTCGGGTACTTCCACTTAGACACGATTGGCAACCTAGCGACCTCGCTGACTTTTGCATTATGGACATTCAGGAGGCCAAGTGGCTAGCACCATACGGTAGGGATGTGACCAATAAATTGCTCAATCAATATACTCAGTCTACTAAGCGACAATATCAATCTCATTGGAAAGCTTTTACTTCTTGGATTGTTAGAACGGAACAAACTGTACCCTCAGTGGCATTGGTTTTTAATTACTTGAACTATCTGTTTGAGCAGAAACGTTTATCTGTGGTTACTTTGAAGAATCACTTAACTGCGATTAGAGTGCCCTTTTTCGACCTTACAGGTCTATCCATACCGGTGGCGGAGGAAACAGGATTTATGAGAGCGTGTTTTAAACTCCGCCCACCTCCCCGTCAGCTCATGCCTACTTGGTCTCTGGACAAAGCTTTGTCTTTACTTCATTCTCGTCTGTATCAAAATACTGCAGACTTTGCTTTAATCTTAAAGAAGGCAGTTTTCCTTTTGGCTTTGGCCACCGGAAACAGAGTGTCTGAGCTGGCGGCGATGAGCAACACACCTAATTGTCTTAGGTTTGGTAGACTTAATGATTCAATTTCCATTGCACCCTCCCCGGCGTTTGTAGCCAAGAATGAGCATAGTGCACACGTGTTTTCTGAGTTCACGGTGCCGGCGTTAAAAAGGGGAAAGGTGCATCATAATTTATGTCCAGTGCAAGCTCTAACCAAATATTTGAGAATAGCTCCTCAAAACCCCCAAGGTGCTTTATGGGTAGCGAGTACGGGTAAACGCTTACTTAAACGGCGATTAGCCTCTCTTCTGGTAGAAGTCATTAAAGAGAGTAATCCCGGCGTTGTGGGTAGGGCCCACGATTTATGCAAGTGGGCGGCCTCTTTACGTTTCCTGAAAAACTTTTCAGTTGAAGATATTGCGTCCACACAGTTGTGGGCGTCTAATCATACGTTTCTCTCTAGATACTTGTCAGTTGCTCTAGACAAACCTTCCTTACCATGTATAGCTTTAAGGCAGAGGGTCTAGGTGGCCCTGCAGTCACTTATGTTTATTTCCACGGAAGGGGGGGGGTGCAGTCAGTTGACATAGGACACCCTAGACCCCGCCGGAGTATGAGAGCTGTGATACAATTTAAGGTTAAAATGTGATATGAAAATTTCTCTGCGAGAATTTGTGCTAGTACAAGGTTTAGTACAAAACAACGGTGTTGTTATAGTAGTTTTTAGCTGCGAAAGCAATGTAATATTAGTTCAATGGAGTTCATTGGCAATTGATCTCCACATGTATTTTGGGGTTTATGATGTGCACATATAAACTTATAACTTATTATTTTTGTCACCACTCGTTGAGTGGGGTGCCTTTTGTAACTACAGATCTGTGTTCAGAATCTTCAGGGTTACCCATTTTTGTCGGGCAGGCTTCTTTGAAGCACGCACCTGCCTGAACCCCTTTTTCTTGTATATTTCCGGCCTACGCAGTATTAAATACATTTTTCAAAAAGTAAGAATACTATGTGGTTCTTTTTATTATCTGCTTTTCTAGAGTTATGATATGATTACGAATGTCCCCCTCCAGTCTTAGATATCAGGCATGTTCGTCAATGATGGAGGGGCCACTAATAAATTATAGGTTTGACTCCTGTAAGGAGATAAAGAAAACCTAATATTTAGTAGTGGCCCCGTAATCATTGACGACTGGGGCCCTCCCGACCGTCCCCTTCCCATTCGTTGATGTATTAAGGATTTTGGTTTACTTGATATGTCAGTGAAGGAGGAATGACGCCTGATTCAGCGTCTGGTCAGAAATCCACACAAGTACATCCACGATATGATGGAAAGCTTATTGGATAGTTATTCTTATTTTCTTTTTGTTTTTATTTTTTACGAAGTTTTTTCGTAGTGAGAACCCAATTCATAATGACTGAAGCCATGAGTGAGGTCGCGTGCGCTCATGATGAAGGCTCCTCAGTTTTTAAATGCTCTGCGCGGTAGATTCAAACTACGGCGGATTAGTGTTTGAAGAGGATGCCTTATGTAATAGGCATGTTCGTCAATGATGGAGGGGCCACTACTAAATATTAGGTTTTCTTTATCTCCTTACAGGAGTCAAACCTATAGTGTCACTTTCACATATTATTATGGTGTTATTGTATTTGAATCAATTTTCTCATAATACATTTGACTTTTGTATTAGAATAAATGGGATGGATGTAATTACTGGGTGTACCACTACCGACATACAACATAAATCATCTATACATACTTATAATAAAATAAATACTTATAAATCTATAATACTAGGTTAGGTTAGGTTAGGTTGTTTGGTTTGGGTAATGTATTTTTGTATCCAAAGGCAGTCAAAATAGACGGGAACATGACGGTGAGCGTCCGCGTAGTGTAAACAAGACGGGCGGTACACCCGGTAACTACATTCTTGTAGTGGTGATGGGCTGGTCTATCCGAGTGAGAACTGAGCGATCTCTGCCATACCCATAGCTTACTCTGACTGTTCCTTTTACTTATATATCTTCTAGATCTCAAGTGGCGGCGTCTTTTCCGTGGATTGACCTCCCTACTGCCAACCTAGAAGTTGGCAGATTGGGAGCCAAAGCGTCACATTTTTCCCTTGCCCCTCAACTTTCCCTTCATAATTGCTGAGGGGCACAGGGCCTTGGGTGGGGCTTTGGTTTCCCGGGCGTTTCCGCACCCTCCTCAGCTCCCTGCCTTGGAGTGGCTTCGGTCACCCGGGCTTTGTTAGTGGTAAGCAGGGAGGATTTTGTAGGGGCGCTCGTTTATGGCCTTGGCCTTGCTCGAGACCTTGGGGCTGTTCGGCCAGACAGCCTGGGGAACAACAACAACAACAACTACATTCTTGCCGAATAAATTGTTTTACTTCCATTTATTGCCTATATATATACATATTGTCACTGGTACTGTCTTTGGTACTTTCACTATGATTAGAACTCCTGCTTGGAGTGGTAATCAAAGAAGCACCCTTCAGCATAGAGTGCCACCTTGCACTCCACACACTCCATGGTGGACTTTTTCTCTGACCTCGCCCTCAGCCTGGTGTTGTAGCAGACATGGCACCGCTTCTGCTGCTTTCTTCCTGCTGCTGTCAGAGGCAGGGAAATGAGCCTGTGCATATTCATGTAATATGCACAGTGCAAGCGGTCAGTAGCGGCGGGCCCAGCATGTGCCACTGCCCTCTGTGGCATAGCATACTTCTCCAGGAGCTCCTTCAACACCTGCTTTTGGAACTTCCTGGGTGTGTTCTCATTCCGAAGCTTGTATATATTGTAGGCATTCAGAATGGACATGTCAACCATGTGCAGAAAGAACTTTTTGTACCATCTGCACGAGGTACGCAGACAGTCAATTAAGCCTATCTGCATGTCGGACTTGTCCACCAGCCTCATGTTGATGTTGTAGTCCATGACAGCATCGGGCTTGGTCACCCTGGCCTGGGTGCGGCGATCCACCTTGCCAGTCTCCACCATTTCCCCCTTGTGGATGGTGCTCAGGAGGTTGACCTTCCGCTGGTCGTGCCAGTGGATAGCCAGAATGGGCCCCGACTTCTTCCGGAACACATCACCTTTCTTGGTCTTTGGAGGGAAAAGGTGGCATGCCCTTCCTTCTCCCTCGTACTGTGCCTACAGACGGGGAGTCTTGCGCTCATGGAGGTACTTTGAGAGAGTGGGGGACGTGTAGTAGTTGTCCGTGTAGAGGACGTGATTCTTATGGAAATAGCGGTCCATCATGGCTTGCACCACTGCTCCGCCAAAGCCAATGAGGGGGTCCACAAGCACGTCCCCTTCCTTCCCGCTGTAGACCAGTCCTAGTCCAGGACATAGCCAGTTCGGCAGTCGCGCAGCACAAAGAATTTTATGCCAAAGCGATGTCTCTTTGAGGGGATGTACTGCCGGAAGCTGAGCTTTCCCCGGAACAGCACAAGAGACTCGTCAATGACGACCTTGCAGAAGGGCTTGAAGTAGGAGGAGAAGCGGTGTCGCATCATCTCGTACAACGTCCTAATCTTCCACAGCTTGTTTGGGCGGTGGACGTCGGTGTTGGTGACAAGATGGAGCGCTGCGAGGATGTCAAGGTACCGGGTCGCGAGACATATATTTCCCGAAGGCAGGGGTGGATATGAGATCATTGGTGATCCAATAGTCAGGCAACCTATGCTTCTTGACATGAGGCATTAGCATGGCGAGTGCCAGGAAGACCACGAACTCGTGATGAGTCACTGGGGTCCACTACCTCATGTGGCCCTTGGTCACCTTGTCAAACATGTGGACCTGGAATTGGTGCTGCTTGTTGGTCTCCTTGATGACAAATCCGGTAACCTCCTCATCAAAAAAGGCCTCTAAAAGCTCATGTGGTGGAGCATTGGGGCCTGCGGGAAAATTGGGGGTAATTCCTGAACCCTCCTGTACCTCATCAAAAGCTGGCACATTAGGGTTGTAATCTTCCCCGTCAGCCAGGTCTTCCCACTGAAAATCGTAGAATGGGTTCTGGCGACGCACACGAGGAGCTCCAGGTGGTGGCCCAGCACGCCCACGGCCAACTCGGGAGGCGCGCGCCCTAGGGCAGCCACCAGGGCGGGCCACAGCACGACGCCCCCGGGCGGAGCGGGTGGGTTGAGGGTCGTCCATGTCCATGTAGTCGTCGTCGTCGTCGTCGTCAGAGTGGTCATCTTGCTCTGACGGTGGACCTATATAGTCATGGCCAGAGTCATCTGTGAGGTGCCCTTCATCGTCAGTGTCCCCCACATAATCTGGCGGGGAACGAGTGATGCGTATTGTGTGGGCGGCATGAGGGGGGGGGGGGGGGCGAGGGGGGGGGAAGGAGTGGCAGGTGAGGCTATGTCCCTCCCGAGGTTCTGAGCTCCTTTGCCTGCGACGAGTGGCAGGAAGCAATGTTCCACTGTCACTAGGCCCAGGTATTGGTGATGCGAGCTCAAAAACTTCGTCAGGAAGACATGTTGATGGCTGGAGAGGTGGGGAGGACCGTGGGGAAAGTTGGGGGGCGTATGGCTGGGGCCGGCAGGGGTGGACGCCGCGGGAGCCTCGAACAAAGCCTGCCTAGTCTGCTGTCCTTTTTTGACATATTTCCTGCTTTTCCCCTTTTCGGCAGCAGTATGTCTCCTGTCGGGGGACCTAGGAGGCAAATAGGCCGAAAGTGGGGGGTCCTCAACCCTTGGCAGTGGTGGGGAAGAATGGGGGGCGCCCGGGTCATCTTGGGTGGCTTGGGTAGATAAGGGAGACAATTGCGGGCGAGATGAGTCACCACGCTCACTCACAGCCTTATCCTCACCAAGTCTTTTGGCTTCTTCCCTGGCTACCGCGGCCGCCTTCTCAAGTACCTGCTTCTTATAAAAGCGTAGCTTGAAAGGCGATTTAGCTGGCGAAGGGCTTGGAGTCGTGTCACTCAAGTGAAACTTGGAGATTGACCTTGAACTCTCCCACTTTCCCCACTTCACTCTCTTCACCTTCAACAGCTTCCGCGAAAGCTGTTACATCACCTTCATCACTCTCATGTTCACTCGCAAATCCCCTAAATTGCGTACCATTGTCACTGTCATCGCCATAATCACTAGACTTATAATTTGACGATTTATCACTGTCTTCATCATCAACAATATGCTCTCCTTCAGCACGCTCATAAACTCTCAATGTCTCCTCAATACCTCCTGGAGATAACACATTTAGGCGGTGTCGTCTGCGTAAGACGCGACGAGCTTGGGCGGGCGTCGTAGGGAGCACGGTATCGGACACAGCGGAATCACTTATTGGCGTACTATCCATGATGGCGTCGGGGTAGAGACTGATGCCGCGGCGTAGTTCACGTCTGGTGGCGCTGTCTACCACCCCACAACAATATTTTTTACACACGCCATTCGAAAGCATATACGCAAGCACCCGGAGCCTCAGAGCCCTACCGGGTTCCGCAGGGGATGTTTGTTATGGGTGCCTCAGAGCCCAACCGGGTCTGAGGGGTTAACCTAACCAAAAAACCTAACCTAACCTAAATGCATTTGGGGGCTATTAGGTTAGGTTAGGTTAGGTTAGGTTAGGTTAGGTTAGGTTAGGTTAGGTCTAGGTTTTTTGATTAGGTTAACGATAAAAAAAAACAAAAAAAAATCCTAAGAAAAAATGAAAAATCCCAAGATTTTGTTTTCCCGAGGATAAAAATTATATAGCTTAGGCTAGGCTAGCAATGAAGCATATGATGATAGGAACCCAAAACTACCATTAGAAATTTGTTGCCTATATTGTTGCATCTCCTATATATTGACCCGGAATGCTACCAAGTATGACCAAGTACTGTATAGGCTAGGCCTAGGGTCTACCATTAATCCCCACATGACATAGCCTAGGCCTAGGCATATCACTACAATGACACCACAAAGTGATTTACAAATGAGAGTAAAAATTGAAAGAATCACACCACAAACAGTAACATTGGTAGTCAGGCTAGGACTTTGATATCTGACAGGAGTGACAGCTCGGCTGGCAGCGACTCCAGCGAGGGTCCCGGGTCTGAAAGTAAAAGTTTACCATTCCAATTTTTTTTTTTTTGGGTACGAATTTAGTTTCTGGACACCTATTTGACAGGTACCGCCAACGATTTAATACATACAGTACTGTAAAAAAAAAATCAGTTTCCACGCATCCAACACCAAGCTACACCCTTTTCTGGTGTACGAAACACTAAAAAAGCAATGGGGACACCCGGACACTTTAATAATGATAATATGAGACGAAATATAAAGACAACTCTGTTGCGTTCGTGGAAGTAGCGTCGCTTTGTTTACTTTACGCTCGGAGTGACTTTCTGCCAGACCCGCCTTGGCGGTCGACTTAAAATGGCTAAGCTAACCAGTTGTTGGGTAATTTTTTTGGTAAATATTTACCTATGTTCCCGTTAAAATATCCTCAAGTAACCTATTAAGAACTGGTCAGGGGACTGGTTAGAACTTGTAGGATGTTTAATTGAAGTTCGGAAATCAGTATTTACTGAGAAATAAAAGTCTTAAAATGCGCTATGTTTTACGAGAGGGCCTGTATGCCGCCACATACGCGCGGCCCCGCCCACTGCCCAAAATACTGATTTTCGCACTTCAATTAAACATCCTACAAGTTCTAACCAGTCCCCTGAACAGTTTTTAATAGGTTAGGCCTACTTGAGGATATTTTAACGGGACCCTAGGTAAATATTTATATTTTGTTTTATAAAGACTTGCGTTATAGGCCGTGGGATACAGGATGGGTTGAAAGGGGGGCTCTGCCGATTGCGCACATGACATGATGACAACCGTACACCCGGAAACTACATCCTTCCCAAGTTATCGTTTTCAATACTAGGCGTATTACCGGACGAGAAAAAGGTGTAGCGGCAAGAATGTTAAGTGCGGGCGTACCGCCAGCCTTGTTTACACTACTTACAGTAGATCCTCTGGAAAAAGGCAAACTAGGCCTGTGTATCCAGCTCAGTACCAGTACTTGCACTGCTGCGGTCGTTCACGGTGTTGGCGGCGGTGGTAGCAGACGCAACATTTTTACTATTCTGTATTTTTGCTTTATAATCAAACTTCAAATCTTGTCTTCCGCATGCTTTATCAAGATTACTTTCAAACTCCCTTATTGATTCGGAATCGACTACATACTGGGGCAGTGCGTTCCACTCATTTACCACTCTATCACAAAATGAGTTCTTTGCCTTCTCAAGCCTATTTCTTTCTTTGTAAATTTTGTTCCCTCCCACATCAAGAAGATACCTTTACACACATCCTCATCATACTTTCCTGACACTATCTTAAAAGTCTCTATCATATCCCCTCTCTTTCTCCTATATGCCAGTGTCCTCAACCTCTGCTCATAGCCCGCGTTCTTCAACGTTGGTACTAGCTTGCTAGCTCTCCTCTGCACTTTCTCCACTGCTTCTATATCCTTTACCATCAGTGGCGGATCCAGGGGGGGGCCCCCCCCCCCCTAGTGACCAAAATTGCGCCCTTACATCTGATATATACTGCATTTTATCTGAAATACAATACATATAAAGAATATTGTGTGAATTATGGCGCCCCTCATGTATATCAGCCCGCCCCCTTAGGCCTGAGCTGGATCCGCCACTGTTTACCATATATGGAGCCCACACCTGGTTCGCATATTCCAGGTGCGGCCTAACCAGCGCTGTAGATTCCTGAAGATTTCTTCGTCAAGTGACACAAATGTCCTCCTTATCAGCCCTACAATTCTATTGGCTTTGTTTATCTTTTCTGCTAAATGTTCTGAGAAATTTAACTTATTGTCTATCACTACTCCTACTGTACATCCTTTTCTGCATTCACTTCCTCCATCGCTTCATACATACTGTATCCTACCTTGTCTATCTTGCTTGTCCCAATCTGCATGTACTTGCATTTTTTTGGATGAAAAGGCATTAACCCTTCTGGCCCTGGTGTCATTTTAATATGACACCACGAAATAAGGGCAGGTGCCCGGGTGTCCTTTCAGGAGATAGTAAGCTTTCAGCTCAGCTTGATCTGAACGCCGTGCGTCCGACGCATGTAAACAAAGCCGATCGTTGCGTCACCGCACCTCCGAAAACAAGGAGAAGACTCTTTTGTTATTGTATGTCGTTGTTTCAGTAGTGAAAAGATCGTCATATTGCTAACATCGCCTGAAAATGCTCTCCACTAAAATCGTCATCACAACTGAACCAGTTGACTTAGAGAGCTCTACTCAACGCCAGTCTACAGATTGGAAACCGCACTACATTTATAGATGCGTGGGAAATTTCTAGCAGTTAAAATTAACCAAAATACGGTAGCTTAGGCCTAGACGTTTTTCGGCCAGATCGCCCGGGTACGCCGCACTGTCATTAGGAGAGCTAGCCCGGGCCAGGAGGGCTAACCAATGCTCAGACCATCCCTTCATGCCCTCCACATCTCCTTGAAGCAAACTCACATCTTCCTTACTCCTCACTCTTCTATACAGCTTAGTGTCATCCGCATACAGGTATACCTCACTTCCATTAGTTATAACTTCAGGTAAGTCGTTGATAAATATAACGAACAGTAGTGGTCCCAACACAGATCCCTGAGGTACCCCACTTGTAATTTCCCTCCACCCCGAGCCTATTCCATTCACCAGTACCCTCTGTCTCCGATCTTTCAGGAAGGCTTCTATCCATTTCACACATTTCTCCCTCACCGTATATTATAGCTTCTAACTTTCTCTATTAACCTTTTATGTGGGACCTTATCGAAGGCCTTCATAAAATCGCAATATACCACGTCTATTACATCACCATCCTCTAGAATTTGCATCCAATCATCTACCACCTTAATTAGCTGTAGTACCGTCGACCTCCCCGGCAAGAATCCGAACTGTCTCCCACTGAAAAGTTGGTTTGATTTCATATGCTCCATTATTCCTTCTCTAATTACCGTTTCCATTAGTTTACACACAACACTTGTCAAACTGACTGGTTTATAATTTCCTGGGTCATTTCTCTTTCCCTTCTTAAATATAGCTGTTATGTTCACCTCTCTCCAGTCCATCGGGATTTGTCCTGTATTAAACGATACCTCAAATAACATTTTCAATGGGTCTACTAACATCTCACCTCCTTCCTTTATGATTCTTGGGTGTATCCCATCCGGTCCCGGGGACTTACTTCTGCTCATTTTTTCTATAGCCCTTCTTATTCTAGCATGGGAAAACTCTATTAGTTCTAGTGCCGGTGCCTGTTTGATGGGAATAGTAGGCACTGCATCATCCGACTCCACTGTTAGTACCCCCCCAAAGTATTTCCCCAGCACCTCTGCTTTCTCCTTATCAGTCTCCGCTCTACTCCCATTATCCAACCCCTCTTTTCATTGGCAATTCTGGGTTCGTTCTTTTCCTCAATTTTGTTTTATCCTTATATTCCCTTACTGGTACACTTTTGGATACAGCATTCTCCAGTTTGACTCTAATTTTCCTCCACATTCCTTCAGCGTCTTCACCGTTCAAGTATTCCCCCCAGTCAATGTCCAAACACCGTCTCAACAGCTCATAATCTGCTCTATCATACATGTATATTTTTCTATTGCTTCTATTATCCCTCTCTGTTTTAACCCTTAAAGAGCGGCGCTCGACTTAAGTCGTGCACCAATTTGCAGCAAGTTAGGAGCATTATTAAGGCTTTTAAAGGGTTAAAATCGAGTGCAAATGGCCGGGAGAGCAGCGGGCCAGACAGCCGACTCCCAGGGCTTACCGCCGCCCATTAACTCATGTTCCCTGTGTTCTCGAGAGGCCGGCAGTATAGCCAGTAGTGAGCATAACTGGGAAAAATATACCGATATATGCTAAACTTCCATGTTCGTGGCACCACTACAAGAGAACCACGAGTGCTACGTAGCTCGTTCTGGTCTCATTTTGAAGCTTTTAGTGCCTAGTTTTTTGCTAAAAAAAAAAAAAATCTTTCATGCAGATGCTTGATTTATCATGCAGGAGGGCCTGAATATGCCCAAAACACCCCGCTAGACAAGGGTTAATATTGCAACTAAAGCTTATACAGGCATGGTCACTACGACCTATAGGGCTATCCACATTGACATGTTCCACTATATTCTCCTCATTGCTAAAAATCAAATCAAGTACACTCCCCTGCGTCCCATCTCTATATCTTGTCATCTCTGTAATATGTTGCGTTAAAAAATAATCTCTCACTTTCTCTATAAACTTGTTTTCCAGGCTTTCCTGCTAGAGTAGTACAATTTGCCCAGTTAATCCTTGGCAAATTGAAATCTCCAATCAAAATCTTATATTTGTTCTCTCTATTATCTATTTCCTCCATTGCTTTCAGTAGGTTATCATCCTCTTCCCTACTATTATTTGGGCTTCTATATATAGAGGCAATTAGAATTGATCCTCTTGTACATTTTACTTCAATACACAAATACTCACAATACTGCTGTCTCATATCCACCTCATTAACCCTCCTGGCCCGGGCAGCCTCACCAAAGGACGGAGCTCGTATCCGGGCGATCTGGCCGAATATCAACAAAAGTAAACTAAGGCTAATCTCGCTTAATATATTACCTACATTAATCAAAAATATATAGAAATGGGCGCCTTACCTTGCTGCGTAGAATGGCGTTGAGTAGAGCTCTCTAGCTCAACTGGTTCTGGAGTGATGGTGATGGAAGTGGAGGTAACTTTTGCCGCGTATTTACCTCGGCGCGTCCGAACACTCAACCGCGGCCCCGGCTACGATGCCCAGTTGCACTCGTCGCTTCACCCGCAATTATGCCGGGAAGCGATTGGATAGTGTTTTATTGGTTATTCTGTCATTTATTATAGTTATTATGTTATTTTCACTCAATAAAGTTATTTACATGAACTTATTTGTCTCTGTCACTTATTACTTCGTTTTATTATTATTATTATGATTATAGTGTCACTTTCACTGGACTTTGATAATTGGTAGTGTCATTTCCCCTTTTATGTATTGTTAGGTAAGCTAATAATATATATAGTGTCACTGTCACTTGTTCATATTGTTATGAAGGCACTTATTATTACTTGTGTGTGTCTCTTTCACTTATACTTAGTTTTATTATTATTATACAGTACTGTCACTTTGACTGGCCTAGGCTTATTGAGTGTCATTTTCACTTATTTATTGTTAAATATATATTTTAGTGTCACTTTCACTTGTTCATATTGTTATTGAAGGCACTTATTATTACTTATATGTGTCCTTTTCACTTATACTGTACTTAGTTATATTATTATTCTTAGCCTACATTTGAGTGTCACTTTCACTTCAAAAGTTTGTTAGAGTGTGGAAGTCGTTGAAGCAGGTGCCAGCACACAGTCCAACTTGACACTCGAGGCATTCCCAAGTGGTTTTTGTGGGTTCTGCGAGTTGTGTGGCTGCACACATGGCACCTCTTCTGACTCCTAGCGTTACTACCTGGTGCTTTGAAAGGAAGGGAGTTGAGCTGGTGCTTCCTGAAAAATTCAGCACACCCTGTTCTGTCCAGCTGGCCTGGTCCTTGTAGTGGCCTCCCTGGTGTACCCGCATGTTTAGCCAGGAGCTCAAGTAGCACCTGCTTGTGGAACTTCCGCAGGGACTCGTACTTCTTGGCTCCTGGAGTCCTCAGACGGTAGATGTTGTAGGCATTGAGGACCGACATATCTACCGTATGCAGGATAAACTTCTTGTACCACCTGCAAGATGTTCGCAGGCAGTCGATGAAGCCCATCTGCATGTCGGACTTGTCAACGAGGCGCATGTTGAGGTTATAATCCAGGACAGCAGCTGGTTTCTGGACGGGGTTCTTGGTTCTTCGGTCCACCTTCCCTGTGGCGACCATCTCGGCCTTGTGGCATGTGGTGAGGAGGTTGACCTTGCGCTGGTCATGCCAGTGGATGGAGAGGATGGGGCCACTCTTCTTGTGGAAGATGTCCTCCTTCTTCGTCTTGGTTGGGTAGCCTGGCATGCCCTTCCTCTTGCCCTTGACTGTGCCGACAGTTCCGGTCTTGCGGTCATGGAGGTACTTGGTCAGGAGAGGCGACGTGTAGTAATTATCTGTGTAGAGGATGTGGTTTTTATTGAAGTGCTTCTCCATCATCTTCTTCACTACAGCGCCACCAAAACCAGTGAGGGGGTCAGTCACAATTTCTCCAGCCTTGCCGCTGTAGACTATAAAGTCCAGCACATACCCCGTCAAACAGTCGCAGAGGACGAAGAGCTTGATGCCGAAGCGGTGTCTCTTTGACGGGATATACTGTCGGAAGTGCAGCCTACCACGGAACAGGACCAGAGACTCGTCGAGGCACATCTTCTGGAAAGGAATCAGGTAGGTGGTGAACCGATGACGTATCATGTCATACAGCTTCCTGATCTTCCATAATGAGTCGGGAAGGTGGACTGCCATGTTGTTTGTCAGGTGGAGATAGGAGAGGATGTCGAAGTACCTGTCCCTGGACATGTACTTGCCAAATGCTGGAGTCGTTATGATGTCGCCAGTGATCCAGTAGTCTGCCAGAGCGTGCTTCCTGATATGTGTCATCAGCATTGTGAGTACCAAGAACACATATACAGTAGGGTCTCACATAAAACGAGTTTATGGTCGATAAACGAGGGCGTTTTATGCGATTTAGTTTTATGTGAACACAGCATTTTGGTGGCCCAATATCGTCAATGTTCACTGGAAGCGTAAATTTCCGTCAGGAGCGTACGATATTTCGGCGTTCTATATGAAAGCGTACGATATTTTGTACGTTTTGTACGATATTTCGGCGCTCTATATGAAAACTCCTCGGATTTGCCCCACTTTGGCGGCGGACTCGTTTTATGTGATCACATTCGTTCTGATCGAAAATTAAATATTAATATTTTAGGTCGGTCGTTTTAATCGAGACTCGTTTTATGCGGGACCCTACTGTAGTTCTGCCACAGTGACAGCTCTCCATGCCACCATCTTGGCACTGGTCTTCCTGCCAAGAAAGTTGGCACAGATCTCATGATGGTTGTTGGTCTCCTCGACGAGGTATTCCATGACTTCATTGTCATAGAGGCCACAGAAAATTTCACTGGGGGTAGCAGCTGGGCCACAGGGAAATGTTGGTGACACCCCGGAACCCATCTGTACCTCGTCAAAAGCAGGACAATCTGGCTCAAAATCAGCCCCATCTGTCCACACAAACAGGTCGGATGCTGATGCTCGAGGTCGTGCAGGTGCAGCAGGCACACGCCCAGTGGCAGCGGCGTCGGCAGACTGACCACGTCCACGACCTCGCCCTCTCGCTCGTCTTGTCGGGACTTCCTCTTCCTGTTCCTGTTCCTCTTCCTCCTCAGGCGACGTCAGGTCATCTGGGGCAATGTTGGGGTCGTCAGCATCCTCTTCAGGAGACAATTCGGGTGAAGAAGTGACCGGGCGTCGGCGGTGTGGGGCGCGGGAGCTTCAACAATGGGAGCTTCGGCCTCGGGAGTTGGGCTCCTTTTGCGGCGAGCCGAGGGCTTCTCCACAGCAAATAATGCTCTGCGGTGTGTTGAGGGCTGTGGCACACTAGTAATACCACTTGAAGAGGCCCTTTGGTCATCCTGAAGGAGAGATGAAGCCGAGGGCTGTGGGTGACCCACGCGGCGTCCCGGGTCAAGGCGTCGGGACAATGGAATGCGGGTGGTTGCTAGGCCAGGGTCGGCGTCATTATCACTGTCTTCAGCTTCCCTATCCTTTTCTGCAGATGCCCTGCATGCTTTTTTAGCTGCACTTTTCACCAACGATTGTTTATAGAAATATTTGCCCACTTTCAAGGGCGTACGGGCAGGCAAAGGGGAAGGTCCTGGGCTAGGGCTAGGCCTAGGCTGACCTAGCAAAGATGGCGAGGGGGTAGGCCTAGGTTCTAGCACACTTGGAAGCTCAATGGCACCTTCCTGAAACACTTCCACATCAGGATCATCACTACTGTCTCCCCCCTCAAATAAATCGACATTATCGTCGTCTCCAAAGCCAACGAAATCGTCATCTTCACTTGCACTTATATATTGTTCCTTGTCCACCAAGCTTTCACCACTGCTCTCTTCACTATCAAAAAGTTGTCGCTGTATAGCGCTATCACTCAACAAACGCTTAACTTTCTTTCGTTGAGCTTTCTTCTCGGATGCAACAGGCGTTGAAGTTGCGAGCGGGGTAGCACTGGGGCCCGCGGGAGGTTACAGCGAATCGGACACGTCGGAAAGCATTTTTTCAGTATAACTCGCTATGGCGGCCACGTACGAACTGATAACACTAGTAGTTGAGGCTTGGTCGCGCTGCGGTCGCTCCTGCAATGCAAAATTTGGCCGCGCGAATTTTGAAGCACGCTTTCAAGCACAAAGATTTTAAAATGACACCCGGGCACCGGCCCTTTTTTTTTGGTGTCATTTTAAAATGACACCCGGGCTGGAAGGGTTAACCTTGAGCTCTTTTCTTACATAAATAAACAGTCCTCTTCCGACCTCTGCTCTAATAGCATTCCTCTCATATAACTCAAAACCCTCCAAACTATACTCCACCAGTTCCCTTTCAATTCTAGTATTTTTTGGTCTTACTTCCTGTAAGGCTATGACATCAGGGTTTTCCTCTTCATCCTGCAACCTACATATCAGTTATCTTTTCTTGTCCTGGGTAAACACATCACATTACTAAACATAATCCTTAATCCATCTACCATTCCTTCAGCAACTACACCATCCCGCTCCTCCTGTCCGTACCCTACTCCCCCCTTAGCACTACTGGGTCTGCAACTTTGTCTCCTGTCTCTCCCTGTGACACCTCCACCCTGTTCTCCTCCTCCGTCACAACTCCTATTACATTCTCTTCCCTCCCTGATCTCCCCCTCCCTTCTATTCGTATAAACCACTTCTTCAATTTCCCATCCCTCACTCTCCAGTAAAAATTTCTCTTATCGGTAAGATTAGGAGTAGTGGGCGTACCACTATTGACAGGACACATACGGGCGCACTATTTTGAGTTTTCACTAGTGTTTTCCATTATTATTCTTTGTTACAAGTGTCTTTTAACTTCACATTATGTTGTTTGCCTAAACAATATTAAAATATTTACCCCGATAGGTGGGGAGGGCATGAAATATATCAGGGAAAGAGAGGGGTTGAAAAACTCTATGGATAGAAAAACCCGTGGTGGTCGTGTGTATCCGAACACATTCACATTCAGGGAGGATATATTAATTATGGATACAGGAATAACTAGAGGCCACAGCTACAAAGTAAAAAGACCTACCTGCAAGAACGATATCAGGAAGTTTAGCTTCCCCTATAGATGTATTGACAAATGGAATGGGCTGGAGGACGAGGTGGTAGGGGCAAGGAATATCCATATTTTCAAGAAAAAATTGGATAAAAAGTAGACTGAGAGACGGGACAACACGAGCTTAGCTCAACTCCTGTAAACTACAATTAGGTAAATACAGTCGAGAAAGCGTCTGTGATTGGCTGAAAGGAATGAGTATCGTGACGTCACGCCCGCTATGAGTGGCGGGCGTATTTAAATAACCCTGATCACCTACCGAGTTTGATATTGTTGAGGCAAACAATAATGTGAATACAAAACCCACTTGTAACAAAGAAAATTAATGGGAAATGCTAGTGAAAACTCAAAATAGTGCATCCATTACTATATGTGTGCTGTCAATAGTGGTGCGACCGCTAGCCTATTTGAAGTTTACTACCGCTACTACGATTGTTGTTTCTGAGACCTAGTATATTATATTAACCTAACCAAACAACCCAACCTAACCTAACCTAGACCCAGTACGTGGGATACTAAACTAGCCCTTGCATGCCAGGTAGAGCGGATTCATAGTACTCAGTACGTGGCATACTAAACTAGCTCTTGCATGCCAGGTAGAGCGGATTCATAGTACAGTAAAAGTTCTTTAATCCGACGACTGATGATTCGAATCTCCCAATAGTCTGAATTTTTCAATTTGAGGCCAAATCCGAATTCACCCGATGGTCCAAATTTCAAGAAGTCCCAAAGTCCCCTTTTTGAGACACATAATGGAGCACACACATATCATATGTTCATGAATTCACTTTAAAAGTTTACCATTGTCATTGTAGCCTATTACCTACTTCAAAACATTCAGATTAATGGTCAAAGGAAGCTACTGATATAAACGTAAACACCACATCGTCTGCTAGAGAGTTTGTTTTGCTCTTGAACGCATCCTTGGGACGCTCCGATGCGCTACTGGCTTGCACCGCATTTTCTGCAAGCGCATTCAGTCTTGAGCTTGAAAACGCACCTTTGGACGTTCCGATACGCTACTATTTATAGTTCAGTGATCGGAGCGTCCCAAGGGTGCTTTCAATACAATATAATATAACAGAGCATGTCACAAAAGGAAAATTACAAGAACCTCTCAGGGAAGTGCCGTTGTTAAGGCATTACTTCCCGAACCATATCTGATCTGATCTTCAAGAGCAAGACAAACTCGCTAGTAGACGATGTGGCCATATGGTGTTTACGTTTATATCAGCAGATTCCTTTGACCATTAATCTGAATGTTTTGAAGTAGGTACTGTAATAGGCTACAATGACAATGGTAAACTTTTGAAGTGATTTCATGAACATATGATATGTGTGTGTGTCATTTGGGTGGCCTAATGCCTCAATGTTTTCGTCAGGCCATTAATACACAGGTTCATAGGGGTAAAGTCCGATAATCCGAAAAATCCACTAATCCGAACGAGGGCCGGTCCGCTGCCCTTCGGATTAACGGAAGTTTACTGTACTCAGTACGTGGCATACTAAACTAGCCCTTGCATGCCAGGTACAGCGGATTCATAGTAGGCTACTCGGTATAATCCTGCGTAGCGGGAGTAATGATATCTCAGGAATTTGGCCTAGTTACAGTATATATATTTTTTTTGTACTTCTACTGTATATCTATTATGAATGTTACGTCGGAGATGGTTAGAAGTGAAAAATATAATGAATAAATTAATGTTTACAGAGTATCTGTGGACTCACTTTCTACAATTTCCCAGATCAGCTGGTGGACGATGAGTGGAGGCGAGTCGAGTTGTATACTGATATTCTATTGGTCAATAAACTGGGTGTGACGTCACGAGCGATGATGGCATAATGAATGGTTGTTGTGGGAGTACGTCAGTATCTAGACGGTGACGTCACAAATTCTCGCGATATTTTAACAGTTGTAGAAATACACGTCAGTCCATATAATGAGCCTCTTTTGTTTCTCAATCCCTCTACGACATCACATTGATTAATTTATTATCCTTGGTGTTTATAAGCTCTTGGAGTCGGGCCAGTCGGCCATATTTGAAATGGTGGAACTGTTGTTCAATGAATAGTGAAGTGTTTTTGCTTTATGAAAACACCTACACCTTCTATTTAACGGGATTATGAACGGAGCTTCCAGCGGCATTGTGTTAATTTGGTTGCAGACCATTATTCTCAGTACACCAAGGGTAAGGGTTTTATACCGTCGTTATTTGGGTCCAAGCCTAGGCTACGTTTACCACGGAATCTTTAATGTATATCCTCAATACAGACTTATTTCCTTCACTTACCTCGTCAATAATAACCCATATAGGTGCAGAGGGCATAAATTATATCAAAGAAAAAGTGGTGTTGAAACATTATCTGCAATTTAGCCATGTTGATCAACTCTTAGCCCACTTAATATAATATTGTGGAACAGATCTACTGTACCGGTATTTAGGTGGTTTCCGTTTGTGGATTTGTATATTTTTCACACAACTAGTATTATGACATAATTAATGCACTGTACTGTAATTCGCATATTGATATTAAAACAGTAATTGAATGACCGAGGTTACTCTGATTTATATTGACTAAACTCGCGGTATTTTTTACCTCCGAGGTTTATAGTCTAATATGTAGGCCCTAGGCCTATTTGCTGACCATGAATCCTCCGAGGTTAGTCTAATTTGTATTTGATGACCATGAATCCTCCGAGGTTAGTCTAATTTGTATTTGCTGACCATGAATCCTCCGAGGTTAGTATTATTTGTATTTGCCGACTATGAATCCTCCGAGGTTAGTCTAGTTTGTATTTGCTGACCATGAATCCTCCGAGGTTAGTCTGATTTGTAGTTGCTAACAGCGGGGGTGTGGGGGCGCAGCCCCCACTATGAACACTAGGTTAGGTTAGGTTGGCTTGATTGGTTAGGTTCATGCCGTCGGACGAGTGTGGCACAGTAGCTGGCATGCAAGGGCTAGTTTTGTATTTCACATACTGAGTACTATGAACCCAAAGTAGCTGGCATGCAAGGGCTAGTTTAGTATTCCATGTACTGGGTACTATGAACCCACAGTAGCTGGCATGCAAGGGCTAGTTTAGTATTCCACGTACTGGGTACTATGAACCCACAGTAGCTGGCATGCAAGGGCTAGTTTTGTATCACACGTACTGAGTACTATGAACCCACAGTAGCTGGCATGCAAGGGCTAGTTTAGTATTCCATGTACTGGGTACTATGAACCCACCGTAGCTGGCATGCAAGGGCTAGTTTTGTATCCCACGTAATATGTCTAGGTTAGGTTAGGTTGGGTTGTTTGGTTAGGTTAATATACTAGGTCGCAGAAACAACATTCGTAGTTTTTACCCCACAATTTCCATATTTTTTATAGCCCTTCCCACTATCGGGGGCCGTGTTTTTAGATTCTTGGATGATGGGTAAATAGTAATTTCCATGAACAAAATTTTATTATAGAAAGCTTATAAATCATATAAATAACAAATCCACAAAAAAACAATCCTTGAAAATAGCTGTGGTCCGTCTCCTTAATATTGACCGCAAAAAATGGCCATTCTAATCAATCTCAGAGCTCTTTCGGACATCCTCACTGTTTACAAACGTCTTCTTTATGCAGTATAATCGATATTTACCCCCTGCTGGCAACATAGATGACGATTTCACTAATTCATGGGGGGGGGGGGGGGGGCAAAGCCCTCCCTCAAGCCATCGTGTATTCCACATTCGAATTATAACTAAGACCATGAAAACACTCATTTCTCAAAATTTGGAGGAAAAAATATGAAAAATACGGGTATACGGGGTAGCCTATTGCCTTAATTACCCTTAGTATTTATTGATAAATAGAAACGCTTTGAATATCAACACGCAAATTACACAGTGCACTAATGACATTATAATACACGTTGTGTGAAACATGTACACCGCTGATGTAAAATTAACCGGATGTAAAATTAAGCAGGTGTTAAAATAAGCGGGTGTAATGACGCTATGTTGGCCGAGGGCTGGAATGACGTCATCGCTGAGGCCCGCCTTGGCTGATGAGTGATGACGTCACGATAGTCAACAACCAATCACAAGCAAGGATACACAACGTCTTGGCTTTGTTAATCAACATGGCTATATTCTAGTTAATCGCCGTGTTTCAACCCCTCTCTTTCCCTGATATATTTCATACCCTCCCCAGCTATCGGGGTTAGTATTGTTGAGGTAAGTGAAGAAAATAACTAAGAGATATGAGGATATAAATAAAGATCCTTAGGTAAATGGGCAAACAAAATACGGTTACTCCCGCTACATAGGATCTTACCGGCTACTCTAGCAACCTAGCAGTATCCTACCAAGAAGAGGGGTAAGGAAGGAATGGTTCTCCAGGGCTATTGGTGTAAATAGCCGGCTGGAGAAGTATTGCAAGGCAAATACTCTTCCATTCCTGGATAACTGGACCCTCTTCTATGGTAAGGATGAACTGTATGCCCAGGATGGAGTACATCTCTATCGACTAGGAGTTTCGACCTTAGCCAGCTCACTCGACAAGTCTGTTGCGGGGTTTTGTTAATAAACCATAGGTGTGTAAGTTGTTGTTGTTGTTGTTTTTCCCCAAGCTGCCTGGCCGAACAGCCCCAAGGCCCCGAGCAAGGCCAAGGCCATAACCGAGCGCCCCCACAGAACCCTCCCTGCCGACCAAAATAAAGCCTGGGTGACCGAAGCCACTCCATGGCGGGGAGCTGAGGAGGGTGCGGTAACGCCCGGGAAACCAAAGCCCCACCCAGGGCCCTGTGCCCCTCAGCAATTATGAAGAGAAAGTTGAGGGGCAAAGGAAAGATGTGACGTTTTGGCTTCCAATCTTGGTAGATTAGGAGGTCAATCCACGCAAGAGACGCCGTCACTTGAGATCTAGAAAATATATAAGTAAAAGGAACAGTCAGAGTAAGCTATGGGTATGGCAGAGATCGCTCAGTTCTCACTCTGATAAACCAGCCCATCACCACATGACTAGAACCCAATCCTCTCAGCATAAAATAGAATCCCAGCCACATGAAATTGATAGTAATAACGAACATTCTGATCGCGTAGATTTTCCGTCTAGGTCTAGTAGTTCAACAGGTAAAAATAAATTAGTTAAAAACAATAGAAAAATAGTTGCAAATACAAGTAATAGTTTGAGGGTTTATTATACAAATTGTAGGAGTTTATGTAACAAAATGAACGAACTTAGAGCACTGGTTAGCAAAGAAAATATAGACATAATAGCGCTAACTGAAACATGGATTAATACATAAACCAGGCATATTTTAGCAGTTTGATATACCGGGATATAGAAATAACAGAAAACGCAGCTCATGTAGTAATGACGGGGGGCAAATAGCATAAAATATAGCGTCGAAATAGACGGGAACGTAACTGCGAGCGCACAACATGACGACCGTACGCCCGATCACTACATCCATCCCGGTGTAGCTTTGTGTTGGACAGTTGGATGCGTGGAAACCGAAAAAAAATATGTAGGCTATTAAAGGACAAACTGGATTTTAGGTCACGTATGGGATAAAATGTTTTAAATTCTTACAGTTTCTTACAGTAGATCCTCTGGAAAAAGGAAAACTATGCCTGTGTATCCAGCTCAGTACCAGTACTTGCACTGCTGCGGTCGTTCACGGTGTTGGCGGCGGCGGTACCAGACGCAACATTTTTACTATTCTGTATTTTTGTTTTATAATCAAACTTCAAATCTTGTCTTCCCCATGCTTTATCAAGATTACTTTCAAACTCCCTAATTGATTCAGAATCGACTACATACTGGGGCAGTGCGTTCCACTCATTTACCACTCTATCACAAAATGAGTTCTTTGCCTTCTCAAGCCTATTTCTTTCTTTGTAAATTTTCTTAGAGTGTCCTCTCGTTCTTGTTCCCTCCCGCATCAAGAAGATACCTTCACACACATCCTCATCATACTTTCCTGACACTATCTTAAAAGTCTCTATCATATCCCCTCTCTTTCTCCTATATGCCAGTGTCGGAAGCCCCAGTGTCCTCAACCTCTGCTCATAGCCCGCGTTCTTCAACGTTGGTACCAGCTTGCTAGCTCTCCTCTGCACTTTCTCCACTGCTTCTATATCCTTTACCATATATGGAGCCCACACCTGGTTCGCATATTCCAGGTGCGGCCTAACCAGCGCTGTATTGAGATTCCTGAAGATTTCTTCGTCAAGTGACACAAATGTCCTCCTTATCAGCCCTACAATTCTATTGGCTTTGTTTATCTTTTCCGCTAAATGTTCTGAGAAATTTAACTTATTGTCTATCACTACTCCTATATCCTTTTCTGCATTCACTTCCTCCATCACTTCATACATACTGTATCCTACCTTGTCTATCTTGCTGGTCCCAATCCGCATGTACTTGCATTTTTTTGGATGAAAAGGCATTAACCAATGCTCAGACCATCCCTTCATGCCCTCCACATCTCCTTGAAGCAAACCCATATCTTCCTTACTCCTCACTCTTCTATACAGCTTAGTGTCATCCGCATACAGGTATACCTCACTTCCATTAGTTATAACTTCAGGTAAGTCGTTGATAAATATAACGAACAGCAGTGGTGCCAACACAGATCCCTGAGGTACCCCACTTGTAATTTCCCTCCACCCCGAGCCTATTCCATTCACCAGTACCCTCTGTCTCCGATCTTTCAGGAAGGCTTCTATCCATTTCACACATTTCTCCCCTATATTATAGCTTCTAACTTTCTCTATTAACCTTTTATGTGGGACCTTATCGAAGGCCTTCATAAAATCGCAATATACCACGTCTATTACATCACCATCTTCTAGAATTTGCATTCAATCATCTACCACCTTAATTAGCTGTAGTACCGTCGACCTCCCCGGCAAGAATCCGAACTGTCTCCCACTGAAAAGTTGGTTTGACTTCATATGATCCATTATTCCTTCTCTAATTACCGTTTCCATTAGTTTACACACAACACTTGTCAAACTGACTGGTCTATAATTCCCTGGGTCATTTCTCTTTCCCTTCTTAAATATAGCTGTTATGTTCGCCTCTCTCCAGTCCATCGGGATTTGTCCTGTATTAAACGATACCTCAAATAAATTTCAATGGCTCTACTAACATCTCCCCTCCTTCCTTTATGATTCTTGGGTGTATCCCATCCGGTCCCGGTGACTTACTTCTGTTCATTTTTTCTATAGCCCTTCTTATTCTAGCATGGGAAAACTCTATTAGTTCTAGTGCCGGTGCCTGTTTGATGGGAATAGTAGGCACTGCATCATCCGACTCCACTGTTAGTACCCCCCCAAAGTATTTCCCCAGCACCTCTGCTTTCTCCTTATCAGTCTCTGCTCTACTCCCATCATTCAACCCCCCTACCAGCTCTGGGATCCCTACTCTTCTTGTTAACTTTTCCTGAATGTACTTCCAGAATATTTTTGGATTATCCTTCACATTTCTAGCTATCTCTCTCTCCCTCTCCTTCACCCCCCTCCTTGTTTCCCACCTTATTTTATTGTTTATTTGTCTGCGTTCCAGATCCACTTCTTTAGCTTCTATACTAGACCCCCTGTTCTTTTTTAACAATTTTAATCTTTCCCACAATCGTTTCTTTCTTCTAATCAATATCCAAAGCTTTCTTTTCATTGGCAATTCTGGGTTAGTTTCCATTCCTCAATTTTGGTTAGTTTTATCCTCAATTTTGTTTCCCTTACTGGTACACTTTTGGTACATTCAGTCTAATATTCCTCCACATTCCTTCAGCGTCTTCACCGTTCAGTCCCCCCAGTCAATGTCCAAACACCGTCTCAGCAGCTCATAATCTGCTCTATCATACATATATATTTTTCTATTGCTTCTATTATCCCTCTCTGATTTAATGTTACAACTAAAGCTTATACAGGCATGGTCACTACGACCTATAGGGCTATCCACATTAACTCCCTCCGACATATTATGTTCCAATAAGTCCGAGGAGGCGGGAGCCCCGGGATCATTGCCACTGCCCCGCACTACACTCACAACAACACTGCGGCCGTTAGAATTATCGGAGGTGAATGAGGTTGCCACCAACGGTTTTATCGTATGGTAACTTATCGGACTTACTGAGCTCATATGACGCAAAATCGCGTCATAAACTTATTGGAGAGGTATAGAGATAAGTCCATATGACGCGATCGCGTCATAGGAGTTTTTGGTTCACTAGTCCATATGACGCAATCGCGTCATATATGTCTGGGGGAGTTAACATGTTCCACTATATCCTCTTCATTGCTAAAAATCAAATCAAGTACACTCCCCTGCGTCCCATCTCTATATCTTGTCATCTCTACAATATGTTGCGTTAAAAAACAATCTCTCACTTTCTCTATAAACTTATTTTCCAGGCTACCCTGTCCCGCTGGAATAGTACAATTTGCCCAGTTGATCCTTGGCAAATTTAAATCTCCAATCAAAATTTTATATTTGTTCTCTCTATTATCTATCTCCTCCATTGCTTTCAGTAGGTTATCATCCTCTCCCCTGCTATTATTTGGGCTTCTATATATAGAGGCAATTAGAATTGATCCTCTTGCACATTTTACTTCAATACACAAATACTCACAATACTGCTGTCTCATATCCACCTCATTAACCTTGAGCTCTTTTCTTACATAAATAAACAGTCCTCTTCCGACCTCTGCTCTAATAGCATTTCTCTCATATAACTCAAAACCCTCCAAACTATATTCCACCAGTTCCCTTTCAATTCTAGCATTTTTTGGTCTTACTTCCTGTAGGGCTATGACATCAGGTTTTTCCTCTTCATCCTGCAACCTATATATCAGTTCTCTTTTCTTGTCCTGGGTAAACACATCCACATTACTAAACATAATCCTTACCATCTACCATTCCTTCAGCAATTACACCATCCCGCTCCTCCAGTCCGTACCCTACTCCCCCGTTAGCACTACTGGGTCTGCCTCTTTGTCTCCTGTCTCTCCCTGTGACACCTCCACCCCGTTCTCCTCCTCCGTCATAACTCCTATCACATTCTCTTCCCTCCCTGATCTCCCCCTCCCTTCTACTCTTATAAACCACTTCCTCACTTTTCCGTCCCTCACTCTCCAGTAAAAATTTCGCTTATCCTCTTCACCCAACTTTCCATTATTTTCATCAGCCTTTTCTTGTAATTCCTTGAATTTTTTCCTTTGTTCTATACTCAAATCCTTCTTTAGTCTTATGTGTTTCAGTTTATCATTTGTATTTAGCCTCCAACTAAAATTTGTCACAGTCTCTGCCACTACCCTAGTTTTAAACTGTACCCTTATAGGTCTCATCTCTCCCCTTTTATATCTACCTATCCTACTGACCTCCTCCACCTGCCCTTCCCATCCATATCCATCCTCATCCACACCTTTCATGACCTCCTTCACTGTCTCCATATCCCTCACTTTTCTCACTCCATTATCATTCATATGAGTCTCTATATCTCCATACAAGATTACACCCCTATCCCTGTCCATGGCCTCCCTCACGACACTCTCCTTGTTCTTCATGACCCCTACAACTGCACTCTCAAAACTTTTTTTGGTCATATTGATTTCTTCCTTTTGCTCTTTCAGAATATCCTCCAAATCCTTGACTTTTTGTTTACCTACCACCGTCCATGCAGTTGACTCCTTTACTTCCGTGAAATGTCCTTCGTATTCCTTCAATGCCATATTCTCTGCTCCCAGTTCATCTACCCTTTTCAATACCATCTCTAGGCTCTCATTAACTGCCAAAATAGGCCTGCACTCACTTCCTTCGCTAAGCCTATTCCCTTCCCCACCTGTCACACCACACATTACACACAGTGCCTTAACTTTCTCACCAATATCCCCCTTCCATTTCTCCGTATCACTCATCCACTTTTCCAAATCCTTCACAACAATACTAACCTCTTCTAACTTCTTATCTGTGCTCTTAAATCCCCGAAAACGTTGTAACCTTCCTTCCGCCTCCGTCATCCCGAAATTCCCTCCGCCATGTTTGTTTACAAACTTAACAACTCACAACACTACCGCTGTCCCGTCACTACACACTTTTATTACACTATATCACTATATTATATATATATAAATGTATACTATAGCTTTGTCATAGAGTATTTGTCACCACAATATATGTCTTTACCGCTGCATATTAAATTATTTTTCCTTAGACTTTGTGGGTTAACCCTTAACTAGCGGCGCGCAACATAAGTCGAGTATAATAAATCTGGACTATCTGGCGGCGCTCGACATAGGTCGTGTGGCAATTTCAGCACGTAATGTTGCTGAGAGAGAGAGACAAGTGGTGGCAGGAGAGTAGCGAGCGTATGACTGCTCCAGACCACCGCGGCGAACCTACTGACACGAATCCCACCTCCTCCCTCCCTCTCTCACTCGCTACATACGGAATTGTATGGGGAAAGTGCCGAATTACATGCTTTTTGCACTCGCGTTGCGCGGTTGTTGCAAGAAAACTAGCCATCATAAAAGGATCGTTATGGTGTCATTGGAAAGCTCTGTTTATGCCCTTTCAGGAATAGATACTTGTTTTACGCTCTGGGCCTTATTTAGGCATGAAAATGATCACGTAAACAGCCCTATTTTGGCTAAAAACACCCCGCTGGGCGGTACATATAAATAAACCGCTAGCCCGCTAATCTAGTGTTAAATAAGGGTGGAAGGAAAAAAGGCGGCCATCTTGGATCAGCTGAGAACTAATATTTTTCACTTTTTTACCGTATTTTTAGTATTTTGTAATATTCTATATCAATGCTAACCCTGCGGGGGTCTGGGGGCAGCAGCCCCCAGGTTAGGTTAGGCTGGTAGGTTAGGGTAATGACAAAATATGGTTTTAGGGGGCATGTTTTAATATTGCAAAATAATGGGTTAGGCTAGGCCTAATATAAATTTGCAGAAGGAAAAACACCTTAAAACACACTAGGCCTAATCAATGAAGGAACTGATGAGAAGAAGGATTATAATACAAAAAACACGTACGTGACCTAAAATCCAATTTGACCCTATTAAATCCTTGGGTAATTTTTTGGTATATATTAAGCAAACCACCCACCAATTTTCATGACAATTTTGAAATGCATGTTGGAATCCCTATAAACTGTACTTAATTGTTATGTAAGTTTGATAATTTGGAAAAATCGATTAAGGGAGAAAATTAACATTGAAAATTATATGTAAAAAGTCTCCCATAAACGGCGGCCCGCTATGTTATTGTAGTTTGCGGCCTAATTTAGTCTGTTAATTCACTTTCTCCTTAATTGGATCCCCTATGAAGTACAACAGATTATGATGACATAGTGACGGGTGTTTAGAGGGGGCAGAACTCCCCCTTCAACATATTACGTGTCTCACAGTAACTTCTATTATATAAACAACCCAAGAATTTTCACAGATATTTTAAATTTCATTTAGGATGTAATATAACCTATACTCCATGTCAAAATAAGTGTCAACCCTCGAAAAATTCTATTAAGGGAGATACAGAACCTAGAACCTGTAACCTATAACGATATTTGTCCAGGGTTCACCTCCCCATAGACGGCACACAACACGACTCGGCGGACCTCTTTCTCCCTGCCTTTCAGTCTAATTAACACTAGGAATTTACCTAATTTTCTATCCAACCAGCGGGGGTGGCAGCCCCCACCCATAATACTAGGTTAGGTTAGGTAAGGTTGGTAGGTTAGGCTAAAATCTTTAATGTTGCTTAATTGTTGGATAATGGATAATGAGCTTACTGGGTAAGTTCATTTTCTATCCCATGTATCATCCAACAACTTTTGCCAAAACTTGACCTTTTTTTTTTTCATCTTGGGGGTTTCTTAAGTTGAAAAACAAGAAACACCTGAGCCAACTTTTTTTTGCCACTTTCTGACTTTTATGAAGCTGAACAATCTTAAAATCCCAGCCAACTTTTGCCAAAACTTGGCTCGATTTTTTTTCATTTTGGGGTTTTCTTAAGTTGAAAAACAAGAAAACCCGAGCCAACTTTTTTTTGCACTTGCTGTCTTTTATGCAGCTGACAAATCTTAAAATCCGAGCCAACTTTTGCCAAAACTTGGTTCGGGTTTTATCATTTTGGGGTTTTCTCAAGTTGAAAAACAACAAAACCCGAGCCATCTTTCATCATAAAGCCATTATATCGCCTTTTTATGTCTTTAACCCCACATTTTCCCAGATCTTCATAGCCCTCCCCACTATCGGGCGCCGTGTCTTAAGATCGTTGGATAAAGGGGAAAACAATTTTTGCGGAGGTTGAAACTAATGTCAATCACTATATATTGATGCAAATAAACTAAAACTAAAAAAAAAAATAATGAAAATAATTGGTGGGTGGTTTCCTTAATATTTTCCCACTTTTTTTAAAAGACTCGCAGCGTTATTATACATAATTTATTAGGGAAAGTGAAGCTCTATGGAATCCTTATAATATACTCACATAGATTCCACTGTGGAAGAATAGTTGGAAAAATGTTATTTTAATACCACAAATATTTCAGTGTTTTTTATAAACAAAATTGGTCATTTGCATCAATATACAGTATAGTGTTTGTAATTAATTAGAAATCTCGGGAAAACCTATTTTCCCCATTCGGCCTATCGATCGATGTTGAGACACTCTCGCTCCCGATAGTCATTTGAAAAGACATTAGCCTAACCTAACCTAACCTAGTATTATGGGTGGGGGCTGCCGCCCCCACTGGTTGAGTACTAATCCCTTAATAAAAAAAAAAAAAATTGGCTGTCGATTATACGAAGGTAAAAAAAAAAAGTCGATGAAGTCTATGGTGTTTACTCTGCAATCTTCAGCTTGATTGTACATTGATAACGGGAAAGTACCGTATTGACAACCTTGTTACGAAAATTAAATTTTAGTACCATACTTTTATATTAGGCTTTTACGAGGGTTTAACACATTTTCATATGATCTTTAGAGCTATCGAGGACTGAAAGTACCGTATTGACAACCTTGTTACGAAAAAGAAATTTTAGTACCATACTTTTTTATTAAGTTTTGCCGAGGGTTAAAACAAATTTTCTTATGATCTTTAGAGCATATAGATTCAATATTTATCTTCAAATATATCAACAAAATTTGTGGTATTAAAATAACATTGAACCGAATAGTTTTGATAGTTAACTAGGCCTATAGTTTTGATGTAAATACTACCGCAACTACGAATCTTGTTTCCGAGACCTAGTATATTAACCTAACCTAACCAAACAACCTAACCTAACCTAACCCTAGACTGCCTAGAGTGCCCTAGACCCAGTACGTGGGATACAACACTCTAGCCCTTGCAAGTTGCATGCCAGCTACTGTGGGTTCATATATTAGACATACAATAACATCTTTGTAGAACATACCACTTTACAGACGGTAAAGTGGTATGTTCTACAAAGATGTTATTAATAGTATGTCTAATATATGAACCCACAGTAGCTGGCATGCAACTTGCAAGGGCTAGAGTGTTGTATCCCACGTACTGGGTCTAGGGCACTCTAGGCAGTATTACCATAGCGAGTGTAGGCTACTCCATTTCAAACACTTTTTGTAAACATGAACACGTCCGTAGCAGAGCTCTCAAGATTGCGGGACTGAGTTTGTTTACGCGCGGGACTATTTATACCGACAAAATCGAGTTACAAAACTTATCAAAACTAGGCTATTCTACCACAACGGAATCTATGTGAGTATATTATAAGGATTCCATAGAGCTTCACTTTCCCTAATAAATTATGTATAATAACGCTGCGAGTCTATTCGCGATAATTATCAATCCTTGCTGGTAGCCTACCTGTCAAATAGGCCTAGGTGTCACCGTGTCCAGAAACTAAAATCGTACTTTTTTTTAATCTAGGCTAGCAGTCTAGGCCTAGGCTAGTGGCTAGCCAACCCTAAATTTCATGACAAAACCCAAGATCAATTGAAAACACGGGAAGGAGAGTTAGCCTAGGCTAAGCTAAACTTACCAGGTAAGGCCCCAAATTGACCACAAGGCACAATAGCCTAGCCTAGGCCTATGTCCTAGATAGTGATTACTGATTAGGCTACCTTCTGTGTCAACCATAAATTATTCCCTCGCTAATCTAACAATACATGTTAAGGTAATTTCCATTTAAATTTTTAAAAGGACCAAACATAGGCTAGCTAGCCTAATTGGAATTGTCAAAATCCAGAATCGTGCAACTTCAAACCTTCCTTAGTTTACATTTGTTAACCAATATGCAGCCATGTTTGTGGTTGTATTAGGCTATATCAAGACACCCACCTGGCGAAGTTACTGAACTGGAAACCGGTATACACTTCTTCTGTGGACTCCATTTTAATCCGTAATGCAACTTTCTTCAACAATCAGCTCGACCAAGATGACAAACTCCGTCCACAAAGGCTTCTTCTTCTTCTTTAGAACCCGCCCGCAGACCGTGCAGATCCACAGGGCTGACCTTTGTATCGGTACTGGCTCAGAAACGTTAGTAGGAGGGAAAGTTTAGAGTAGAAGGATAGTTTAACCCGTGGAGCCCCGGCTAGTTTTGTAATGTTTGCGCACCAGAACCCGGCCGGTTTTCAAAAAATGGTTTTATTCCAGAAACAATAGCGAATGGGTTAGGAATGAAGGAAAAACCGCTCAAAAAGCTTAAAAAATGATCCTACAGAGCCCCCGAAAACGGATTTTACAAGAGTAAAAAATTGAAGGCAATTATCCCAAAAAAACAGGTTATTGCGCGCTCGCGCACACGCACGTGGACTTTGAGAGTTTTCAACCATCGGCACGGTTGCGTGGGATACGTACACAGTTCCCATACAAATCTGAGCCCTCTTGAGTGGCTACACCTGAGGTTACGGTCGGCGCAATTAGGGTGACGCGTCAGGCGCGTCTCTGGGGCTGTGCGTTACATACATCGCCAACGCGTCAGACGCGTCGCTGGGGCTGTACGGGTTAAGAGACAGTTTTGTTTTGTTTTTATAACCCCCCCCCCCTCCCATTTCTCTTCCTCCACATTTTCTCCAACATCCTCTTCACCATCTCCATGTCTTGTGTTTCCATCTCCTGTGTTAACCCCAATAGCGCCCCTACCCCTCTATCTTCCCTCTGCTTAATCTCCTCCCACCCCCTCTCCCCAACTCTATTCCTCATGTACCTCTCCAACTCGTCTCTCTCCTCATTATATCTTGTACATTCGGTTACTATGTGTTCTACATCCTCTACTATTGGGTCTCCTCCCATTTCACATTGACTGAAGTGCGGTCCCACTCCATTCCATCTCCTTGTTCTCTCATTCGTTTCTAGCGATCCTGTTCTTGCTTTAAATAGAAGTTTCGATCCCCATCCTCCATCATAGTATAGTTCTCTAGCTGGTTTTTCCTTCTCTCTATAATATACCAGCGTGGCTTTATTTTCTACCCCCTCCCTCCATCTTCTTCTCCCCTCCTCCTTTATCCCTTTCTCTATCTCTCTGACACATCCCCTCCCATTTTCTAGTATGACCCACTCCTCTCTCTCATTTCTTTTTCTAAATTCCCCTCCTACCCGGTCCTGTTTTATATTTATCCTCCCCAATCTTTTTTTGCACTCTCTGTTCCATTTACTTTGCTCGCTCGCCCATCTGTATACCTTCCCCGGCCACCTATCTTCCTCCATCCCCTCTAGCCTCACTTTGTACTTCCCTTTCGCTTTCCCAATCCTTTCCTCAAACGTACTCCATCCCATCTCCCCTCGGATTGCTTCTTGAGCTACGTATTTATTTGCCCCCAATCCTGTCCTCCCGATTTTATTCTGTATCGTTTCTAATTGCTTCGTTTCCACCTCTGTTGTTTCTACCGCCTCTAAGCCGTACATTATTGCAGGTACTCCTAATCCTTTCCACAGCTCTCGCACTATTTCATAACTATTCGCTCTTAGCCTTGTCGCGCTCCATAGTCTCCCATTCCATTGTTGCATTTGTCCCACCTTTTCACTTTTCGCCTTCTCAAACCCTTTCTCCGTGATCGTTACCCCCAGATATTTATACTCCCTTGTCTTCTTCATTCTGTTTCCTTCCAGTGTCCATTCCTCGTCTTCTTGAAGCTCTCCATTCATTTTCATCACCTGGCTCTTTTCTTTACTAAATCTTACTTCAAGTTCCTCCCCGAATCTCTTGCTTCCTCTAGTAGTCTCTGCAACCCTCCTCCCGTTTCTGCCATCAGAACTACGTCGTCAGCAAACAGCAGTACCCCCAGTCTTTCTTTGTTTATCTGAATCCCCTCCCCCACTCTTTTTATCCTCTGTGTCATTTCTTCCATATATAACGCAAATAATAACGGCGATAATACGCACCCCTGCCTTACCCCCCTCTTGCTTTCTACCCATCCCGTTTCTATATTTCCTAGCGCGTACTTCGCTTTTGTTCCTTGGTACATCGATGTTATGATGTTTATATTATAGGTTTGACTCCTGTAGGGAGATAAAGAAAACCTAATATTTAGTAGTGGCCCCGTAATCATTGACGAACATGCCTATTACATAAGGCATCCTCTTCAAACACTAATCCGCCGTAGTTTGAATCTACCGCGCAGAGCATTTAAAAAACTGAGGAGCCTTCATCATGAGCGCACGCGACCTCACTCATGGCTTCAGTCATTATGAATTGGGTTCTCACTACGAAAAAACTTCGTAAAAAATAAAAACAAAAAGAAAATAAGAATAACTATCCAATAAGCTTTCCATCATATCGTGGATGTACTTGTGTGGATCTCTGACCAGACGCTGATTCAGGCGTCATTCCTCCTTCACTGACATATCAAGTAAACCAAAATCCTCAATACATCAACGAATGGGAAGGGGACGGTCGGGAGGGCCCCAGTCGTCAATGATTACGGGGCCACTACTAAATATTAGGTTTTCTTTATCTCCTTACAGGAGTCAAACCTATAATTTATTAGTGGCCCCTCCATCATTGACGAACATGCCTGATTTCTAAGACTGGAGGGGGACATTCGTAATCATATCATAACTCTAGAAAAGTAGATAATAAAAACAACCACATAGTATTCTTACTATTGAAAAATATATTTAACATGGCGTAGGCCACAAATATGCAAGAAAAAGGGGTTCAGGCAGGTGCGTGCTTCAAAGAAGCCTGCCTGACAAAAAATGGGTAACCCTGAAGATTCTGAACACAGATCTGTAGTTACAAAGGCACCCCACTCAACGAGTGGTGACAAAAATAACAAGTTATAAGTTTATATGTGCACATCATAAACCCCAAAATAATCGTGGAGATAAATTGCAAGGGATCTCCACTGTTCTAATATTAAATTGCTTTTGCAGCTAAAACTACTATAACAACACCGTTGTTTTGTACTAACATTGTACTAGCACAATTTCTCACTGAGAAATGTTCATATCACATTAACCTTAAATTGTATCACAGCTCTCATACTCCGGCGGGGTCTAGGGTGTCCTATGTCAACTGACTGCACCCCCCCCTTCCGTGAAAATAAACAAAAGTGACTGCAGGGCCACCTAGACCCTCTGCCTTAAAGCTATACATGGTAAGGAAGGTTTGTCTAGAGCAACTGACAAGTATCTAGACAAAAACGTATGATTAGACGCCCACAACTGAGTGGACGCGATATCGTCTACTGAAAAAAATTTCAGGAAACGTAAAGAGGCTGCCCATTTGCGTAAATCGTGGGCCCGACCCACAACGCCGGGATTACTCTCTTTAATGACTTCGACCAGAAGAGAGGCTAATCGCCGTTTAAGTAAGCGTTTACCCGTACTTGCTACCCATAAAGCACCTTGGGGGTTTAGAGGAGCTACTCTCAAATATTTGGTTAGAGATTGCACTGGACATAGATTATGATGCACCTTTCCCCTTTTTAACGCCGGCACCGTGAACTCAGAAAACACATGTGCACTGTGCTCATTCTTGGCTACAAAACCTGGGGAAGGTGCAATGTGAATACATTCATTAAGTCTACCAAACCTAAGGCAATTAGGTGTGTTGCTCATCGCCGCCAGCTCAGACACTCTGTTCCCGGTGGCCAAAGCCAAAAGGAAAACCGCCTTTTTTAAGAGTAATGCAAAGTCTGCAGTATTTTGGTACAGACGAGAGTGAAGTAAAGACAAAGCTTTGTCCAGAGACCAAGTAGGCATGAGCTGACGGGGAGGTGGGCGAAGTTTAAAACAAGCTCTCATAAAACCTGTTTCCTCCGCCACCGGTATGGAGAGACCTGTGAGGTCTAAAAAGGGCACTCTAATCGCAGTTAAGTGATTTTTTAATGTTACCACAGATAAATGTTTCTGCTCAAACAGATAATTTAAATAATTGAAAACTAAAGCCACTGACGGCACAGTCTGTTCCGTTCTGATGATCCAGGAAGTAAAGGCCTGCCAATGTGAGTGATACTGTCGTTTCGTAGACTGAGTATATTGATTGATTAATTTATTGGTCACATCTCTACCGTATGGTGCTAGCCACTTGGCCTCCTGAATGTCCATAATGCAAAAGTCAGCGAGGTCGCTAGGTTGCCAATCGTGTCTAAGTGGAAATACCCGACCGGAGCGATACCGGGTCCGGGCACCACGTTTTCAATTGCTGGTACCACAACTGCGCCGGCCACAGGGGCGCGATTAGCGAGACTAAGCCTCGATAATCTCGTAGTTTGTTCACTACGTGGCACATTAGTGATGCATCTGGCGGCGGAAACAGATAGATGGAGCTCCATCTGTTCCAGTCTGTCACTAGGGCGTCTGGCCCCCCTGCCGGCGTTTTCGCCCGGCGGGTGAGGTATAGAGGGAGTTTGTGAGTCTCCTCGGACGCAAATAGATCCACTTGTGGATGGGAGAGCTCTGCAATCATTAGGCTGAAAATGGGTTGCTTGAGCTCCCATTCTACTGTCGTGCTCTGTCTCCGGGACAGAGCGTCTGCCCAGACGTTCGCTACGCCTGGGAGATAAGATGCGTGAAGGTAAATGTCTAGTCTGTTGGCTAGAGTAAAAATCTCTTCCGATACGTTTAGCAACCTCCTTGACGCCTTGTTTCTGAATACAGTGAACTGCATTCAGATTGTCCATTCTGAAGGCCACCGACTTGCCCCGTAACGCCGGGCCGTGAGCTTGAAGGAAATACAAGGGGACTAGTAATTCTTTGACATTGATGTGAGAGATTTCTAAGTGGGACCAAAGCCCCTGACCCTGGTGCCCCTGATTTGACTGAAATCCCCACCCTATTGTGCCTGACGCATCCGTGTCTACCCATACCGTTGGAGGAGAGGTCCATGACATGATTGAGTGCAACGTTTCCCTCTTCGCCCAGACCGCTAGTAAGGTGTGGATTAATTTCGGGATGGGCCATAATTTTCCCGCCGGTAAAAGCGGGAATTATTTGTTGCCTTCCAATATTAATCGTTTTACTTTCAACCGGCCCAACTTGACAGTTAGTTGAATTCAGTTGAGAGAGCCGACCAGAGACTCCCAGACCCTCCGCGTCGTAGTCAGACTGTGAAGAAACATGAACAGTTTCCTGCGAAACCTGTTGCGATTGTCCACACTCTGACTAAGAGTGAGAGCGGCCGTGTCCCAGACCAGCCCTATCCACTGAATTACTCGTGAGGGAACAAGGTTTGACTTTACCAGATTTACCTTGAAGCCTAGAGTTTTGACATGATTTAAAATGATATTGACATGTTTTATGCATAATTGTTGTGTCTCTGCCACCACCAGCCAGTCGTCTAGGTACCACAACACTCTGATTCCCTGTTTTAACAATGGCATCAGGGCTTGCCGGACTAATTTCGTGAATAATCGAGGTGCTAGGTTCAAGCCGAACGGCATCCTCTGAAAAACAAAATTTTGGTGCCTGATCCGTAAGGCCAAAAACCTTTGAAATCTTTTGTTGACCGATACGTGCCAATAGGCGTCTGTCAGGTCTAGTGAACACATCCAACCTCCCGGCGGAAGTGTTAGCCTGATTTGGTGTACTGTTAACATTCTGAAAGATTCGTTGTGAATGTGAAGGTTCAGATAAGACAGGTCTACGACCGGCCTCATCTGAACACTGTCCCTTTTGGGAACGAAAAATAGTTTGGACGTGAATACAGGGTAATTTGGGGGGACCGGGATGATGACATTCTTGGCAATCATTTCCTGGACCAGTGACTCCACCTCTAAAGAAACAAAATTCGCCGTTATCGGCTGACGTAAGCGAGGTCGCCGGAGCCACTGCCAAGTGATGCCTTTGCGTGCCACCATCCGTGCCCAAGTGTTTAATGGCCATGCTTGGTGACACGTTCGGAACGACCCAGTTAGCAGACAAGGGTTCGCCGGCTGTACTACCCTCGGGTCCTCCGGCCTTAAGGTTGGCACCGGGAGTGAGAGAGACTTTAGTTTTTTGATGGTGGGGTTGGTGGTGCTGGACGCTTTGCCGGCTGGCTGGTGCTGGCCGAAGACTGGCCCTGACCTGGCTTATTCTGGCCGCGTCCTCTCTGACCTGAAAACCTACTCTGTCTATGCCTGAACTGACCTTGGGGGGAGTGGGAGGACTTAGGCGGAAGAAAGGGTTTAGATCCCCCTGGCTGAGCTTTAGCGGTTGGCCTGGGTTTGGGGAAGTTAAATGCAGGTTTCTTAGAAGGGGTGGGACTGTGCTTGAAAGCCTGTGCCATATTGAACACCGTTCGCCACACTTCAGGGGACATTAGAGAGGGAGTAAGCACTGGTGACATGACCACCTGATTCGCAATGCGATCAGGAAGCTTGCGAACTAAAGACATTCTGAGATCTTGTCTTGCTCGTACCGCCTCAAGCAAGGCGGTGCGTATGTCACCCAAGGATTGGATTGACGACTGGAGGAGCAGTCGCCGGGATAATTCAACCGATCTTCTGGCATCCGCATCTGCGATTGCCTGAGTGGACCGCAGTAAAGACTTAGCCACCTGTTGAGACACTATGTACTGAGAGAACAGGCGAAAAGCTTTCCCCCTTAGCCTAAATTCTCTGTCTAGGTGAGTAGGGGTAGGGGTAGTGAAAGGGTCTTTTAGCTCACAAAGATTAATCTTAGGTGCGGCTAGGAAAGAAAACAAAGCTGACGGGACTCCGCCGGCAGAACCTACTGGCATAGAGAACCATGAATGAGAATCTTGAGGGATCTGGTGGGAAGATTTAGATGTAAATGTGGTTGCAAAGTTTTGAGCCTCTACCTCCCAATCTACCCAAGGTCCTGGACCCAACTGCCCCACCTTCAAGACTGGATTAGCTGCTTCGTCTGTGACGGTCTGTAAATCAAGTTCAGGAGTGAGAGCTGACAGAGTCTTAATATCATTGAACCCATCCAGCTTAGACCAGTCTGAAAAAAGTTTTGAAGCTGAGGCAGGGGGTAAAGCTGGCTTAGAAGCATACACAAAATAGTCTTGGTGATAATAACTAGGTATAGCCTTGATGTTCACGTCCAGTACATTTCCCAAAATATCCAAAGCCGTTAATTTCTTTGATTTGTTGCCCTGGATGACCCACTCACGCGGTACTGGGAGTTCCCCCGACAAGGTAGGTTGGGCGAGCTCTGGTTTAGTGGGGGTCAAAAGGACCCATGACTCGTCTGGTCCATAAAGCAAGGGCATAGCTACCTTTCTGAGAGGCGCCTTGTCTAGAGGGGGTGGATTGACATCCGTTATGACCCTTACATTTGAAGTTGTCAATGCCGCCGTAGCAGGCCTAGTACCCACTGATGTTGACAGAGAGGGGGGGTTAGGGATCTTAGATAAAGCAATCGAAGTCATCAGAGGCCGTACCGTAGAACTTGTCGTGGGAGCCCCCAAGTCCATTGTGGGGGTTTCTTGTTGTTGGCCAACAAATTTAGCTAAAGCATGAGTAAGCAGCCCATTAATTTCTTGCGCAGTAACAAATTGGTTAGATGATGAACTTACAGGTGAATCATTAATATCCTGCGCGGCGTCTAAGCCTGAGCCTGACTCTTGTCCTTCCATCTCCGAAATTATTGAAACCTCGTCTTTCTCCTCCTGAGAAGATCCCGCCGAAGCAGGGGTACCTTGTTGCCAAGATAAGTCAGGAATAGAGGATGGGATCGCCGCGTCCCTGTGGACATCAGCTACTGTGTGACTCGTTTGAGTCGGACGTGGGTGGTCAGACCCTGGCTGAGCAAACCGGCAGACACCGAGGCCCTGGCTTACACTCTCTTGGGAGTCTGAAACATTCTCAATTACTGAACCCCCTGAACTCTCCAATTCCAGGGTTAAAATATTGATGGGTAAATCCTCTTTAGGAACTGGCACCGCACTGGACCCTTGAGTCCTAACACAAACTCTGTCTGGGGTAGAAGTGCGACCCCTCCGGAGTATGTGTTCGGAACATACGAGCTGTGATACTGTTTGTAGGCATTGTATTATAAAATTTCTCTGTAGTATTCATTGCAGGAAATTGTGCTAAAGGCCAATAGTAGTGTTACAACAATTCTTGTTGTAAGTAGCTTTGGCTGTGAAGCAATAGATTTTTGAGAAATCTCGGTAGTTGCAACTACGACTTTTACTTTTGAAGTAATTACTTCTCCATAAGTACACGAGTTCAGTACTTCTACGAATGTACAAGAATTCATTTATGTTTGGTTATATTTTTAGGAATATATCCACTAGTTAATGGGGTTTATATGTGCACATGTAAACTTATAAGTTTTTAGTTTTCACCACTTACTTTAAGTGGGGTGCCTTCTTAACTAGCAGATCTGTGTACAGAGTCTCAGAGTTAACCCTTTTTCAAGCAGGCTTCTTTGAAGCACGCTCCTGCTTGTACCCCTTTTTGAAGATTTAGGCTGTATAAAGTTTATGCACCCGAATATCTTTTTACAAAAGTAAGAATACTATGTGGTTGTTTGATTATCTGCTTTTCTAGAGTTATGATATGATTACGAATGTCCCCCTCCAGTCTTAGAAATCAGGCATGTTCGTCAATGATGGAGGGGCCACTAATAAATTATAGGTTTGACTCCTGTAAGGAGATAAAGAAAACCTAATATTTAGTAGTGGCCCCGTAATCATTGACGACTGGGGCCCTCCCGACCATCCCCTTCCCATTCGTTGATGTATTCAGGATTTTGGTTTACTTGATATGTCAGTGAAGGAAGAATGACGCCTGCAGTAGCGTCTGGTCAAAAGATCCACACAAGTACATCCACGATATGATGGAAAGCTTATTGAATAGTTATTCTTATTTTCTTTTTGTTTTTATTTTTTACGAAGTTTTTTCGTAGTGAGAACCCAATTCATTATGACTGAAGCCATGAGTGAGGTCGCGTGCGCTCATGATGAAGGCTCCTCAGTTTTTAAATGCTCTGCGCGGTAGATTCAAACTACGGCGGATGAGTGTTTGAAGAGGGTGCCTTATGTAATAGGCATGTTCGTCAATGATTACGGGGCCACTACTAAATATTAGGTTTTCTTTATCTCCTTACAGGAGTCAAACCTATAGTTTATGGGAATCCTTTTTGGAGGATTTATGGCTACGGTGTGACCGTGAACTACTCTTAGATTTGGAGGATTCATCGCCGTGACCACTGGTGGAACCTTCCGTCCTACTCTTCTTACTCGCTGGTGAAGAGGCTAGACTAGATGACTGGCGTCTGAGAGGTGACCTAGACCGAGATCTCGCCCGAGACGAGGAGGCGGACGCCGGGGGTGTAGGCTCTCGTGGACGTTTTGGTGTAGCAGCAGAAGATACAGAACCCTGACCAGTCTCCGCCGGCTTATGACACGTGACTCTAGAGGAACGTTTAGGGGGAGGGTGTTCAGAGAGCAATCTATCCCAAAGAGGGACGTTGTCACATTGAAGTGATTTATGTGCAACAATTGTAGTGTAGGCAGAAATCTCTTAACGCTACTGCCGCGGTCTTATCATTGTCGCAAAGGACCTTTACAGCTAATTGGGAGCAAAAAGAACAATTACGCATTACCCAGAGACCCCTTGAACGGTCTAGACATTTAACACACCTTATACAAAGAGTATGCGCAAAAATAGGGATACCAGCACAAGCAGGGGTAGTGCATAAAGCAAAGACTGGGGCCAAGGTAGCCATGACAGAGACTGGTGGTGAAAACTACCGCCGGGTCTGTATTGGTCCGCCGGAGCCCAGCTCTGGAAAAAAAGAAAATTTCCAGGAATTAATGCTCATAAGGTTAACCCAACATGTTCGCACACAAGTGTTAATAACCCACCGGATAACGAGATGTAATGACACAACGATCACAGCTCGCTACGCGGCGGGGTTCAGAATATCTAAACAAATCTTTTGAAGAAAGTGAAGAATACCCTCTGACATAATATAACGGTCCAGCATGGCGATTATAGTCTTTCTGGTGGTGACTGTCTCAAGATTCAATTTTTGGAACAAAAACAACCCCCCATAAAGACGCCGGCCCTTGAAATATTTTAGTAGAATAACACAGGGCAGGCTGATACGAGATCTGATTTCTAACGAATTGTCACAACAAGATCGCCGTAAGTTTGAAGGTAGCGATACCTAATCGTATCACTAAATTAAGTGGTTAAATCGAAATTGAATTGTAAATTCCTTATTTCCTCCACCTAGGAGCACCCGCCGGGTGTGAAAAACGATGTTAACCCCAATTGAACCTTCAATCGCCGTAAGTGTAAAGGCGGCGATACATATAGTACCACTTAAAATGGATTGGTTAACTAACTGAATGACTTAGTTCATCCCACCCTACCAAGGTACACCCGCCGGGTGAGATGTCAAAACGTTAACCCCATAAGTTCCTGTCCCCACTTCTTTGTAAAAGATCGCCGGGGAGGAAAGCCCTTAACAACAGCTAGGTTTTTCATGTGGTTTTGTAAAACCGGGTAGAAAAACTACATAACGTATGTTCGCATGAACAAAGTTTTATAGATGGGTACAGCCATTCCGCCGGGAATCAAAGGGGGCCTGAAACCAGGCACCAACACAGAGACGCAGTCCTGGAGAGCCACAGACACCTCATCGCCGGGGACACCAGCCTGTGTTAAAACCACGTGCGGCCCCACACGGCTCTCGGCCGGGTTTTTTTCATGGTGAAACCGAGAAAAAACCCGCCGGAAGGAAACCCACCCCGAACAGACACCATCTGAACGTACAACGGACACGAGGGAAGCCACGCACGACTAACCTAAGTCCACACAATAATCCGTGGAATTAGCCAATACACAACTAAACCAGGAAACAAATATAGTCCGAGGAATTAGCCAATACACAACTAAAACCCGGATACACATGACACAGTAGGGCATATTTATAAATAATAAACAATAACACTTGTACATGTGGCAAAGCTACGAGCGGCTGGCTAGGCCTAAGTAGACGGCATCATAAAAGTTGAAATATACACAAAACACTGGAAATATCACAACAGGAACCACCGCCAACACACCACTGTAGCAAATACTTCCGGCAAAGGGAAGACTGACTCGGGACCCAGAAAAAAACTTCACTAAGTGAAGAAAAATACGCTGGGAACGTCAGTAAGCAAAGCTTACCTCATCAGAAAGATAAAAGGCAGCAATAATTAACGCGTAATGAAAGCCACCTGCATCACAGCTAACTCAACTGTGAAAAAGTTCACATGTCCACAACAGGACCACGAGGGTACATCCGAAATAGATGCCCCAAAAACACGACCCAAAATACACTGCACTGCGGGCAACCAGCCCAGGACACTCCTGCTACGCATATCCTAACCTTACTCGATACATCCCGGAGTAAACAAATGAGAAAAAACTCACTAGGGACGCAACAAATGCGGAACCAGCGGAGCGTGGGGAGACACGTCCGGGCAGGCTGAGCGCAGAGCAGAGAAGGAGGAATGACGCCTGAATCAGCATCTGGTCAGAGATCCACACAAGTACATCCACGATATGATGGAAAACTTATTGGATAGTTATTCTTATTTTCTTTTTGTTTTTATTTTTTACGAAGTTTTTTCGTAGTGAGAACCCAATTCATAATGACTGAAGCCATGAGTGAGGTCGCGTGCGCTCATGATGAAGGCTCCTCAGTTTTTTAAATGCTCTGCGCGGTAGATTCAAACTACGGCGGATTAGTGTTTGAAGAGGATGCCTTATGTAATAGGCATGTTCGTCAATGATGGAGGGGCCACTAATAAATACTTTTCTGGTATTCCACTCCTTGCCATTATTTTCCACAGCAGTTCCCTGTTTACTCTATCATAGGCTTTCTCTATATCCAGGAATGCACAGTAACCCATTTTTTTTCTCTCTTTTCATTTTCCCCATCACTTCGCTTAGTATATAGATATTATCTGTCCCCCTCCTGTCTCTTCTGAACCCATTTTGCTCATCACTTATTAGCCCGTTTCCCTCTATGGCTCTATTCATCCTTTCCTTCAATATCCCGCAGAAGAGTTTCCCTATTGTGTTTGTCACTGTCACTGGCCTGTAGCTTTTCATTTCCTTCTTACTCTTGTACCCTCCCTTGTGCAATAGTGTTACTCTCGCTTCATTCCATCTTTCTGGTACTCTCTCATTTCCCATTACCTCATTAAACATTTTCTTCAGTCTTCTTGCCATTTCTTCCCCCCCTCCCTCTATGAACATTTCATTTGGTATCCCATCCAGGCCGGTCGCCTTTCCCTTTTTTAGTGCTTTGATCCCTCTCCTTACTTCTTCTATTGTGAGCTCCCTTTCCATTTCCATCTTATCCTGTTCTAGTAGCCTTCTCTCTCTCATTTCCAAGTTCCATTCCCTCTCCTCCCCTTGTTCATTTACTCCCCCTATTTCCTCCCAGTATCGCTTTATTTCTTCTTCTGTCTTTATTATTCTATCTCCCACTATTAGTTCCACGCTTTCTTCCTCTCTACCGGTCTCACCTCTTAACATCCTATACCACTCCTTTTGGCCCTCTTTCCCCTTGCTTCTGATCTTTTCTACTTCTTCTTTCTCGTGTTTTATCATTGCCTCTTGTATTAGTATTTTTACCTTCTTCCTTTTCTCCTCGTATGCCCGTACCGCTTGTCTTTCTTCTCGTTCCCTCTCTCCGCCTTCCCTCCTATTTCTCTCTATCATCCTTCTCCTTTCTCTGTTCGCATCCCTTCTTTCACTTCTTGCTTGTTTTATTTCCCCATTCCACCATGGTTTTTGTTTTCTTTTTCCTGTCCATCTTCTTATTCTTCCTATACTCCTTTCTGCCGCTCTATTTATGTCCATCATCAACTCTCCGTCCATTTCTTCTACGCTCCCCTCTCTTCTTTCCCCTATTTCTTCCAGGTATCCTCTGTATTCTACCCATCTTTCACTTTTTAGATTCCATCTATTAATCTTCCATCTCGTGTTTCCTTTGCTTTTCCATTCCTTTGTGTAGTTTATCACCATGAGTCTGTGGTCGCTTTGTATCCCTACTTCATTTTCTTCATCTATCCACATGTTTTGGATCTCTTCCCTTGCTCTTCCATTCGCTAGTATGAAGTCTATCGCCGATCTTTGGCCTTCTCCGTGTCTTATCCATGTCGCCTTCCCCTCTCCCATTGTTTGGTTCAGTATTTCCATGTAATTTTCTTCCGCAAATTGGATCAAGGCTTCTCCATTCCCATTTATCCTCTCCCCTAGTATCCCTATATGTGCATTCATGTCTCCCATTATAATTATCTCCTCTTCCTCCCTACCCCTTATCATTTCCTGTATTCCTTGGTACTTGATTCTGTTTTCTTCACGTTCCCTTCTGCCCCCTTCCACCGTGAAGTACCCTATTATTGCTGTTATTTTTTCTTCCCTTCCATTATTCATCCTCGCTAGCGTCACTCCCATTATATCCTCCATTTCCTTTGATTCTCCATGCCTTCTCCATTTCCTCTACCCTTTTCCTCATTTGCCGCTGCAATTTCCACTTGTCCTATGCCCTGTTTTAGGCCCCATACCCTCTCTTCATTTTCCTTTCTCTGCATGTTTAGTTTCTCCTTCATTTTTTCCTTTTCCTCGCTTATTCTTTCTCTGTCTTCTTTCCACCTCTTTTCTATTTCCTCCCTCCCATTTCGTTCCCTTTCCAGGTTTTCCTCCCCTATTTCCTTTATTTCCTTCATACATTTCAAACATATTAACGTGCACTTCTTTGCTTGCGCTTCCGTTAGGTTTTCTGCTTCCAGCTTTTCCTGTGGCAGCCATCTGTTACAGCTGCCTCCACATAACGCCATGAACCTCCCCCTTTTCCCTTCCTTTTTTTCCTTCTCTTCTTCCTCCTCTATCTCCCCCCTATCTTCCCTCTCTCCCTTGCCCCCCTTTCCGTCTCTCTTCTTTCCTATTTCCCTTTTCTCCCTTTCTTTCCATTTTTCATCCTCTTCATCCGCGAATGTTATTTTCTTTACCGTTCTTCCACTTCTCCTGACCTGTTTACTTTTCTCATTGTCCATCCCTTCTTCATTTCCTGCCGCCCCACATTCCATTACTGCTCCCTCCTCGCTCCTTCCTCTCTTTTTCTGGTTATTGTCTGTATCCCCCTCTGTTCTTTCTGCCTCCCTTTCGTCCCCTTCCCCCTTCTCCTTTATTTTCTCTCCTCCTGTTCCTCCCTTGTCCTCTTCCCCTTCCCTTGCTACTTCTTTCCCCGTCTCCCCCCTCCCTTGTTCCTTCATTTGTCCCTTTCCCCTTCCTTTCCCTTGGGAATCCCTTGCTTCTCCCCCCCCCCCCCCCCCCCCCTTCGTTGTTCTGTTCACCCCCCGCCCCATCCCCTTCTCTCTCGATTCTTTCCTCTTCCCTTTCCATCTCCTGGCGTTCCTTCTCAATCTCTGAATCTATCTCCCCTTCCTCCATTTTTTCCTCCTTGCTCTTTCTATTCATATCTCTTCCACCCTGTTCATCCTGTTTTTCTCTCCCCCATTCCCTCACCCCCACCATCCCCATTTCCTATTTCCATCTCCCCCGCTATACTGTATCCCCACTTCTATTCTTTCTATCCCCTTCCCCTATATCTACACTGTAGAATGCATAATGCAGAGAGAAGAAAGAAAATACTTAGAGAGATAGTTGTGTAGATATTTGCCAGCACCGACTGGCCCTCCCTCGTGTCGACGCGTTGTAAACGTTTGAGATGGCGTCCCCTGTCCCGCTCCGTCTCCCCCACGCCTTCCCACTTCTTCCTGTATCTCTTCTCCCCGTCGTCTACCCCCTTTCTTCTTCACACTATCTGTTCTTTGTCTTAATCTCACTTCCCACCACTTTTAAAAGTCCTTGGCTTACGAATTTCCCTCGATGTCTCCAGATACACCGGGACACTCTCAGAGTCGACCACCCGCCATCAGACTCAGACTCAGCCTCCTGTCTTAGCTTAGCTCCTGTAATCACGGCTCCCACTTTGCCAGTCCAGGATTTCCCCAGATAGAATGTCAAAATTTCCCTAGATTGGTCACAATTTCCCCAAAATTTTACGACACTGCCTTTGTTTACTGGCTCCTTTAAATTATTATTCCTGCTACTACTTATCATAAAATGCATAATATATAGCGCATTTTTCAAAGACACTGTGGACCATAGAGTTTTTATGTTTTGAAAAACTGGCAAGTTGCTCATGGCAGACCTATAATTGTTAAATATATATAATAAAAAAGCATAATTCAGAGACAAATGTGTTAATTAAACAATAATATTACTTCCTAACTCTATAGGAATGCAAAGGACTCTAATTCATTCGAAATAATAATTTTAAGTATATGAAGGACATAATATTTACAACAATCACCCCTGTGAGTTGTCTAACATTTGAATCATGCCTTGTAACGAAGGCTGTGAGTGGCTGAAACTGTCGCAAGAGTCCTGCCTCCTGGCTGATGGCCACACCCCCAGAGTCCGTTAATCTTTGGTCTTGGCCGAGCTGACCAAAGACAACCAGACAATCTCGGGAGGCTGTCTGCTTCTGTCTGGTTATCTATGGTAATCTATGCCTCTTTGTGCCTTTGAAAAATGCGCTATATAGTGTATGTTTTTATAATGAAACTAACTAGGAATACAGAAATACATATAAGTTTGCTGAAACATATAATTTTCTATTTACATTAGACCATCATAAATCATAGTATCTATCTATATTGTATAGGCCTAGGAAATTATTTTATATAGCTACTTCTGATGAGCAACTGGCAAAAGTCACAAAGTAGGCCTACTGCATTGTTCTGAGGAAACCTCCTCATCTTAAATGAGTTTGCAAAAGAATAAGTCCTCAATTATTGATGTTTATACTTCAGAATTAGTCCTCCGTCGTGTTGCCTTAAATATAATTCTAGATTGTACTTTATGAAGTGTTATGCCCTGATTTTATACAGGATTAACTTGGTATAGGTGAGTTCTGCAAGACTGGGTTATTGGATTTCTTGCAAAATACGTAAAGAGAATCAACAGAGGACATAGATAATCTCGGATAAATGGTTTGTAATACAGCTTTATTATCAATAGCACTCAGGTAGAAGGTACGTAATAGAATTTCACGAACATTAGATGTTGGAGCACTCTAGGAGGTAGGTTATTGGACTTATTACAATCTCCCAGCACTTATCGCGGATTTGGATAGAGACATACTTCCCACTTCCAACGTTCAGGCATTATTCTTCTCAGGGTGTCAATCCACAAAATATGAATTGTGTTATCATTATGGTTTATTATTTTGTTATCATTATAGCGAGACGGAGCGGCGAAGGGGCGAGCTCTAGGGGGGTCCAGGGGCCGGATTTTTATTTAGAATTTAGGTGTCTAAAACAGCATTTCCTGCAATCTAAAAGTAATCAAGATGGAAAGTATGGAGACCAAAATTGTGTCAATTTACCTTTTTTTGTTTCTTTAAAAAAAAAGGGTTGGGGGAGTTTCTGTTATCATTATACAAAAAGTTCATTTGCGTTATCACTAAAAAAAAACCCAGCATCGTTTGACACCCAGATTCTTCTGATCAATTGCTTTATGATACGTAGGATACATGAATCACACAGGTTAGGTATTTCGCTTTGTTAACTCTCTGGTAATATGACTCTTAATCAAGGATGAAAGTATAAGTAATGTGGTTATTGCCCAAGAATTAATCGTAAAGGGATAACTGTAACTAGTTGCACTGGTCTAGGATGTTCACTTGTCTAGGTGATACTTCGGACCGAAAAATATCAGTGAGGGCGAATCAGGTTAAACCTGATGGCAAGAATAATTACGGGAGTCAGTTCGCCTAAGCTAAATTTCACTGATATATATTAATGCGTACTAGCATAGTCACTTGTTATAACATCAGAGAATGAGAGTTGAGCGTTCTCTGCCATACCCATAGCTTACTCTCTCTGTTCCTTTTACTTATATATTTTCTAGATCTCAAGTGACGGCGTCTTTTCCGTGGATTGACCTCCCTACTGCCAACCCTGGCAGATTGGGAGTCAAAGCGTCACATTTTTCCTTTGCTCCTCAACTTTCCCTTTATAATTGCTGAGGGGCACAGGGCCTTGGGTGGGGCTTTTGTTTCCCGGGTGTTTCCGCACCCTCCTCAGCTCCCCGCCTTTGAGTGGCTTCGGTCACCTGGGCATATTAGTGGCAAGCTGGGAGGGTTCTGTGGGGGCGCTCAGTTATGGCCTTGGCCTTGCTCGGGACCTTGGGGCTGCTCGGCCAGACAGCCTGAGGAACAGAAACAACAACAACAATATCAGAGAAAGTTGAGACACAATCGAATACACTGGATGGTTGATAGTTAATAGCACCGCAACACTGGTACTCTGTGAAGTAACACTGTGATGGAGTGTTCCTGGTTATCTTGCGTTAGTGATGTTGGGGGTTAACAGTAGCTCTGGGGCCGTCCAAGCTGTCCGGCAGTGTAGAGAAGGTGTGCAGATGGGCTTCTTGTGGGCGGTTGTGCACCTTTTTGGCAACAATTGCTGATGGGTTAAGACAGTCGATTGTTGCCAAGGAGTTATTCTTGCAGAGTCCTCACTCAAGAGTTTCTCACATAATCCCTTCTAACATAACAAGATCTTTCTGCCTTAGATCAGTTATGAGTTATGATCGTTCGTAGCTCAAGTAGCGTATGGTGCACTATCAGAAGTTAATGAAACAATCAATAATTTGTGAATTTGTTGTCTACAAATATAATATTACTGCCGGTAGTCGCGATCGCAATAAAACATTCGTAAAGGGTTAAAACACTTCCTCACAGAGTTGCACAGATTACGGAACGCCGAACTATCGTGAATCTTGAGGGGGGGAGGGAGGTATTAGAAAGCCACCGCAGTGTGGACAACCGTTGCTTTGGGCTCTAATATTCAACTGCCCGACTGCTGTCTCTGGGTCTTATTTATAGGCAGGTCAAGGAAGCTTCAGGAATGTTCTAAAAGTATTGGATGTCAATGCTATGAAGTAGTTAATTTATTCTGGTGAACTTAGGGGGTTAGGGAAGGGGGTCTTTAATGTGGCAGTAAGTAACTTGTTATCTGATTTATGATCGTGGATATTAAAATGCCCCAGAACGAGAAGCCCACCACAGAAGCCATGAACGAACACCACACAGAAACACCAAAGGAAAGGTCCACAGAACGAAAGGACCAGCTGACCGAGCCAGCCATTTCAGACAGCCCAAGCCGCAGGGCTAAACAGCTCCAGGACACACCCATTTACCTTTTCTAAAACCGACCATTTTCCACACCTCACGTACACTAACCCCTCGTGTCCTACACTTATTAACTACAAAGATGATGAACAGGAATATACATTCATATTAAAAACACCCACGCTGTCCCTAGATCTCTTATATCATTTTCCATGACGAGTATAGATATATGTAACCCGTGCTCAGTCGCCCCTTGCATTGCTCCTCTAGTAACTAAGTATTAATATTAACATTCCCTAACATCTTGTCTTGCCAGACTAAGCTTCTGAAGACCCATCGCCCCATAAATCTATGTATGCAACCCTTAGGTTAAGTATGTTTATCCGCCATTGTGTTCACCTTTTTCCATTTACTTTCCACAATTGTCATACGTCTTCCCCTTGCCTCCTTCGTATCCACAGTCCACACTACGCCAATTTACTTCGTGTCTTACACCTCTTACCCCAACCAGAGATTATATAAGATAACCTGGTTATCAGTATCTGTCATAAGTACCCCGAAACAATAACTAAGTACCCCTACGAACTGCCACTGTGGTTGGTATTTTATATTTAATAGAAAACGCAGTTCCCAGGGCCAACTAATAGTATCCATAACCCTCTGACTGATCACATAACTCTATCTTTTCCAGACTCATATACCACCCCATAGTTGCATTCCCCGGTAGCATTTGGCTAACGTATTCTACTGCCTTTTCAAACTTCCATATCAATTGTAGCCTAATGCCACCCCCACGCCCAGGGACCTTAGGGGCAAAATTTCCCTGTAGCCCTTGAACTCTCCCCCCCCCTCTCATTAAGACACCCGCGCTTCTCGACTCTTGTCCGACCTAGCCTCTCTCTCATACCTCTTGAAGATCCTTGAATTGTCCGTTACTAACGCTCTCCAACCTTTTATATATATACTCCTATCCAGCCTACCTTCACTTAGTAGGCCAGAACAACATTAGAACTTTACTAGCCCCTTGCATGCCATCTATTCTCTTACAACACATTCACAACCCTGCACCCAATGGTCGTCGGTGCGAGGCTAGCCGCCCCGCCAGTAACTAACTTCTATTGTCATACTTCCAGATAAATGTGGCAGAGTTAGCAACCCAGTCTCCACCATATCCAGCAAACCCTACAATTAACAACCAGCCGAGTAAAACCAGCTAGCTCAGGCACCTTCGGTTTTGGTATTAAAGACACTCGCATCTGTCTCATACACAGAGGGTTATTACAAACACTGGTGATATGGCAAGCCCCTAGCCACAGCCGCCGGACGACTATATCAGAGAGGGCGTCCAGCTCCCCCTTTTTGCCCACCCGAGGAGGGAGACCCCCACCCCCGCGGAGGTATACCTGGCCCCTGTTTTGACTTTCGAGTCATTGCCAGGTAGCACAGGAATTCTTCCTATCGATGAACTAACCATAAATGACTAACACCTTTACTAACCTCTATTAACTCACAATAAACCATTTACCTTTCTTGCATGCTCTGATCACTAAATTAGCACCTCAGCTATACCATAGAATGAAGATTGAACAATCTAGAGAGACGCTCCTATCACAGCTGTCCCCATCCTCCTCGCAAAGTAGATCCAGTCTCTCTCCCCTAAATACGTCCAGTATAGCCAAAATAGTACCTCTTACTAAGGCTCAGTTATATGAAAATATAAAGGCTTCCTATCGCCCTGTGCCACAACTGTAAATATCATCTTACCTAGTCCCCATATCTATTGAGAGCTCAATTAAGTCCATAAGACTCGAGATCCCTACTGTCTACAGGGTCCAGAACCGAGCCTATAAATCTAACTCCCGCCCCCAGTCAAATCAGTTGAAAGCTAGACACCAACCAGGGGTCACTACCCTGCAGTTAATTTCTAGCTCTGCCCTTGTGTTGTTCCGGAGTGAGATCCCAGAACCGGCAGACTCCGTGGCAGATTTGGATAGAAGGACCTGCCCACGTATTGAAGAACTTCACACATATGGCCCCCCTGGACGGCCGCGGAACCAGTCGTTAGCCCCCAACATCATGGACGCAAGATAACCAGGACCAGACCCATCAGATACTACCCAAGATTCCCTTTAGCAGTACTACATATTACTGTGCTGTTTTAGATTCACTAATTAATATTTCTACGAAGTGGCTAAGACCTTGCCCAGTGTAATTCATACTTAACCATTCCATTTGGGACGTACTAAGCGATCAGTGCTCTTTAATTAACAGGTGACCTTGACTCTCGTAATTACCTTATTTAGATATTAAAACTCTAGTGATATCTAACGTTCGCCCACTGATTTGCGTTCTATGTATTTCTGAGACAAGGATATAAAACTTAGATCAGTACCCCCTGAGGTAACTAGAATTCCCGTGCTCTAAAAATACGTGTGTCTAATCTAGTCTGTGAACTACTACTTGTGCACCAGAGCTACCAGTAATAAATCTAACAGTGAATATGAATCTATAAGTAACATTGATGGTCTTCGGTATATAAACCTGTGAAATCAAAGCCAGTGATCAGAAGATTAATACCTGAACGTTGGAAGTGGGAGACTAGGCTCCATCCAGATCCACTTATGCTAGTGTTGTTCAATTCTATTATATTGTCTTACACAAGTATTCTGCAGTGGTATATCAATAAACGTGATCATGTAACTTGCTACCATGTGTTTCTTTGTGTTCTCTATTCCTCAAATCTTGTATTGTGCATGCATCCTTATATACCCAGTCAATTTAGAACTCACATTACCCAAGTTAAACCTGTAGAAAAACAGGGCATAACATTGGCGGCAGCGGTGGTTCTTGATTCGGATAAAAGGTTGCATTACACTGCAAGTTTGGAACAGTAGAAGCATGGCAACATCGCGAAATCTTCAGCCACTCGCACACATTCCCAAGTATGATGTAAACACATATGATATCACCAGTTACTTAGACATAATAAAGCCAGTGTACGATGTGGTACTTCATAATGACCGCGAAAAAATCGCCATGGCAATTTTGCATGTTGTACAGTTGGGAGAAGCCGTTTCCCAACTTGTTGATAAGCCTACTTTTAAAGAATTTATTCACCAAATGGTGAAACAGAATACGCCAGAGAGTACCTGGAACCAGTTTCGATCCTTCGTGATCCGGACTTTAGATCCACTTTTGGGTTCCCCCGTCGCCCCCAAAATAATAAAAGTCGACGAGATCAAGTATGAAGGGGATATAAATGTGACCCTCATACAACTCTACAGATACGTGAGGACCACGTATAGCTATGAAGATTACGACCAACAAAATGAACTCTTATTCACCGCATTGTTAAACATCCTCCCACCCCACATCACCGCCCATCTCGACCCGTATGGCCTATTCGAAGAACATATGCTCGCCATCAGAGAAGAATGCCTACGCAGTTCGATGAATCCCCTATCCAACCTTTTAGCCCCTATCCAAGACTCCGTGCACCCTTCCAAAATGACTTCCGGTGAAAGTCCAACTCCAGTGAACTCTCCCCCCACCAACCCTCAGCAGCCCCCCCAACAAGAGCCGTATTCTAGCTATGCCTACCTATGTAGGCCTACCACAACATATTTTCCACATGACCCCAGAAATGTTCAGCTATCCCCCCACCAACAAAATTTCCCTTGTGACAGTTTACCGACCTCTCCCCCCACCAACCCTCAGCAGCCCCCCCAACAAGAGCCGTATTCTAGCTATGCCTACCTATGTAGGCCTACCACAACATATTTTCCACATGACCCCAGAAATGTTCAGCTATCCCCCCACCAACAAAATTTCCCTTGTGACAGTTTTCCGTCGGTAGCTTGTGACAGTTTTCAGTCAGTAGCTCCCTTCCACCCCCACACAATTCACACCCCTAGAAAACTTCGAAACCCCACAATTGACTCGCCCTCTCATGTCAAACAAACTCACCAGTCCCAGAGAACCTCTAACCAGACCGAGACTGCCACCAAGAAAATTCCCCAAACTCGTCCTGTTAATGTCAAACAAACCCACCAACCCCAGATAACCGCTAACCAGACCGTGACTGCCACCAAGAAAATTCCCAAATTCGTCCTATTAACAACCCCAAACCTATACATCAGTCCTCTACCAATAACCCCTGTTCTACACATAACTCTTCCCCCACCAACCCGCCGCAGTCCCCCCAACAAATCCCGTTTCCTAACTCGCTCACCTCTCACCACCCTGACCCTCCCACACGCGCCGTAAACCCTCCCCTCACGCGTGACGACCTAGGGACCCAACTATGTTCCCCCCCTTCCCCCAGAAATACTCAGCTATTCCCCCACCAACAAAATCTCCCTTGTGACAGTTTTCCATCAGTAGCTCCCTTCCACCCCCCCACAATTCACACCCCTAATAAACTTCAAAACCCCACACTTGACTCACCCCCTCATGACAGACAAACCCACCAACCCCAGATAACCTCTAAGCAAACCGTCACTGCCACCGACACACCCCACCACTCTGATCCTCCCACACGCGCCGTTAATCCCCCCCTCACGCGTGACTCCCACCAAAGTGATATCCCCCCCCACATGCGTACCGAACACCTGCTCACCAGTCGGTCCCCCACCATCATGAGCCCAGCTAAAAAATCAACCTCCCCCTCTTCACCGTTACCCCACCCGCCCCAAATTCCCCCCACAAAGATCCCGCTCGACGAAATACCACTCCCATCCCAATCCAACCACAAAACTTTTTCCACCTTGGCTAAACCCCAAAATACTCTCCCTCTCGCCCCAAACAACATAATCAACCTCTCAACTTCAACCACTCCTCGAAATCCCATCCATGTCTCTCCCGGAAATAAAATCACTCTAAATTCAACCCCTCTCAAACCACAACCCTGCCTGCCCAGACCCCCCCACCATCTCCCTATCAAATCCCCACACCCCAAACCTCCAAACCACCCGATCATAGTAAACTCTCAACCTTCAGCCTTACTCACCCTTCCCCAAACCCCACTCACGACCACAACTCTCTACACAATTCAACCCCTCCCCAGCACCAACCTCTTCCGCAACAACAACCCCGACTCGACCTGCCCATTTCATCTTTAAAACCCCCCTATCACTACCCCCGACCGAAACCACTTAGACCCCCCCTCCAAAACTGGCCCCGGGCCAGCTCGCCCCCAGACCCACATTCCTAACGACAAGAACTAACGGTATATCCACCCCGCCCTTCCAAAGTGAAAGTGAACCACCACCCCCTATTACCAGACCGTCACCCAGACTAACGGCGACCCTAAATACCCTCCCCCCCCTGATGATGATGAGGATATTATTGTACTAAATTGTTTCGAATGTTTTCAATTCCTAAGCGATTGGGCATGATTCTATAAATTTACATGTTTTCCATATACTGTATATATTATTTTTTTCCTTAGTCATACTACTTTTCTTGTTACCTACACTTTTCTGACTATCTTTTAAATTTGCTTTATACATTGTTAAACACTTTACCTCTTCTTAATTTCCTGTGTTCTTAATTATCTGTCCTTTCTTAAATTTACATGTTTTCCATATACTGTATATAGTATTTTTTTTCCCTTAGTCATAATACTTTTCTTGTTAATCTACACTTTTCTGACTATCTTTTAAATTTGCTTTATACATTGTTAAACACTTTACCTCTTCTTAATTTCCTGTGTTCTTAATTATCTGCCCTTTCTTAAATTTACATGTTTTCCATATACTGTATATATTATTTTTTTCCCTTAGTCATACTACTTTTCTTGTTAACCTACACTTTTCTGACTATGCTTCTTTTTACTTCACCCTTGAGGCTCGAGGACGAGCCTATAATGAAGGAGAGGGAAGTAAAATGCCCCAGAACGAGAAGCCCACCACAGAAGCCATGAACGAACACCACACAGAAACACCAAAGGAAAGGTCCACAGAACGAAAGGACCAGCTGACCGAGCCAGCCATTTCAGACAGCCCAAGCCGCAGGGCTAAACAGCTCCAGGACACACCCATTTACCTTTTCTAAAACCGACCATTTTCCACACCTCACGTACACTAACCCCTCGTGTCCTACACTTATTAACTACAAAGATGATGAACAGGAATATACATTCATATTAAAAACACCCACGCTGTCCCTAGATCTCTTATATCATTTTCCATGACGAGTATAGATATATGTAACCCGTGCTCAGTCGCCCCTTGCATTGCTCCTCTAGTAACTAAGTATTAATATTAACATTCCCTAACATCTTGTCTTGCCAGACTAAGCTTCTGAAGACCCATCGCCCCATAAATCTATGTATGCAACCCTTAGGTTAAGTATTTTTATCCGCCATTGTGTTCACCTTTTTCCATTTACTTTCCACAATTGTCATACGTCTTCCCCTTGCCTCCTTCGTATCCACAGTCCACACTACGCCAATTTACTTCGTGTCTTACACCTCTTACCCCAACCAGAGATTATATAAGATAACCTGGTTATCAGTATCTGTCATAAGTACCCCGAAACAATAACTAAGTACCCCTACGAACTGCCACTGTGGTTGGTATTTTATATTTAATAGAAAACGCAGTTCCCAGGGCCAACTAATAGTATCCATAACCCTCTGACTGATCACATAACTCTATCTTTTCCAGACTCATATACCACCCCATAGTTGCATTCCCCGGTAGCATTTGGCTAACGTATTCTACTGCCTTTTCAAACTTCCATATCAATTGTAGCCTAATGCCACCCCCACGCCCAGGGACCTTAGGGGCAAAATTTCCCTGTAGCCCTTGAACTCTCCCCCCCCCTCTCATTAAGACACCCGCGCTTCTCGACTCTTGTCCGACCTAGCCTCTCTCTCATACCTCTTGAAGATCCTTGAATTGTCCGTTACTAACGCTCTCCAACCTTTTATATATATACTCCTATCCAGCCTACCTTCACTTAGTAGGCCAGAACAACATTAGAACTTTACTAGCCCCTTGCATGCCATCTATTCTCTTACAACACATTCACAACCCTGCACCCAATGGTCGTCGGTGCGAGGCTAGCCGCCCCGCCAGTAACTAACTTCTATTGTCATACTTCCAGATAAATGTGGCAGAGTTAGCAACCCAGTCTCCACCATATCCAGCAAACCCTACAATTAACAACCAGCCGAGTAAAACCAGCTAGCTCAGGCACCTTCGGTTTTGGTATTAAAGACACTCACATCTGTCTCATACACAGAGGGTTATTACAAACACTGGTGATATGGCAAGCCCCTAGCCACAGCCGCCGGATGACTATATCAGAGAGGGCGCCCAGCTCCCCCTTTTTGCCCACCCGAGGAGGGAGACCCCCACCCCCGCGGAGGTATACCTGGCCCCTGTTTTGACTTTCGAGTCATTGCCAGGTAGCACAGGAATTCTTCCTATCGATGAACTAACCATAAATGACTAACACCTTTACTAACCTCTATTAACTCACAATAAACCATTTACCTTTCTTGCATGCTCTGATCACTAAATTAGCACCTCAGCTATACCATAGAATGAAGATTGAACAATCTAGAGAGACGCTCCTATCACAGCTGTCCCCATCCTCCTCGCAAAGTAGATCCAGTCTCTCTCCCCTAAATACGTCCAGTATAGCCAAAATAGTACCTCTTACTAAGGCTCAGTTATATGAAAATATAAAGGCTTCCTATCGCCCTGTGCCACAACTGTAAATATCATCTTACCTAGTCCCCATATCTATTGAGAGCTCAATTAAGTCCATAAGACTCGAGATCCCTACTGTCTACAGGGTCCAGAACCGAGCCTATAAATCTAACTCCCGCCCCCAGTCAAATCAGTTGAAAGCTAGACACCAACCAGGGGTCACTACCCTGCAGTTAATTTCTAGCTCTGCCCTTGTGTTGTTCCGGAGTGAGATCCCAGAACCGGCAGACTCCGTGGCAGATTTGGATAGAAGGACCTGCCCACGTATTGAAGAACTTCACACATATGGCCCCCCTGGACGGCCGCGGAACCAGTCGTTAGCCCCCAACATCATGGACGCAAGATAACCAGGACCAGACCCATCAGATACTACCCAAGATTCCCTTTAGCAGTACTACATATTACTGTGCTGTTTTAGATTCACTAATTAATATTTCTACGAAGTGGCTAAGACCTTGCCCAGTGTAATTCATACTTAACCATTCCATTTGGGACGTACTAAGCGATCAGTGCTCTTTAATTAACAGGCGACCTTGACTCTCGTAATTACCTTATTCAGATATTAAAACTCTAGTGATATCTAACGTTCGCCCACTGATTTGCGTTCTATGTATTTCTGAGACAAGGATATAAAACTTAGATCAGTACCCCCTGAGGTAACTAGAATTCCCGTGCTCTAAAAATACGTGTGTCTAATCTAGTCTGTGAACTACTACTTGTGCACCAGAGCTACCAGTAATAAATCTAACAGTGAATATGAATCTATAAGTAACATTGATGGTCTTCGGTATATAAACCTGTGAAATCAAAGCCAGTGATCAGAAGATTAATACCTGAACGTTGGAAGTGGGAGACTAGGCTCCATCCAGATCCACTTATGCTAGTGTTGTTCAATTCTATTATATTGTCTTACACAAGTATTCTGCAGTGGTATATCAATAAACGTGATCATGTAACTTGCTACCATGTGTTTCTTTGTGTTCTCTATTCCTCAAATCTTGTATTGTGCATGCAGCCTTATATACCCAGTCAATTTAGAACTCACATTACCCAAGTTAAACCTGTAGAAAAACAGGGCATAACAGATATCTTACCTCTAGTATGAGGTACTAGTAGAGTTATTTAGGCGGATTTGGTGAAGGTTCATAGGGACTACTTTACTGGCGCACTACGTGAATAGGCTGGGAGGTATTATTCATCAATTCACCTAAATATCCTTCTCTGGTCTAGCTGACATGCTATTCGTAATCTAGGATGGGATAAGGAAGATTTTGGTTTTGGTTAAGGATGGGATAGGATGGTATTTGGATAGGTATTTAGATTTGTAGGTCATAACCTGTTGGAAACTCACCTGTTGTCTGGCAAAAATTTGCTGACTTGCGGGTCAGGGTAATTCTCCGCGGGGGTCGGTTGCGTCCCTGTGGGGTCGGGGGGACAGGCTGCTCCCTGAATATGGTTATCGAGAGTTCTTACGTTAATTGGTTTGAGATATGAGTTCAGGTTGTCAGGAGGTATCTTCCTAGTTAGGGTTGATCACTACATCTAGTTTTCATGTACGAGGATCACTCGTGGGTGTTAAGAATAGTGGTTTTGTGAAAATGCAAGTCATGGGGAAATTTAAATTTTTAAGGGGGGACGAGAGGGGGTATTCCTAGTCTCGCGCTGGCTATTGTTCTGGTTCAGGTTGTGAGTGTGGCTAGGGAGTTAGAGGATAGTTAAGGGGGGGTACAAGGATAGGTCCTTCCCTTCTATTTGTTGAGGTTAGTGAACGAACTGAGTCGGCATGTTATAACGTTCTTATGGCGTCTTTACAGGGGGAGGGTTGTGAATTGTAAAGGGAGTGGTTTGAGGCTAGGCGCCGCGCCGCTCGTGACCTAGGGTAGTGACCCTTAATGCGCTGGACATAGGGGTGGCATTTCCCTACGATCGAACAGGTAGGGTGGTGTGTGCAGCGGGGCATGAAGGATAAGAGGACAGGATGACCCAAAACAGGGTACCACTGAGCATAGGGTCACGAAGCAAAACAGTCAAACAGAGTAGTGTGGATTGTGGATACGAAGGAGGTGATTGGAAGACGCATAACAATTGTGGAAAAGTAAATGGAAGAGAGGAACACAATGGCGGATAAAAGATAATTAACCTAAGGATTGAATACATGCATGAATGACGACATTATAGCCGTCGTCCTAATAAGATGATGAAACCGGGTTGGTATGCACGTGGCACAATACGACACAAGGACAGTGCCGCTTTGTCGTATCAATACTGGTGGCATACTCCGGTTAATATTATATATACACTTAGTTACTAGAAGAACAAGGCAAGGGGGGGCGACTGAGCACGGGGGTACATATATCTATACTCGTCATGGAGAGAGAGATACGAGGTAGCTTTCCTGCATCTCTCCTGATAATCGTCTGCAGATTGGTCATAGTGAGTTTATCCGAATTAACAGGCCTAAATCAATACAATAACTGACATAGGGTTATCGGGTGTATAGAGTCGTGGTTAAAGGTTGTTACATAACTCGTAATTAACTTATCTAAATCAACAGGCATAAATCAATACAAGAACTGGCAAGGGACACAAATTGACAGACGAACAATGCAACGTAAGGTTATGTATAGCTAACTGCTAAAAATGGGGGAACGAAGATAGGTGTCTTCTCTTTTTACATGTTCCCTAAATAATGTTAACATTAGGGAGTTGGTACATCAATAAAATAGCAATGTGGATCTCAGTGAGTTATGGGGCTGTCTAGTGTAATTTCATAATTAATCTCGGAATTGCTCCTAGGTATTTTGTCTAGTGAAATGGAGGTGGTATTAGGAAGGTTGGGAATATATATAGTTAGTGGATAAAACAACGGGAGGTTAGGGACAGAGAATTGCTAGAATTGGGGGGGGACTATGATTGTTATATAACTAAATACAGGGCTGACGTAATCACGATCTGATTTGGTGTGAAATGGAAGCTAAGGTGTCTTAGATCGCCTCGAACCTATACAATGAAAGTATTATAGCCTGTATGGTGGTTACATAATTAAATACATACTTAGGTGGTACATCAAGAATATCAGTGAGTAAAGTATTGTGGTTTGTATATTAAAAGACTGTGATTGAAAGACGTATAAATGGAGGTGGTATTAGGAAGGTTGGGAATATATATAGTTAGTGGATAAAACAACGGGAGGTTAGAGACATAGAATTGGGGGGGGGACTATGATTGTTATATAACTAAATACAGGGCTGACGTAATCACGATCTGATTTGGTGTGAAATGGAAGCTAAGGTGTCTTAGATCGCCTCGAACCTACACAATGAAAGTATTATAGCCTGTATGGTGGTTACATAATTAAATACATACTTAGGTGGTACATCAAGAATGTCAGTGAGTAAAGTATTGTGGTTTGCCTCGAACCTACACAATGAAAGTATTATAGCCTGTATGGTGGTTACATAATTAAATACATACTTAGGTGGTACATCAAGAATATCAGTGAGTAAAGTATTGTGGTTTGTATATTAGAAGACTGTGATTGAGAGACGTATAATATGTGGAATGAATTGGGAGAGAGAGAGAGAGCCCCAATCGGGAAAATAATAAAAGGGACCTGGGATCTCGTTGGGGATGGGGGTTTCGCTCTCAGGATTTTCGTTCCTGTGGCTCGTTAGGGGTGGAGGTTTCGCTCTCAGGTTTTTCGTTCCTGTGGTATTTTACTTCCGTCGCCTTTATATGAGGTACGACCTCGTACCTCAAGGTTGGAGTACGTAGGCTTGTTTTAGGGGGGCCAGGTCAGGTCGGTGAGGGGGTTAGGTTGGAGGGAAATGGCAGCCTGTAGCTGAGGACGAAGATTACTGTCATCCCGACTAGCAACAGACTGTTCAGAAAAGAGAGACAAAAACTTAATCATTTTATCCTGGAATGTGAATAATATAATGAAATTAGGAAAAAAAATAACAAGATTACTCAGGCCATATATCCAAGACACTGAAAACTAATAGGAGAGTTACTATTCAAGAAAGAAGGGAACGAGGGAAGAAAATACATAGATGTTGGAAAAGGAGAGAAAAGAGGATAAAAGAACTTGACGAAAGAACAGATAATTAACTTAAGAAGTGTGCATGGGGGTAATTAGACACCTCTGCCTGTGCTGACGTATTTGAGCTGTTTCCATCACTAAAATATTCATTTTACCATATATAGCATTAATACTTATCCATACGTACCTATTATGGGTTGATTATAAAGGTATTAACCTGAAACAACAATAAAACGAGTGAAAACAGCGTTTGGATGGTCAAAATCGGAGATATAGCCCGCGAGTTATATAATGTATGGGTGAGGCAACCTGCTTTCCCGCCAATTTCCCCCAAGGCCACTGAGCCACAGTCGATCGATACTCTCTCTCTCTCTTGCACTCGCTTGCTAACAGTGATGTCAATGCCCTGCTTGCAACTCGCTAATGTTAGCACGAAAATATACCTCAGAATAAGGGAATAACAGGGAAAATAGGTGATAACTGAAGGAGGGGAGGTAAAGGAGTGATATTTTGCATGGCCCAGGGGCAAATTTTTTTTTTTTTTTTTTGATATTTAAAGTTGATTTTTTTTTCTGACTCTCAAGAGTCTTCCCGCAGTCCGCCAGGGGAACTCTTAAGAGTCTTCCCGCAGTTCCCAGGTTAAGAACACAGGAAAATTAAGAAGAGCTAAAGTGTTTAACAATGTATAAAACAAATTTAAATGATAGTAAGAAAAGTGTAGGCTAACAAGAAAGGGAGTACTACTAAGGAAAAACAAAATAATAATATATACAGTATATGGAAAACGTACATTTATAGAATCATGCCCAATCGCTTAGGAATTGAGAACAATACAAAACAAAATCTCATGGAAAATCCAGTACACTGAACATCATCATCATCATCAGGGGGGGCTGGATTAGTTAGGGTCGCCGTTAGTCTTGGTGAAGGTCTGGTTTATTGGTAAGGGTGGTGGTGGTGGTTGTGGCTTTGACCTTGGGGGTTCGCTTTCACTTTGGGAGGGAGGGTGTGGATATACCGTTAGGTCTGCCGTTAGGAATGTGGGTCTGGGTGAGAGCTGGCCCGGGGCAGTTTTGGATGAGTTTTGTGGGCGTGACTGGTGGGTCTGTGGAGGTTGGAAAAGCAGAGAGTGGTTGGTCGGTGGGGGAAGAGATTTTGGCTGGAGAGGGGTTGATGTTGGATGATGGTTTGATATGGATGGTGGTTTGAAAGGTTGCGGTCGGGGGTAGTGATAGGGGGGGGGGGGTTAAAGGTGAAATGGGCAGGTCACGTCGGGGTTGTTGTTGTGGAAGAGCTTGGTGCTGGGGAGGGGTTGAATTGTGTAGAGAGTTGTGGTCGCGAGTGGGGTTGTGGGAAGGGTGAGTAAGGCTGGAGGTTGAGAGGTTACGATGATCGGGTGGTTTGGAGGGTTGGAGTGTGGGGATTTGATAGGGAGATGGTGGGGGGGGTCTGGGCAGGCAGGGTTGTGGTTTGAGAGGGGTTGAATTTGGACTGATTTTATTGTCGGGAGAGACGTGGATGGGATTTCGAGGAGTGGTTGAGGTTGAGAGGTTGATTATGTTGTTTGGGGTGAGAGAGAGAGTAGTATTTTTGGGGTTAGTCAAGGTGGAAAAAGTTTTGTGGTTGGATTTGGATGGGCGTGGTATTTTGTCGAGCGGGATCTTTGGGGGTGGAATTTGGGGCGGATGGGGTAACGGTGAAGAGGGGGTTAAGGTAGGGGTTATGTACGGGGGTGATTTTTCGTTCTGCATGTGGTCGTGAGAGGGTAGGCTGGCAGGGTGGGAATTGGTGGAGGTTGAGAGTTTAGGATGATCTGAGGTTTTGGAGAGTGGGGGTGTGGGAGATTGACAGGTAAATTGTGGAGATGGGGTGAGTAAAGTTTGGAGAGATTGTTGCGGAAGAGATTTGTCTCGGAAAACAATGGAATTTGGTGGGATGGATGAAGGAGACATTGATGGAGATTTTGGTTCTGGTGCTGGATTATGGGGCAGAGGTAGGTTGGCGAGCGGGGGTGTTACTGGAGGTGGATTCAGGAGCGGTTCGGGTAATGTTGGAGAGGGTGACAAGGGAGGGGGGGAATAGGAGGTAGGCGGAGCTGTAGAATTCTTGGTTGATGCGGGTGTTTGAAGGGGTTCACCGAGGTTGGGCATGTGGGGAGATGATGGTGGGGGGGGGGGGGGCAGGTGATGAATCTGAGGAAGTGAGAGGCGTGACAGGTTGTTGAGGGATTGACGGGGGTGATTTTGAGTTCTGAATGGGGTCCACGAGTTTGAGGGGTTTGTTGCCGGTGATAACGGAGATGGGTGGTGAGGATGGGAGAGGTGGGGTGGAGCAGGTACTTTCTGGCAAGGGTGGAACGGATTTGGTGGAGGAAGTCTGGTGGATAGGGTGGAGAGTGAGGTTAGGTGTGGAAGGTGAGGGAAAGGATAAGGGAGGTGAGGTGACCTTTGGTTCGCAGGTGGTTGAGGAATCAGGGCAGGGGTTCGATAGTGTGGCTTCAACATTTCCCTGATGGTATGGATGTCCTGTCGGAAGGTTGTCTGGCCGTGGATGAGGAAATGATGCCAGATGTACAAGGGAAGGATCTTGAATAATGCTTGGAGAATTTGTTGCTCTTGTCGTTCCTTTGTTCGGTCGTTATTCGCATTTCTTACACATTCCCATTTCACCTTTAACCCCCCCCCCCTATCACTACCCCCGACCGCAACCTTTCAAACCACCATCCATATCAAACCATCATCCAACATCAACCCCTCTCCAGCCAAAATCTCTTCCCCCACCGACCAACCACTCTCTGCTTTTCCAACCTCCACAGACCCACCAGTCACGCCCACAAAACTCATCCAAAACTGCCCCGGGCCAGCTCTCACCCAGACCCACATTCCTAACGGCAGACCTAACGGTATATCCACACCCTCCCTCCCAAAGTGAAAGCGAACCCCCAAGGTCAAAGCCACAACCACCACCACCACCCTTACCAATAAACCAGACCTTCACCAAGACTAACGGCGACCCTAACTAATCCAGCCCCCCCTGATGATGATGATGATGTTCAGTGTACTGGATTTTCCATGGGATTTTGTTTTGTATTGTTCTCAATTCCTAAGCGATTGGGCATGATTCTATAAATTTACGTTTCCATATACTGTATATATTATATATTTTTTTTCCTTAGTAGTACTCCCTTTCTTGTTAGCCTACACTTTTCTTACTATCTTTTAAATTTGTTTTATACATTGTTAAACACTTTAGCTCTTCTTAATTTTCCTGTGTTCTTAATTATCTGTTCTTTCGTCAAGTTCTTTTATCCTCTTTTCTCTCCTTTTCCAACATCTATGTATTTTCTTCCCTCGTTCCCTTCTTTCTTGAATAGTAACTCTCCTATTAGTTTTCAGTGTCTTGGATATAT